>BTPG01000007.1:1733250-2217503 GCA_036245525.1 Semisulcospira habei
CCCAAAACATAGACTCACGTTTGCTTCGCACGTGAGCCAAAATCTACAATTCTATCAGAAATTGGCATTTTACATGTATTTGCCGACCTCTTATGTCCCTTGACATTTCCGAGGGGTAAAACAAATTAGTATGTATAGAAAGGTCTTGCCATCAGGTATCTTTGTACCAAGTTTGGGTTTTAAGTTGTGAATAGTATTTGAGAAAAAAATCAATTTGGTCAAAATATGGCTATTTTGGGCCTATTTCCTGATCGCATGTGACCTTTTCCTTTGAGAGAGGTCACTCAAATTGGTATGTTTAGAAATGTCTTCCTACGAAGTATCCTTGGGCCATGTATGACGACTGTGGTTTGAATAACCTCAGAGAAAATGCCAACGTTAAAGTTTACCACGGACGACAGACAACGGACGACGGCGGACGCACGACCACTTGCCCAAAACATAGACTCACTTTTGCTTCGCACGCGAGCCACAAATTAAAACCCTAAAGCAACCAAATAAAACTTATTACGTACAAGTTGCGAGCATGCTTGCGAAACTGATTAGAAGGGTTTCGCAAAAACTGGTTCAAGAACAGCAAAGACTACACAAGGCAGTGAGGACAAATGTTCTATGACTCTAATAGCTATTTTAACTAACTGACCATGCAACTGAAATTTGAAATCTCACAGTTTTGTGTGTACGTGCGCTGTGAAATTTGCATTTAACCTTTTGAGGCCTTGGTCGTTGTGATATACACTCAAAGTGGTTACTTTAAAATGGCTTACCCACAAAGTTTGCTTGTGCCAAGTTTGAAGTATGTGGCTTCAGTAGTTTCGGAGACAATTTTAACATTAACTTTACTACTAACCTCAAAAGGACGACGGGTGGCTCAGTACATGGACTCACATTTGCTATCATTTGTGAGCCATAACCACCACCATCAACACCACCGTCATCGACATCAAAACATAAATGCGAATCTCACAAAGGAACTGATCATCATCGGGCACTTCCAATTTCATGTAATTAGTTTCCTTTCTTTTCCGGAAACTGTACACACGCCGCCTTTCTTTCTTCTTCGGTTTCTTTCTCCTCTTCTCTTGGGACTTTTTCTGAGCACAACAAACACATAAGCAAACAATGCTAATGCACGCATGTCAAAATATACAGACTCTAAACATGTCAACCTGTGGGCTGTCGACGGCAGTGTGTGTGATTCCTGCAGGAATCACGTCGACCGAACACGCTACCGACAGCCAGCGGATTAAAATAATCAAGTTTACAACTTCATTTGTTTACAGACTGGATGCGAAGACAGAAAAAAAGAGAATACCACCTTCTGATCTTGTTGAGGCTTCTTCTGTGTCTGTGTTGGTAACGGTCCAAATGGCGGACACCATTTCTTGTGGCCTGCAGTATTAGATAAGACGAATGGTTATCAACACAATGCAACATTACAACAAACGCTGAAGGATACGATCATAAGTATTATCACTGCTGACCTTCTTCTTACGGCTTATGGCGGGACAAAGTTTACAGTTCACTATCTGAAAATACCAGGTTTGTGTTTGGATCTAGGAAGCCATTCGCCATCACTCTCGGTATCAGTACTGAAATCCTCCCTTGCTGTTCGTTTTCTTTTTCGGCTGGGCTGCATAAACTCCGGCTTGATGGCTGGAAGACCTGTGGACATTGGTTAACACGAGAATTAAACAAGTTAGTTATTTGGGTTTAACGCCGAGCAGGCAACTAAGGCCATCTCACGGCGGGAGAATTAAACAATATAATAATAATAATAATAATTTCATTAATAATAATAATACATAACTCTTATAATAAGCCACATTTCCCTTACAAGAAGAACAGCAACGCCTTCAAGGCTCACGTGCACAAATGATACATATAATTTGTCTGACCATTTGGGACCTTGACCTTTCTAACAGATGACACATATGTGTAAGTGTTAAAATGAGCAATGGTAATAGTACCTACAAATCCTTTGCCTTGTCAACATACGTACATTTTTCACACATAAGTCGTCCTCCCTTGATTGTTACGTTAGTTTGTTAGTTACTGGGGTTTAACGCCGACCAGGCGACTAAAGCCATCTTCACGGCGAGAAGTGTAAAAGTCTAGTCAGCCAGATGAAGAGAAAGGTCTTATAGCATGATGTAAATACAGTTTACAAGTAATCATAGCTAAAACGTCACACAGGTCAATTCTACATGTCTACAGACTTTGGAAGTTAATAAGAACAGTCGGATTTATACAGACTACAGAGACTTACATTTTGTAAAACAAATTGGTTTCCTTTAGAAAGCTGAAGATTGTTCGGGGGAACGTCCCGAAACGAAACCTTCAAAGAGTCTGCTGTAAAGTGTTTCCGCCTTATAAAGATTAGGTCAGCACATGATGTCAAGAAGTGCTTCACAGAAAACGAATCGTCGCAGGCGAAGCACCAGGGGCGTTACTCTCCTTTCAATAAGATGGAGGGTGTGATGTATGGTCAATGTGAAGACGAAAAGGACAGTCTCCTCACGGCGGCTGCTGCAGCAATGAGGTAGACTGTCGGGACACTTTAGGACGAGGTTCACGGACCGTTCCTAGGAATCAACCAAATTAGTATTATTGAAAGGTCTTACGGTGATCAGGTATCTTTGTACCAAGTCTGGTTTGAAGTTGGGAATAGTATTTGAGAAAAAATTAAATTAAAATAAATTAATTATAAAATATGTCAGAATATAGCTATTTTTGATATATTTCCTGATCCCCTGTGATCTTGACCTTGTGAGAGGTCACTGAAATTGGTATGTTTAGAAAGGTCTTGCCACAAAGTATCGTTGGGCCAAGTTTGAAGACTGTAGCTTGAATAGCCTCCGAGAAAGTGCCAACGTTAAAGTTTACCACAAACGACGGACGACAGTGGACGGACGACCACTGGCCCAGAACATAGACGCACTTTTCCTTTGCAAGTGAATCAATTACATTTCACAATGTTTACGTTACACGCCTGACCTGACAGTAGTTTATGATCTATAATGCAAATATAATCTCACATGATCATCAATCAACTGCACACTGTGAATATTACCAGAACTTACATACCCACATAAAGCGTCATTTCATAATTCAGCCTCATGTTTTGGAGCCTGTTTCTCTCGTACGGGCAGATTTTTTCGTATTCTTCCTTTGCAAAGAACTCCTCTATGGAGTACGGAATGTCTAGTGTGTCAAAATCTGGCTTCACCTGTGAACAGATCACCGAAATACATATTACGTCACGACGTAAACGGTTCGATTAATCAAGTTATTTGCATTATCACTGATAAAATGTTTGTAATCAAAGGAACGAAACTGACCATCTGGCTGAGAGAGAGAGAGAGAGAGAGAGAGAGAGAGAGAGAGAGAGAGAGAGAGAGAGAGAGAGAGAGAGAGAGAGAGAGAGGGAGAGAGAGAGAGAGAGAGAGAGAGAGAGAGAGAGAGAGAGAGAGAGAGAGAGAGAGATGATGATGATGATGACGATGATGACGAAACGGTAAAATGTTTTGACAGAAAACAAACCGTCATTTTACAAACTTGTCGTTGCTAACATCTACAGCATAAAAAAGAGGAAACTAAAGAAATAATAATATTTTAAAAAAATTATTTACATACAAAACCCAATAGCATCATATACAGAAAAATAATGACACTCATCACACACACATGCACACAATCGCGCGCGCCGCACACACATACACCCACACACACAAACAAACACGAGCCCACATACACACACGCGCGCGAATCGATTGTACATTGCTTTACGTCCAGACAGCAACAAGACTTTCTCAGGACGTGCCTGCACTGCATGTGAAAAAAAAACCTAAACAGAATATTGAATGTATGTCGCCAGCCGGTCCACTACGTTAAATAAACCTACGACATGGGGCCTAAATAAAGCTAAGACCGTTTAGCAACATACATCCAATATCAAGAGCTAAAGGCAGCGCAGACAGTAGGGAGAGACGTCACATGTAATGTCACTCGACAGAGCGCGATTTCACTCGAACGTTCTAATCTATTCTCCGCGAATCTACGCATGACAAAATCGACCGCTCTTCTCCGCGCGACGTTGCTAGAAACTTCCGGACCAATCCTAGCGTACCACAACAAAGCCAATTCCGCTCTCCGCGCGAACAATAAAGAATCTTACTGAAAAGGTACGTGACTCGTAACCATGATAGCTCAAATAAAAAGCGGATCGTTTCCTACGATTAATACATGCATGCTCTCACGGAACAACACACTCCAACCACAATCGTAACAGAACTAAAAAGTAGATAACCCCATCCAAACTTACACGCGCGCGAACACACATACCAACCTTCGGCATGAAATACATGAGGTACAGGAGATATTGTAGTACCCAAGAAGTACTAAGTTTGACTCATCAAGTAATCATAAAGTTTTCTTTTAAAAATTCCTGGTGAGGTTATACTTTTCAAGTGTGCAGGGATAGAATTCCAAGCAAACGGACCAGAGAATGACATACTAGTTTTAAAAAGGTCGATTCCTTACAGTGGTAGGGGTAAGGCATTGTTTCTTGAGGTCCGTTCACGTTCTTGCTGAGATATAAATTTAGTGATTAGATACTGGGGTGTCATATTATTATTCAGTATATTTTGCATAAAGACGCATTTGTTTAAAGTAAGTTGCTGACGCAGACCGAGAATGTTTAAGTGTCTAAATTTGTCTGTGGTAGGGATGGGGCGTCTATCTATCATTTTTATAGCTCTTTTATATATCGAGTTTAGCCTCTTCATGTGGACGTCACTACAGCCATCCCACACTGTGGAGACATAATCAACGTGAGACTATGAGCATGAAAAAAAATTGTAAAACAAAATGTATCCGTTACATGTCTAAGCTGGGACAATAAGAAAGTGTTTTTAGCAATGGTCTACACACAGCATTTGTATGGGTCTCCCAGCACAGTTGTTCATCAACATGTATTCCTAAGAATTTACGCCCAGTGACTTGTTCAACAGGTTCAGCGTTTAATTGTAATTGTAATGACTGCAGTCGGTGTTGATGTTTTTGTCCCGTGGCAATTAAGATACTTTTTGTTTTTGCTGGGTGAAGAACCATATGGTTCTGTTTACACCAGTCAGATACCTCATTGAGACTGCGTTGTAAACTATGGCTAATGTCCATCGTTTGTTGTTTTTTTTTTTACCAGAAACATGAAGACTTGTATCATCAGCAAATAGATTACAGTTAACGTCAGAATTAGTAATGTGCAACCGTAGATTATTAATAGTATGAATAAAAGAGGTAATAAAATAGATCACTGGGGGACGCCGTAGTTTACATTTCCTTGTTTAGCGTATCTTCCATGGGCGTACACTGTCTTTAAGATATGATCGGAAGAATGCTATAGCGGTTGCGTTCAAGTGATAAACTGTTAGCTTATTTAGGAGAATGTCATGGGCCACAAGGTCAAACGCCTTTTTAAGGTCTAAGAAAACTGCTCCTGACATCAGGCTTTTATTGATTGATTCCAGCCAGCTGTCTACAATGTGTGTCCGTGCTGACAGACAAGAATGTTTTGGTCAGCAACCAGACTGGTGAATATTAAGTAATTTACCTTTTTCTAGAAAATCAAGGAGATGTTTTTGAATGTGCTTTTTAAGGGGCTTTGACAAAGCTGACAGAAGGGAAATTGGACTATAATTATTGATATCTTCAAGATCTTTAGATTTAGGGATTGGGATTACCTTGGCTTCTTTAAAAATGGTTGGAAATGTACTTTGCTTTATGCAGAGGTTGAAAATATATGTTAGTGATTCTACTGTAAACGGTAATGAGATTTTGAGGGTTTCATTATCAATACCATCAATGCCAGCAGACTTTTTGTTCGGCATGCTAGAAATATATCTGCCGACTTCCGCAACTGTAATATTAGGGATGGTGAAAGTATTTGATATAATTGGTTTTTTTCAGAGTGTTCTCTGAGAGAGCTCGGCACTTCATACGGTTTGCTGTTATTTGCAGCTGACAATGCCAGTTTTTCGGCTATTGCTAAGAAATGGTTATTTAATATATCAGCTGATATATGAGATGGGATTTCGGGTGCTGATTTACCATTCGTTATAACGTTCAGAGCTTTCCAAACAGATGCCGTGTCCTTTTTGACTCAAATAATTTATTGGAAAAAATACTTCTTAGACGCTCTAACTAAATGTTTGACTCGATTGATTGTTTTTTTTTTTTTTTTTGTATTCTTTGTATGTTTGCTCTTTTTTAAGTTTGTTTCTAACTGACCTGGCCTGCTTGATATCCGCTGTTAACTAGGGTGGTATGGTGGAATGTTTAACTCGTTTTTCACGTATTGGTGCATGTTTATTGAGGACAATGAGAAACAGATCCATCCAGCACGACAAGGCACTGTCAGGAGTTTGGGGATCATAAACCTCACTAAACGGAGCATTGTGCAGGTCCCACAAAAATTCGTCTTTATTAAAGTGTTTAAAGGAGTGATATTTTATAGTTTTATGTCTTTTAGTTTTTTGCTTGTCTAATTTCATGGAGACGTTACTACATACTGGGTTATGATCGCTGACAGCTTATGAGAGAAATTGTACATTTGATAATTTATCGTCATTTGTCATGTAAATGTGATCAATTAAGGTTGAAGATGTAGATGTGGTTCTAGTGGGGGTTTAAACTAATTGTTTTAAACTAAATAAGGCTGTTGTTGATGCCCATGCCGCATGCTACCCTTTGGGCTTAAGTAGCTCAATGTTAAAGTCCCCCAGAAGAACAATGTTATCTTTACTTTGATTAACTTTATCTATCATTTCTACGAAGTGGCTGCTGGATTTCTATAATAAAGCCAATCAGGACTGGGGGTGATTTTGATGTTTTCACCTCGACGTTTAACATTACTAATTATCGAATACTGTATAATATATATATATATATATATATATATATATATATATATATATATAATATATATATATATATATATATATATATATATATATATATATATATATATATATATATATACTGCTAGTCCAGTGTGCTGAGGGTTTGAGGCATCCCTGCGGAGTACTGAGAAGTTTGGGACTGAGATGGAGTTATCCTTGATAGTGCTTTTGAGCCTTGACTCGGAGACACCAAAAACATGAAAATGTGTGGGAATATTCAAGAACACAGACAAATCTGGCACCTTATTAACTAAATGGTAAATGTTGGGGTGGCCAATTCTCAACTCATCAGTTCATTGTGGGGCAGTTTTTAGGTTATATTTTGGCATGTTGCTAATTGAACAAACGTAGCAAATAATAAATTACAATAATATTCCAAACAGATGAAAATAATGTCAATGTGTATAAATGGATAAGAAAGCGACAAAACAACAGCAACAACAAAACAAAAATTAAAATGTTTTTGACTCTCTTGGGCAGAATCCAGCTGCGAGTTTGAATTGCTT
Organism: Semisulcospira habei; assembly: GCA_036245525.1. Classification (NCBI taxonomy): domain Eukaryota; kingdom Metazoa; phylum Mollusca; class Gastropoda; family Semisulcospiridae; genus Semisulcospira; species Semisulcospira habei. The sequence goes on from BTPG01000007.1 coordinate 1,740,716, forward strand.
GGTAATGTCAGATACAAAATAAAAAGTTCGACAGTTATGTAGAAAGAATAAAACAAAATAAAGAAACATTTCCAAGTGCACCTAGGCACACTCGCCCTATGCTGCATCTCCCAACTGCTAATAAAATAATAATAGCACACACAAAAATGAACTTCTTTAAATTAGATATATATATATATAATATATATATATATATATATATATATATATATATATATATATATATATATATATATATATATATATATATATATATATATATATATATATATATATATATATATATATATAAGTTTTCATTAAAGTCTGAGAATGCTGTGCTAAAGCCATGGAATTCCCGGCTGGTAAGCTTGCATTGTGTCATCAGGACATCAGCTGCCCTTTTTATGACTGCATCGCTCACAAGATCTTTTGAGCCTTCCACTGAACACCTACTACATACTGCAGTAGGGACTACCCCCAGGCGCCCCGCCATCCGCTGGAGAATATCCAGTCCTCCCCCCGAGGAAGGATGCTAGAAAATAAGCAATCCAGACCACATTCCTTCTGCGAATGAAGATAAGTAGCGGCTAATCTCTGTTTGTTTGTCTATTTTGACAAAGGGTATTTACCCGAAATATTAATAAACTGTGTTGTACCCATCTTTTCTAAGCGTGTTTCTTTCTCCGTTGGGTACTTCTTTGCTAGAAAATATTCCCAAACAGATATTGGACCTGCTGAGTAGATTTAAAGTTTTTGCCGCCTACGACCGGGTTTGCCCCAAGGGGGGCTCTTTAGGTAGGCATACAGCGTAACCTGAATTTTCATTCATTATCTCCAATTTAACGTCCCACTGGCACTATACAGTGATCGGGGACTAACGTAACCTGACATTGCAAACGCAACGCATGTACTAGAAGCCGCCTGCAGAATTTCCTGGTAACACCACTAGTACAGCGTGGATTGCATCCCTAAAGCTTTATGAGGTGTTGCAGTGGAAGAAGACTAACTAATTTTGAAAAGGCAACACCTAGGCAATTTTGTGGTGCAATTATTCTTTATTTTTAAGAATTTTGTGACGCAATTATTCTTTATTTTTAACAATTTTTTCAAAATTAGTTAGTCTTCTTGAGAAAAAATAAATTATGTCCAAAAATAGCTATTTTTTTAAAATGTATTTTCTTATCCCCTGCAACCTTGGCCTTTGTGAGAGGTCACTGAAATTGGTATGTTTAGGAAGGTCTTGCTAGTCTCCGAGAAAATGCCAATGTTAAAGTTTACCACGGACGACCGCGGACGCCGGACACCGGACGGACGACCACTGGCCCAGAACATAGACTCACTTCTGCTTGGCACATGAGCCAAAGATGTGGTGATTTTGGACCTATTTCTGGAGCTCTTGTTGTGACCCTTGACCTTTCAGAGGGATCAACCAAGTTAGTGTGCGTATGAAGGTCTTACCATCAGGTATCTTTAAAGTTTAGGTTTAAAGTTGTGAATAGTATTTGAGAAAAATAAATTATGCTTTAAAATAGCTATTTTTGATATATTTCCTGATCCCCTGTGACCTTGACCTTTGTGAGAGGTCACTGAAATTGGTATGTTTAGAATGCTCTTGCCACAGAGTATCCTTGGGCCAAGATTGAAGAATGTGGCTAGTGAATGTGAATAGTCTCCGAGAAAATGCCAACGTTAAAGTTTACCACGGACGACGGCGGACGGACGACAGACGACGGACGGACGGCCACTGGCCCAGAACATAGACTACTTTTGTTTCACACGTGAGCCCAAAATTGTCTTATTTACACAAAATAGACGTGTCAATCATTGCCTGCTTATTTTTCATACTATTTACATTGAAAGCCGGTGTTGTTTTTTAGCACAACCACGTTTTTGTTCTGTTTGAGGAATGGTGTTCGTTTTTTGTTTGTTCGTTTGTTTTTCTTCCTCAGGCTCTGCGTATTAGAGAGATCATTTTCTTTGAAAATTGAAATATGTTGTCAAGTTATGTACACTTTCTTCTTTCTAATAATGTTCTGTTTCTTTGGGGTTCGAAAACTTTGCTTTCACTCTAGCTGATAAGATTATTGAACAATCTTGCAAATATACTTTTTGTATGAGCTTCTTGGCATTATTGCTGTGGAAATATGTGTAGTAAACTTTTGTGACGGTGTAAATGGTTATGTACACAAAGCTGTTTGTGCAGTAAAATAACAGAAATAAAGGTTTTATAAATACAAAAATACCACAGGATGTGGCGTCATATGTCTGTACTTTTATATATGGAATTTAATTTTTGGATTTGGAGTGTCACAACTTCTTGACGGTAAATCTGAGCCAGGGTCATCTACCTAACCAGCTCTCGCCCTTGTGTGACTTTTTGAGGCTAAAAATAACGTCAGGCGGCCCGGCAATAAAAAATATTATCCTCCGCTACAACAGTCTTTTTCGAGCAACCTTTTGAAATAGATGGAAACAGATAACATACCATGGTGTTCATCGTTGTATCTTTGCTGGCTCCTCAGGACGTGTTGAAACAGATCTGTACGAAAGAAATTAATCAAAACTTCGACATAAAGTGACATATCTATAGTTTGCACGACTTTGGTGTCAAATGCTTCGACTGCTGAAACAAAATATATGGAGCAAAACGAAAAGTAATCCGCACGATCTAACAGCTATCCGCTTCACTCAGTGCGAAGTTCTAATGGGTCTTATCCAAGAAGAACGATTCACTGAATGAATCAGATCATAAGGCTATTACTACAATAGCAATAGATTTATGGTTGGATAGGTATGAGATCTAAAATCGTGCTACCTTTTGAAGACGCTAATGCAAGTCTTACTTTAGCAACAAAACTCTTACCAATGATTGGAATACAACTTCGAACAGTGAAATCGTCCAGTTGTTTGATTTGTTTTTGGAAATGCTGTTGACCGGGACACGGAACCCTGAAATGTTTAGCCACGTTTGAAAGATACGCAGACGACTGTTACCGTGACGTCACAGACATGCGCTGTTGTGAATGCGCATGTGCTAGCTTCAAGTTCCCTCCACTGTGACAAATTGGGCGCCAATAGTTCGCGGAATCGTAAAAGAAAAGTTTGAATAAGTAGGAGAAGTTGAGGTTTTGGGTTTTGAAACAAAGTATTGGTGCCAGTAATAAAAAGTACGTGACACAAACTGTTTTTCTTCGTATATGATTCACTATCGTTGTGAATCTAGTTACTGACTGTGATGGTACATGTACACCCCCCTCCCCCACCCCGTACCATACCCATTCTCCTTTTCAGTACTATTTCGTACTGTACTTACGTGATAGCATTCAAATCACTATATGATTTATGATTCGCAAAATAAGTCGTTAAAGTCGCTGTGAATCTCCCAGTCCCCTTTGCTGGGAACGTTGAAATGTGTGGGTTTCTTGTATTTTTTTAATATTATTTTTATCTTAATTTGCACATAGGCATATGCGCGGTCAAGAGCCTTGAGGTCCTCAATCAGAAATCGACACAGTCAGCCAAAACTGTATGATAGCAAAACGACTGATGCGTTGTGCCCTCTAATGCCCATCGTTTTTGAATATGGAAATGATTCCTCAACACATTCATAACTTTTTTGTATGGCCCTATGTCGTCCATCATAGGTTACTGAAGAGACCAAAAATGTCGTAAAGACTGGCCGCCGAGCGGATTTTCAGACGTGTTTCAGCCTGATGCCGGCAAAACGATGCGTCATTTTGTGCCCTCTAATGCTTATGGCTTTTTTTTTAATGATTTAAAAAAAAGAGTAAGGAGATGCTTCCTGAACACATTCAAAACTGTTTTACATGGCCCTGTGTCGTCCATCATAGGTTAAAAGTCCAAAAATATGGTAAGGACTGGCTCAGACGGTGTGGGAGTGTTTTAGTCAATACCGTCTGATGACAAAACGGCATTCGGCGCCCTCCGGCTATTGCCCATCATTTTTGAATAAGGAAATGCTTCTTGTACACATTCATAACTGCTTTACATGGCCCTATCCCGTCCAGCTTGGGTGAATAGACCAACAATATTGTTAGGACCGTCCGCCAAACAGGTTCTGAGACAGTGTAGTGTGCTTCAATCAGTACCCGGCGTCGGATGGCAAAACAATGCGTTGTGCCTTCTATTGCCCATCATTTTTGAATAACGGGAAATGCTTCCTGCACACATTCATAATTGTTTTATATGGCCCTATCCCGTCCAGAATATGTTAAAAGACCAAAAATACTGTTAGAACTGGCCTCCAAGAGTCATCTCAGACAACGTACATGCATCATGATCGTTTAGTCCCCGTCACGTGTGAAGGCAGGTAGACTACTCTGACATGGGAGGCAACAGCAGGCCATTGTGCAAAACTTACCGTTCGTACCTCGTCTAGTTTCTCTCCCTTGGCGGCTAAACTTTCATTGTTTGAAAACATGGCGGCAGCTGTGCGGACACGGAACTCTTACACTCCAGTGTCTGTGGACGATACTGGACAAGATAGACTCATCAGACATGAATCTCAAGCTTCACTGAGAAAACCAAAGCGTGGTCTGAGTGTGTGGGCATTTTCTTTGCTGATCATCGGCGTGTGTGTGTTATTTTTGCTCGGATTCTGTTTGGGTTTCTACGTTCGTGAAAGTCAAAGCCCAGTCAGTGACATTCTAGCAGAATGCGGCGGAACGAACGAACAAGAGGATTTCAAAAGATCGAAAGCGGTGATCCATGAGGATATTATGTACAGGATCCGCGGAGAAGACGTAGCACAGTTTATGAGGTAAATGAAAATCGTTTTTCCACACAAGGATCAAGTTTCGTAACTTTGGTGAAAGTTTCCGGAATTAGGAATAGGATCGCCAGGGGTAGATCGATCAAGTCATTCAAGGGTATGCAGCCAAATTTGCTTGGCGCCTCAAAGCGCCAAGCTAATCTGGCACTACCCTTGAACTTTCATAGCCAATTCATTTAAATGTGCATCTTCTCTTAGGAGAGTACAAATTCCATGAGGTAATCTTCTGTACAGACAAGCGTACGCAATGACGCACGCAGCGTACGAACTAACGAAGGCCGTAATGTAGGTGAGGTGCCAGGTGTTTTAGTGTTGTACAGCGAATGTTGATAGCGCACGCCTCAGTACAAAGGGGATTAAATCCGATTTGGCTGACACGTATTCAGGTATTTTGTTGTCCTTATTTCCTTTCATGATCACCTTGGCGTCGTCAAACTGTTTGGCATACATTGTAGGGCTAATGGTTGATTATTACTAATCATGCTTTTCATTCAGCAGCGTGAGTGGCCGTTGAGGCACATTTCCGTGTAACCAGATGTGGTGACCGACTCTTGCTCGTACGACATTTGCTTGAACAGACATTTCCGCGAAAGATGTATGCGTGAATGGACACTTGCTCGAATGGTCTCTCAGTCGCTGGAGGTCGACTGATGCTTACAAAGTAACAGCACATGTTATTAAACGGGGCACAGTGAATCATTTCAAAGTGATATTCAGCTCAGAACCCTTTTACCCTCAGGACCCTGCAGCAGTAGATGGATTGATCATGAAAATTTAAGGGTAGTACCAGATGAGCTTGGCGCCTTTAGGTGCCAAGCTCATCTGGCACTACCCTTGAATTATGATCAATCCATCTCCTACAACTGGTACACAGTCATTAGGCAACATCTCCAAAATTTGAGCAATGGGACCTTAGGGCTGGATTAGCAGCACACTTTATGATTGTGTCAGGTTAGTTTTACGTTCACTGATGCTAAAATGATATTCAGGTGGATTAGCAGCACACATTATGATTGTGTCAGGTTAGTTTTACATTCACCATCAATGCTAAAATACACCATGACAGTCACACTGGTTGATTTGCCACCACAGAGCATCGGTAGACCATAGGGAGACAAACGGTGTGCAGGAAATTATGACAGCAGTCTGACACTCCTCCACTGATATTTGGAGGAAATGTCTGCTCAAGTATGTTTCTGTTCCAGCAGTTGTTGTGTGAGGATGTGTAGTTCGAACAAGTGTTATTCAACTTCAAGAGTCGTTTGAGGAAGTGTCTTCGAGCACTTGTCATGTAATTTCCTTCAATGTAAACGTAAAATCAAGGCATGTGGCAGATCCTGGAGCGACTTGGCTGTCCCCCAAAGTTCCTCAACATGATTGTCCAGCTACACGAGGACCAGCAAGGCCAGGTCAGACTCAACAATGATCTCTCAGAACCATTCCCTATTCTCAACGGCGTAAAGCAGGGCTGCGTGCTGGCACCGACCCTCTTCACCATCTTTTTTAGCATGATGTTGAAGCAGGCCACAGTGGACCTCGATGATGACGATGCAGTGTACATCAGGTATCGTCTCGATGGCAGCCTGTTCAACCTTAGACGACTGCAGGCCCACACGAAAACCCTAGACCAACTGATTCGTGAGCTGCTTTTTGCTGATGATGCTGCCCTCGTTGCACACACAGAGAGAGCCCTGCAGCGCATCACGTCTTGCTTCGCAGTTGCTGCCCAGCTCTTTGGACTCGAGGTCAGTCTGAAAAAGACAGAGGTCCTCCATCAGCCGGCACCCAAGACAGTGTATCGCCCTCCTCACATCACCATTGGCGAGTCTGAACTAAAGTCAGTGCACCAGTTTACTTACCTTGGCTGCATTATCACGTCGGACGCCAAGCTGGACAAGGAGCTTGACAGCAGGCTGGCAAAAGCGAACAGCGCTTTCGGGCGACTTTTCAAGCGGGTGTGGCACAATCAACAGCTGAAAACAGGCACCAAGATCAGCGTGTACAGAGCTGTGGTCCTCACCACCCTGCTGTATGGTTCCGAGTCTTGGGCCCTCTACCGCAGCCAACTACGACTCCTCGAACGCTTCCACCAGCGCTGCCTGCGTACCATCCTGGGCATTCACTGGAGTGACTATGTCACCAACGTCGAGGTCCTTGAACAGGCTGAAACTGTGAGCATCGAGGCTTTGCTGCTGCGGACACAGCTCCGCTGGGCGGGGCATGTCTCCAGGATGGAGGATCATCGCCTACCAAAGATCACCCTGTTCGGCGAGCTTGCTACTGGACACCGTGACAGAGGGGCACCAAAGAAGAGATACAAAGACTGTCTCAAGAAGTCACTTAGTGCCTGCCAAATCGACCACCACCAGTGGTCTTCGCTTGCTGCGGACCGTGACACCTGGCGCTCCACCATTTACAAGGCAGCTGTCTCCTTTGAGGACTCTCACAGAGCTAGCCTTAAGGACAAGCGGCTCAGGAGAAAAAACAGAGATGCCGCAGCTCAGAACCCTGGCCATACCTTCCCCTGCAGCCACTGCGGTCGAACCTGCCTGTCTCGGATTGGCCTCCGCAGCCACGAACAAGCCTGCAGACATCGTGGGCAACTCCTATAAAATCTTCGTTCGCGAAGTCAAGCCAAGAGAGAAACGTAAAATCACCATATTCCATGCACTTTTTCTCCTGATAGTGATACTGTTGTGGGTGAGACATCATGACTAACAAGTAACGTGGGCAAAATGTGTTATATTTTGCAACCGTTGGTCTAGAGATTAAAATTTAACTTTAAGAGATCAGTTTGTTCAGTTGTAATACAAATTCCTAATACGATCTGAAGTGAAGCAGGGTTTATTCAACAAAAGTTGTTAGTTTCACTTAGTCCAGAACTTGTAGGCTTGAATTATGACCACTTGGTGCATTCACTGCGACAGTGAAGCGCTGTTTAGTAATGCGATGCAAAATAACAAAGGCCCCTTACACTTACGGCCCGCAATAAATGGATGTTGTGCAAGTGCAAGCCACGTCTTTTTTCCAAGCGGCACCTGCACATCGGGGTGTAGACAGTTTATTAGCCTCCCCGACGGGTAGATGTGTCTCGCAAGTTGAATCAGAATGGTTCAGGCAGTAGTGGTGGTGGGTTTCACAGTAGGTGGTACTGAGTAAATTTTAGAACTAGGGAGGTACGCTCGCTGAAGTGTCACTCACGGTGAGCCCCGCACAGACCTTCAAGTGGCAATAGATCTTCATGAGCCCCGGCAATTGCGAGGGCTCATGAAGATCTATGCCACTTGCAGATTTGGGGGGGGGGGGGTCATAAAGATCATGCCTTCTGGTGTTCTTGAATACTCGAAGATACCACTGAGCCATCACCGGTGCACACCCGATAGTGGATTAGAAAAGCAGAGGGGTGGCCCATTGGCAGTCATCGACATAAAATTTATAAGCTTCTCTACCGTAGAAACACAGACCTAGTTGTGACCACTAAGAGCCATTGGTTCTCGAGCTCCTGCACCATGAAGGTCGGGAGTTGAGGCAGGATCTGCCTGTCGTGTGAGTGGGGGTGGGCTACGTCCGTCTTTAGTGACACGGTGACAGGAGAAATTGGGGGCTCAGGAGTGATGGATAGCGGGTGGTCGGCCGCTTGCCCATTGGCTCGCAGACGACAGGTGGGGAGTTTGGACACTCGTGACGTGGGACGGGCAGATGGCAGGCAGCACCAGGGCAGAGTCAGTCGATGAGTGTACGTCTGCATACGTAGTACAAACTCATTTCCGGCATAGTACGTCAAATGTCCACCAGTAGCGCCTTGAGGCGTGTACGGCCCAATGCTGAAGGTCGAATACCACAGACCAGCACAGTTTTAAACCCATTAAAATCCACCCCTGCATTTTCCCCGCTCTTGGAGGCGCCATCTAACGGCTGTGTATGAGTTGTTGGAGGTGGATCAACAATGATAGTTCAAGGGTAGTGCCAGATTAGCTTGGCGCCTGATGGCGCCAAGGTAATCTGGCCCTACCCTTGAATAATGGTCGATCCATCTTCAGCTGCAGTGCGTCGGGACTATGTTTATGGGTTAATGTTATATGGGTATAATGTTATGAATTGGTGTCTCTGCGTGGTGTGTCTCTGGCCTACACCAAGCAGTCACGCGGCGACCAGCCAATTGCTCTCTCTCTCTCTCTCTCTGTGTCCTGTGGCTGATACTAATTAATACTTAATACCAGCAAGGAGACTTGAAAGAATACTAGTGGTGGTTCAGTCGACACGGATGCACATGTTGTGGTGACGGGACGGACAATAGGATGGTTTTGATGCAGAAAAACTAACCACTTGCACTGCCTGGCAATTGCCAGTATCAGTAGCCGCGACTGAGTAGCAGTCTCCACACTACCCCTGGCACTACCCCTGTGATTTAACAGCCTGACAGTGCTGCTCGTTGTTCAATACGGCAAGCTCCTTAGGGCCGCGCTAACCAAGGTGAATCTATCACGGGTCGTTTTACCGTCGGGATTAGCGCTGCAACCAGACACCCAACAGTCACGTCCTAAATGCGTGTCTAGCAATCCCCCACCAGACAACACGCGAAATCACCGATTAAGGCCGCGACACTGTATACCCCCGCCCCGTTTCGACAGCTTCTCGTACAACAGCTGCACGATGCACATAGATCCTCATGAGCCCCCGCAATTGCGGGGACTCATGAGGATCTATGCATCGTGCAGAATCAATTTTCGTCTCTGTTCGTTCGACGGCATTAGACGTTCAAAGCAGATCGCTAAAATAAATTAGTCACACTCCTCTTACCAACAGATTCTCAGTGGGGCGGGTGCTATCCTTGTTAGAGTGCCTTTGATGAACGCCCGGGGGATTTTCAATGCTGGCGCAGTCGTGCGCAATTTCACGGCGACTGTAGGAAATTAGCTGTCAACAATTAGGGACTTGGTTTGTTCTCCTAGTTATTCATGACAAATCGGGTGCGTGGGCACAGGTGCCAAAAAAAAAAAAAAAATAGAATCGACTTTGTGTGACGTTTCCGCGCATGAGTTGTCAACAGTTATTACATTCTTGTGAATGTTTATGTAGCATTACGCGTGAAACTGAAGACAAATTTCAGCACTGTTTCTGTTTGTTATGCCTTGTCCACACACCTAATCAACTTTAACAGCAGTTTGGACACGCAGCAAACGCACACGGGTAATCGCACTTATTTATTCTGTACAGCTGAGCGTGTCAATCTATGTTTAGCCCTTTCTCGCACTGATAGCGTGTATTTCTAGAACGGATTGGCGTCATTGTCTGGTTACTTGATAATTATAAAGACGTGTGCTGAACTTTAGTTGTGTCTAAATGAACCACAACTATAGACCTGTGTAGCGTTTCGAAACCATCTGTTACAGAAGTGTACCTTTGACCAGTTACGGCGGTAGTGGGCCTTTAATTTGACGAGTGCTCTTTTATCGAGTTTTTTTTTTTTTTTTAAATTTGATGCGAGCTCTGGTCGCGGCATTCCCCGATCTCTTGCCAGTCATATTTGAATCGAGAGTTTATAGTGTGGGTTTTCTGGGCAGTTTGGTCTGCGTTTAATGGGAATACATTGTGGTTTATCGTGTAAGCGGAAGCTACATTTATCTTGAATCGTACGTGCAAGTATTTTGGAAATAACAGCCTCTTTGACTGCCAGCATCAGCAGGTACTTGGCTAACCAGGCACTGCTATGCAACTATCGCCGTCGCTCCATTTGCAACTAATGTTAGAAAAGGTACTCTCGGTGAATAGCTATTTGCAGTCTTTTCACATGTCGACATTCAAATGAACTCTTTGGCTGTCGGTAGCGATTTTTGTCGCGATGATTCCTGCAGGAATCTTCGCGACAGTCTTTTCAGGCTAAAAGCTCCTGCAGGAATCTTCGCGACAGTCTTTTCAGGCTAAAAGCTCCTGCAGGAATCTTCGCGACAGTCTTTTCAGGCTAAAAGCTCCTGCAGGAATCTTCGCGACAGTCTTTTCAGGCTAAAAGCTCCTGCAGGAATCTTTGCGACTGTCTTTTCAGGCTAAAAGCTCCTGCAGGAATCTTCGCGACAAAAACCGCTACCGACAGGCAAAGGGTTAATGAATAAAGGTTAACCCCTCGCCTGCTTGGACGCGTATTTATTTGGACGTGAAATGGAAACAGAAATATATCACATGCACCGAAGTTAATACACTTTAATACAGAGTAGGGTGGAGGTTTGCACATAAAGTAGCAGCAGGCTTTCACACTCACAGCCTCAGCTTCCATCCCTACGGCGCCTTGAGCATGTTTAATTCGACGGATATGTGCGCCTGGGAGACACCATATACCATACCACGTCATTTCCGGCAGGGGGGTATCGTGAGCGATCAGTCGGGGGGGGGGGGGGGGGGGGGTTAACTGTAATATTAGTTTTCGTGACTGGATAGTCATGGAGAGGCGTGTTGGTTAACCCTTATCATTCGGAATACGCCAGTGTGTGAAATGAGTTTGACTAAAATAGTTCAAGGGTAGTGCCAGAACAACTTGGCGCCTCTAGGTGCCAAGCTATTCTGGCACCACCCTTGAACTGAAGCCATTGGTCTATATCCTTATCTATCAGTACTATAATGTAGCTTGCGTATAGCAGTGTACAAATTTGAAGCTTTTAGCCTCAGTACGATAGGGGTTAACTCTGTTCTGGGGTATCCGTAGCAGCCGACCTCAGCCAGCGTGGCATAATGTCGCGGTTAGTGTAATCTACTGGGCTTGTGCAAGGGATTACCCCCACCCGCTTAGCCCACCCCTCTGTGGCGACACTGGGTGGGGGTTTGGGCGGGATAGCCGCTTGTGCCTGCAAGAGGCATAGATGCGCATGAACCCCTGCAGAGCGTGCCAACCTACGCATGAACCCCTGCGGAGCATGCCAACCTACGCATGAACCCCTGCAGAGCATGCCAACCTACGCATGAACCCCTGCAGAGCATGCCAACCTACGCATGAACCCCTGCAGAGCATGCCAACCTACGCATGAACCCCTGCAGAGCATGCCAACCTACGCATGAACCCCTGCAGAGCATGCCAACCTACGCATGAACCCCTGCAGAGCATGCCAACCTACGCATGAACCCCTGCAGAGCATGCCAACCTACGCATGAACCCCTGCAGAGCATGCCAACCTACGCATGAACCCCTGCAGAGCATGCCAACCTACGCATGAACCCCTGCAGAGCATGCCAACCTACGCATGAACCCCTGCAGAGCATGCCAACCTACGCATGAACCCCTGCAGAGCATGCCAACCTACGCATGAACCCCTGCAGAGCATGCACCTACGCATGAACCCTGCAGAGCATGCCAACCTACGCATGAACCCCTGCAGAGCATGCCAACCTACGCATGAACCCCTGCAGAGCATGCCAACCTACGCATGAACCTGCAGCATGCAACTGCAGACCCCTGCAGAGCATGCCAACCTACGCATGAACCCCTGCAGAGCATGCCAACCTACGCATGAACCCCTGCGGAGCATGTCAACCTACGCATGAACCCCTGCAGAGCATGCCAACCTACGCATGAACCCCTGCAGAGCATGTCAACCTACGCATGAACCCCTGCAGAGCATGTCAACCTACGCATGAACCCCTGCAGAGCATGTCAACCTACGCATGAACCCCTGCAGAGCATGTCAACCTACGCATGAACCCCTGCAGAGCATGCCAACCTACGCATGAACCCCTGCGGAGCATGTCAACCTACGCATGAACCCCTGCAGAGCATGCCAACCTACGCATGAACCCCTGCAGAGCATGCCAACCTACGCATGAACCCCTGCAGAGCATGCCAACCTACGCATGAACCCCTGCAGAGCATGCCAACCTACGCATGAACCCCTGCAGAGCATGCCAACCTACGCATGAACCCCTGCAGAGCATGCCAACCTACGCATGAACCCCTGCAGAGCATGCCAACCTACGCATGAACCCCTGCAGAGCATGCCAACCTACGCATGAACCCCTGCAGAGCATGCCAACCTACGCATGAACCCCTGCAGAGCATGCCAACCTACGCATGAACCCCTGCAGAGCATGCCAACCTACGCATGAACCCCTGCAGAGCATGCCAACCTACGCATGAACCCCTGCAGAGCATGCCAACCTACGCATGAACCCCTGCAGAGCATGCCAACCTACGCATGAACCCCTGCAGAGCATGCCAACCTACGCATGAACCCCTGCAGAGCATGCCAACCTACGCATGAACCCCTGCAGAGCATGCCAACCTACGCATGAACCCCTGCAGAGCATGCCAACCTACGCATGAACCCCTGCAGAGCATGCCAACCTACGCATGAACCCCTGCAGAGCATGCCAACCTACGCATGAACCCCTGCAGAGCATGCCAACCTACGCATGAACCCCTGCAGAGCATGCCAACCTACGCATGAACCCCTGCGGAGCATGCCAACCTACGCATGAACCCCTGCGGAGCATGCCAACCTACGCATGAACCCCTGCGGAGCATGCCAACCTACGCATGAACCCCTGCGGAGCATGCCAACCTACGCATGAACCCCTGCGGAGCATGCCAACCTACGCATGAACCCCTGCAGAGCATGCCAACCTACGCATGAACCTCGCATGAACCCCTGCAGAGCATGCCAACCTACGCATGAACCCCTGCAGAGCATGCCAACCTACGCATGAACCCCTGCAGAGCATGCCAACCTACGCATGAACCCCTGCAGAGCATGCCAACCTACGCATGAACCCCTGCAGAGCATGCCAACCTACGCATGAACCCCTGCAGAGCATGCCAACCTACGCATGAACCCCTGCAGAGCATGCCAACCTACGCATGAACCCCTGCAGAGCATGCCAACCTACGCATGAACCCCTGCAGAGCATGCCAACCTACGCATGAACCCCTGCAGAGCATGCCAACCTACGCATGAACCCCTGCAGAGCATGCCAACCTACGCATGAACCCCTGCAGAGCATGCCAACCTACGCATGAACCCCTGCAGAGCATGCCAACCTATGCCTCTTGTTAGTAGTTGCGTAGTTTCATTTTCGTCAGTGCGTCTTGGGTGGAGGGAGAGTTGGGCCTGGGTGCGGTGGGTCTTCGCGGTTTAATTGGGCGGCGTAGAATCAGCTTGCACAACTTCCAGCAAAGTTGGGGGCCTTGTTTACAACGCGGATTGAAAACACAATTGGAATCGGTTGTCGCCCAAGTCGCCCAAAGATTTTTTGTTTGTTTTAGTCGCCGTGGACACTCCTTTCCATCACCCCAAAGCACGGGTGTTGGACTGTCCAGTCAGGCCCAGTGGTATAATAATTAACCCATTCAGCCCCCAACACCCTCCAGCAGGAGGTGGATGGACCATGATAATTTAAGGGTAGTGCCAGATTAGCTTGGCGCCTTTGGGCGCCAAGCTAATCTGGCACTAATCTTGAATTATCATGGTCAAAAACTCTTGTGTACATAGTGGTTAAGTAACACTTTTAAAAGTTGGGAAATGCAGCGTTTGGGCTATAAGGGTTAATGTACCGTGCACGTTGTTACAATCGTGTGTGTGACAGGTAACGCGCCTGGTTGCAGGCGCGGCTCGAGCACAGACTGTATCTTTGTCAGCCATCAACGAGTTGACGTGTTAGTGGAGAGAGAGAGAGAGTTCTCTTACTCTGTCAACAGTCGCCGGGGGAACAAGGCCGTTAAGCCTCGAAGCACTACAGCAAAAGATGGATCGACCATGATAATGCAAGGGTAGTGTCAAATTAGTTTGGCCCCCACCCGGGTCTGCCCTGGGGGACTTGAGTGGGGTTGACTACTTTTTAGTTCCCAGGGTCACCCTGGTCAGCCCCACAGGGTGGGTTTTCCTCTCTATTCTGGGGCATGTGTTTCTGTCTACCCTTGGTCTATTCACCTGTATTTGCCTTTTTAAAACTCTCCCTACTGTCTGCACTGCCTGTAGCTCTTGATATTGGTTGTGTGTTGCTAAATGGTCTTAGCTTTATTTAGGCCCCATGTGTTAGGTTTATTTAACGTATTTGACCGGCTGGCGACATACATTCAATGTTCTGTTTAGTTTGGGTTTTTTTTCACAAGCAGTGCAGGCACGTCCTGAGAAAGCCTTGTTGCTGTCGGGACGTTAAGCAATGTACAATCAATCAAATTAGTTTGGCCGCCGTCCGGCGCCAAGCTGATCTGGCACAACCCTTTAATTATCAAGGTCGTTCCATCTCCTAGAACTGGTACATAGTTGTGATGTGACGCATCTGAAATTTGTGAAACGCGGGTCCGAGGTTAATTGGGTACGGCTGACAAGCCAGTGAGCAAATGGCCATGGGCTGAGCGTGGCCGACGGCTTGACAAGTTGGCGAACAATGACATCACACTGGTCTGTTGTGTGGAGGGGAGGCCAGGGTAAACACTCCCCTCGGGACAAAAAAACTGGACACAACTTCATTGTGGAAAAAACATTTCGTGAATTAGTTTGCAGACGTAAAACAAGCGCATTTTGTGTCTTGCAGAGCTTCTCAATTTATTTTAACTCATTCTACCCCAGACACACCACAGCAAGGTGTTGATCGACCATGATAGTTCAAGGGTGATGCCAAAATAGCTTGGCGCCTATGGGCGCCAAGCTACTCTGGCATCACCCTTGAACTATCATGGTCGATCTGTGTCCTGCACTGCAAAGTAGTCTTCAGGGGACAACGGCAACATTTGGGAATTTCGGTGTTGGGGTAGAATGAGTTAAAACACTACCCGTTCGCTCATTTCTCACCTTGTCACCCCTCCCCTCCCCCCCTCCCAGGTGACAAATGAGCGAACGGGTAATGTTTTAACCCCCCCCCACCCACCCACCCACCCACCCACACAGACACACAGCACTGCCACTTTTGCCAGCCATAACGTACAGCAATCACAGTCTATACAACCATAATTATGTTTTCTACAGCCCTTTTAAAACTTTCTTTTTTTTTTAAAGACTTTTTTCCCAGCACTGTAATCACGTACTATGTATATTTTGTGTGGGTTTGTTTCCCAGCAGTGGGTACATTTTTAGGGTACATGCTTTCCGTGTTTGACTTTACCTGCTCAATTTTTGTTGCCGTGCATTGAGCAGCCTTTGTCGTGTGTTAGCGTGTAACCCAAGTCAAAGCTGCAGAAGTTTACACAAGCTGAGCCCCCATAAGCGAAGTGTATGACTTGTGAGTCGTAGTGTAGGTTCCGACTAACCTTGCAAGAGGCATAGATCCACATGAGCCCCCGCAGTTGCGGGGGCTCATGAGGATCTATGCCTCTTGCTGACAACAGCCCTAAAGAGCTTTCCTCAAGCTGAGGAGATGATCTGATGCATGCCAGGGGTTAGGGGGCAGATGAAAGGGGCCGGCGGGAGATTGCTACAGTTCGGGGCATTGACGACATACAGCGGAATGTCCTAGCCTGACCCCTCCGCCCTCCCCCAAATCCCACTCTCCCCCCACCGGTTCTTCAGTGAGTCCCTCCAATCTCAGTGGCACACTTAGTTTTCCCTTTTAGTTTTAGTCCCCACGTTTACTCTTAGTGCCTCAAGATGAGAACCGTAGGCCAGCCGAGTATGTTTACAGATCTAGTTTGCTATAATGCTGTTGTATCGCGCTTTGCACACAAAGTTTGCTTAGTCACGCAATTGTTGACTAGACAGTACACACATTGGCATCAGCCTGAATGACCAATGCATGAAAAGGAAATGAAATCTGGACTTTTTGGGTGTCAGTAGCGGTTTTAGTCACGACGATTCATACAGGAATCGCTGATCGCGACTAAAGCACTACCGACACCCAAAGGGTTAACTAACTCCTTCTACCCCAGACACACCACAGCAAGATAAAGATCGACCATGATAGTTCAAGGGTGATGCCAGAATAGCTTGGCGCCTATGGGCGCCAAGCTATTCTGGCATCACCCTTGAACTATCATGGGTCGATCTGTGTCCTGCACTGCAGTGCAGTCTTCAGAGGACAACGGCAACATTTGGGGATTTCGGTCTTGGGGTAGAACGAGTGAACTAAAGTGTTCTTTCTTGATTGCGGGTGACCAGCCTGGTGAAAAAGAAAGGTGTGTGAAAGTAGTCCGTGTTTTCTTGCAGTCCCCGATGGTCAGAGCGTGGTTAGGGGTTGCTGGGTGGGTGTGGGCAACCAGTGTGACTCGCCATCTATGGTTTCTCATCAATAGCAATCAGTGTCGGACACTGGGCCCCTTCTGGCACTAAGTAGCTGGCGTTTGACTTTTGACAGCGTGTATCAGTGCTACATCGTGTGCTAACAGCTACCCAACCCACTGACCATCGCTAGCGCTTTTTGGTCCTGCGGAATCATGGGACGAATGCTCTACCGGCGGCCTGGGAGTGAGATGCCGGACCGAGGATTCAATCTGAAGTGCTGTATTATAAATAGCTCAATTGATATTGCTTGGTCTGGTGATGGTCATCGATTCCTTCCACTCCAGGCACTGCCCAAGAGCGGAAAAGAATGTATCACGGCGGGCGGGTTCCTTACTCCTGGGCACAGTTGCACAAGGGAGTTTGGTCTTGTATCAGCCACTCGCCGCCACAGCACTCACCCCGCTGTAGCGGAGCACCTTGCTATCACTGACTGGCGCAGGACTAAGCTCACCACTGCCGGGGGGTGGGGGGGGGGGGGGGGGGGGAGAGCTTAGTCCTGCGCCAGCCTGCTAAGCAAGGTGCTCCGCTATTCACGTCTTTTTAATTAGAAATGATGGGTGCGGCCATTTTGAACATGACCTTCGACCTACTGGGGACGACTTCCGGTTTTGCTTGCAAACACGGAAGCTGTGAATACAAAACCCTACACAAGTTCCCGATCTAGCGGCCGACATTGCGCAGTAAAAGGTTGCCACAACAACGAAAAAAAGCTGTATGACTTGTTGCAAATGCCATGTTTTGACCACAAACCTTTCATTCGCCGTTATTGTTCGTGTTTGAAACCTTTTTGTTTGTAAAAAAAAGTGTATCACATCGCACACTATCCGATGAAATGGCCTGTTTTTTATCGGCCGGCCGTACACACTCGAGCGACACAAGTCAGTCTGAATTTTTATGTCTAGTTCATGTGTGTTTCGAGGAAGTTTTGCTTTAAATTGCCGGTACTCCTCATCGTCAGCGGACCAAACCGTGGCGGAGATAGTTATTTTGCGCAGCGTTTTGTTGCACGTATCAAAATCTCCGTTGAAGTTATATCCCCATATTTTTGGTAGGGATTAGGACTACCGACTCTAAGGCCTACCTACTGATGCCAGCAGGTTGTTGTCTCACTCACGCCCTGATATTTTCATACGGTTTTTGTATCATGGGCGTGTGTGATCTTCAACTTTTGTGTAAATGTGTTTGTTTTTTTTTTGTTTTGTTTTTTGTTTTGTTTTTCCTCCAACTTTTTATGTTCTGTCAGTACAATAGTGAAACTTATTTTGTTCTGTTTTGTCGGTACAATAGTGAAACTTGTAGTAATGTACCCAGTAATTCATATTTATTGTCATGCTGATAAAATTAAAGAGTTTGTTGGCAGATTGTCAATTTTTTGTGTTTGTGTCATGAATTATCCTTAGAATGCATTACTCGCAATTCTTTCATTGTTTTCAGTATTATTATATTAATGTATACATGTATGGTGCAGCAATACAAGTTTTGTTGTCTCAAACATTTCATAAATAACATGAGAATATTTTGCCACCCAAAAGTAGAGACCAAACAAAGTGTAGAAATAGTGTTATTAGCTTGAGATACACTTGAAAACAGAACACTTAAATAACTACATGGCTACACAAAATATCTATGCATATACACGAAAACTTCGCAAAAAACGTTCCAACGCGCATACGTAAACACTTCTCTGAAAGGCCAAACCGGAAATGCTACACAGCCGAGCAACCTGTTAACCGACCCATTTGAGAATATTACCGTTTGGTAAAAAAGAGGTGAATAGGGCTCGGGAAGTTCCCCGCGTTGCCTAGGAGCATTGGCGCGGCAGCCGCCATCTTGAGAAGATACGGTAGACTTCAGATAGTAGCGAAGTAGTGTTTCAACACGTTTTTTCTTCTGTCATGTTTCTTCCTCTTTGCAAACAAACAAAAACAGATTCTGGTTAGCGGTTTCCTACGGTTATGGCAAGAGTGACTTGCTGTTATTGCCTTTAGCATGTCAGTACTTTAATGACATTGTCCTGACAGCGATTTCCCGATGAACGAATAAGTCGCGTATCCTCTCAAGATGGTCGCCATGACAAGCGTGATGATGTCAGCTTCCTGAGCCCTATAGAGGGGTGAGTGTAGTGGCGCTATGGAGGAGCACCTTGCTTATTGGCTGGCGCAGGACTAAGCTCACTCATGCAGCTGGCCCCGGGAACTCTTCTCCCTTCCTAGCAACACAGCCACGCAGTTAGCGACACTAGCTGCCCGCCCCCCCCCCCCCCCTCCCCCCCCCCCCCCAGCACTGTCCACAGTCAAAGCAACAGATTCAAGAAAGAAAATGACTGCATAACTGTGTGCTCAGATGGGACAAGTCCAAGAAGTAAGGACTATAGTCTCGCGAACCTCAGCAGCTGCATGGGCCTACAAGGCTCTGTGTCTGTTGCTGCCCCGGTTAAGTTTGGGAGGATATATATGACTAAGTGCCAAAAGGTGAGCAAAAAGTGAGTGATCTCTTTTGCGGGAAACTAAAATCTGTTTAAAAAGACATGTGTTGACTTTAACAAGTGCAATGTGTGTGTGAATGATTGAAGATATACTGGCAATAATTTCTGCACCTAAGGTAAAGCCGTTTGGTGAGTATACTGTAAAACGCTAGAATTCACCAATAAAAATTGATTTTCAACCCAGTTGTCCTCTTTGTGAGAGCACCTTTTGGCACTTAGTCATATACACGGATATCCCCCTCCCCCCCCCCCCCCCCTTTCCCCTGCCCGCGCGCTTTGATCGGATGTGTAGGTTACACGGATACAGCGCCATCTTCCTCTGTCAGTCTTACCTGCCCACAAGACGCGGTCACAACGTGACCAAGAGGCAGACGTTCTCATGAACCCTGCAGTGGCACCTATCATTGGGGCAGGGGCACATTACAATCATTGCCTCTTTGCAGGTGTATGGGGTTCAGTTTGCCCCCCACCCCACACCCCCAGCTTTGATCAGCTGTGTTGATACCACACACCCATGTTGGCCTGCAAATGTGCTATCTATCATCCGGGTAAGGGGGCATGCAGCCAGCCGTTTAGCGGAGGACGATTGGGATGCACTCGGTCACCTGGGTCCTAATGGCTGAAATGGTTTTTGAAGTGTTTTTAACCCTGTGAGCCCCAAGGTCCATGTCCCCAATTGTGGAAGTGTTGCCTAACGACTATGCACCAGTTCTAGGAGATGGATTGATCATGATAATTCAAGGGTAGTGCCAAATGAGCTTGGCGCCTTCAGGCGCCAAGCTCATCTGGCACTACCCTTGAATTATCATGATCAATCTTTCTCCTGCTGCAAGGTCCCAGGGCTAAAAGAGTTAAACTGTTTTGAAGTATGGATAATAATATTAATAATAAACATTATTATTATTACCTGTACTATTTGGGAGTGGGGGGTGGTGCTGGTGGTGGTTAAAATTTGGGTTTCCCGCCAGGCAGAAGCGATGTACGTGCGCGGAAATCCTTTGCAATTTTATAGTGTGTGTGTGTGGGGTGGGGGGGGGGCCTCGCGCTGGGACCATACGGCGTTGAGGCGCGTCCCCTGGGTGGTGGATAGGGGGTCCCTCGTGAGAGGGGTGCACCGAATGAAATAAGGTGCCGTGAACCAACATGGTCTAAGGGAAGGTGACCCCGACAGAAAACCCCTGGTCCTCCTAGTATGGGGGTTGGGCGTGGGGGTAGCTTCCCCACCCTGCAAAAAAGGAAATAGCTACAAAAACGCCGACGAAAAGACCAACAGTAATTCCTTTCCTGGAGGAGGAAGGTTCTTCTACTAGAAGACTTATGACGTCCTGTGGTGAAAGCCGGAAGTCTTCGGAAGCCACAGGACCAAGCCGCCTCTCTCTATCCAGGAATACAACCATGGGCACATGGAACGTCAAGACCATGTACCAGAGCGGCAAGGCCGCCCAGATAGCAGCGGAAATGCAAAAGTACAACCTTTCCCTGCTAGGTATCAGTGAAGCCAGATGGACGCAGTCTGGCCAGAAAAGGCTGTTAAGTGGGGAGATGATTCTGTATTCAGGTCATGAAGAGGAGAATGCCCCCCCATACAGAAGGAGTAGCACTCATGATGTCACCAGTGGCACAGAGAGCGCTGATGGGCTGGGAACCTCTTGGGCCAAGAATTATAACAGCAGCCTTTAGAACCAAGAAAAAGCTCAAGCTGAACGTCATCCAGTGTTATGCGCCCACCAATGACAGTGACGAGGAAGAGAAACAAGAGTTCTACGACCGACTCCAGAGTGCCGTGGACAAATGTGCGGAGCGAGACATCACCATCGTCATGGGCGATTTTAATGCCAAAATAGGGGAGGACAACACCGGATACGAAGAGGTGATGGGGAGACAGGGACTAGGCTCGGAGATGAGTGAGAACGGGGAGAGGTTTGTAGACTTTTGTGCTCTAAACCGACTTGTCATTGGAGGCAGCATCTTCCCACACAGAAGAATACACAAAGCAACTTGGGTCTCACCTGACCATACAACAGAGAACCAAATAGACCATATCTGCATTAGCAAGAAATTTAGAAGATCCCTTCAAGATGTTCGAGTGAGGAGGGGAGCAGATGTCGCCTCCGACCACCATCTGCTTACCTTAAGAATGAAGCTCAAGCTAAAGAAAAGCCGCACAGAGACAACAAGAAGACAGCGCTATAATGTAGGCCTCCTGAGAGAAACTGGAGTTAGAGAAGAGTTCAAACTGGTCCAACCGGTTTCAAGCGCTACAGGAGCTAGTAAATGAAGAGGAGGCGGTCACCACAGAGCAGCAGTGGAAGGCAGTTAGAGAGGCGCTGAACTCAACCTGCAAAGACACTGTAGGGTTCAGGAAACACCACCACAAGGACTGGCTGTCGGCACAGACCTTGAAGAAGATAGAAGCGAGGAAGCAGAAGAAAGCAGCGGTCAACAACAGTCGCACGAGAGCAGCCAAAGTAAGGGCACAGGGGGAATACTCGGAAGCCAACCGCGAGGTGAAGAGGAGTATCAGGGCAGACAAGAGGGCCTACACAGACAGCCTGGCAGCAGAGGCAGAAAAGGCAGCAGGCAGCGGCAACATGAAACAGCTCTACGACATTACCAGAAGATTGTCGGGTAAGTATGGCCATACAGAAAGACCAGTAAAAGACAAAGAAGGCAAGCCTATTGCAGACAGAGCAGACCAACTCGACAGATGGGCCGAGTATTTTGAAGAGTTACTGAACAGACCTAGCCCACCCGACCCCCCCGACATCCAGCCGGCAGAGACCGACCTACCCATCAGCTGTGACAGACCCAGCCGGGAAGAGATCAGAAAAGCAGTGGCATTTTTGAAGAATGGCAAAGCAGCAGGGCCAGATGGCATCCCAGCGGAGTCTCTGAAAGCAGACCTAGAGACAACAGTTAAGATGCTGTACCCACTGTTTGGAAAGATCTGGGAAGAGGAGGTGATGCCAGCTGACTGGAAGGAGGGGTACCTAATCAAGCTTCCCAAGAAAGGCGACCTCAGCAAGTGTTCCAACTACAGAGGAATCACCTTGCTGTCAGTACCAGGAAAGGTCTTCAACAGGATCATCCTAGAGAGAATGAAGAGCTCCGTTGACCCCCAGCTGAGAGACCAGCAAGCAGGATTCAGGAAGAACCGATCATGTACAGACCAGATCGCCACTCTCCGCATCATCGTGGAACAGTCTCTGGAGTGGAGCTCCCCGCTGTACGTCAACTTTGTGGATTATGAGAAAGCATTTGACAGCGTGGACCGAGAGACTCTGTGGAAACTCCTACGACACTACAGTGTACCCACAAAGCTCGTCCGCCTGATCAAAAGCAGTTATGATGGCATGACATGTCGCGTGATCCACGAAGGGCAGTTCACCAGAGAGCTCCAGGTCAGAACTGGTGTCAGGCAGGGGTGTCTGCTGTCTCCGTTCCTCTTCCTACTGGCCATAGACTGGGTCATGAAGATGACCACAGAGCACAGACGAAGTGGAATACAGTGGACACTATGGACACAGCTTGATGACCTCGATTTTGCAGACGACTTGGCATTAATAATAATAATAATAATAATAAGCGCATTAAATAGGCGCTTTATCCCAATTGAAAATTGAAATTACTGTCCCACACTCATCAACAAATGCAGGACAAGACCACGAGGCTTGCTGACATCTCGTCCCAAGTGGGCCTCACCATTCACAAACAGAAAACAAAGACAATGAGGCTGAACGCAACCAGGGAAGAACCAGTCTTGCTTGCTGGCACCCCGTTGGAGGAGGTGGAGTCCTTCACCTATCTCGGGAGCATCATAGACAAAAAAGGCGGCACTGATGCAGATGTCAGAGCACGAATCGGTAAAGCCAGAGCAGCCTTTCTCCAGTTGAAAAAAGTGTGGAGTTCCAGAGAGCTGTCACAACACACCAAAGTCCGGATTTTCAACTCCAATGTAAAAGCAGTTCTCCTATATGGAGCAGAGACATGGAGATTGACAAAAACCACGGTCGGCAGAGTGCAGACCTTCATGAACAGTTGCCTTAGAAGAATTTTGAAAATCCACTGGCCAGAGAAGATCAGCAACGTCAGACTCTGGGACAGAACAGAGCAGATAACAGCAGAGAATGAAATTGGGCGAAGAAGATGGGGATGGATCGGTCACAGTCTGAGAAAGCCAGCTTCCAGTATCACTAGGCAGGCATTGTCATGGAACCCCCAGGGAAAGAGGAAAAGAGGTAGGCCGAGAAACTCCTGGCGTCGAGACCTCCAAGCAGACATCAAGAGACTGGGAACCACCTGGAGTAGAATCGAAGGAGAAGCACAGGACAGGAGTTGCTGGAGGTCTCTCGTCGACGGCCTATACCCGGGTAGGGGTGACAGGCGTAAGTAAGTAAGTAAGTGGGGGGAGGGGGGGGGGGGTGCAGATTGATGAGGAAGGATGCCTTGTTTTTTTTATGTACTAAATGTAAGTAATTGATTAATCATTTCCGGCAATGATCATTCAAAAGTTAATTTGTAGTTAGAATTGTGTTTATATTTGTCATTAATGATATTTTGTAGAATGTAAAGTCTCATAGTACTTTGTTGTAGTTGTAGGTAGGTTTAGTGACACTGCTCTGTGGCCATAGTCTTTCCCCAGGGAAGGCAGCCCAAAGTCTCCTCTCTTCAATGTTGCAAAGTCTGCAGAGTAAGCTGAAGCAATAAAACTAATGAAAAGAAAGCTCCTGTGATGACTCCTAATCCGCCGATTAACCCTTTTCATCCTGATACACTAATTCTTGAAGTCAATAGGACTATAATAGTTCAAGGGTGGTGCCAGAATAGCTTGGTGCCGCAGGCGCCAAGCTATTCTGGCACCACCCTCGATCTAAAATGGTTGGTCTATCTCCTTATCCATAATGTTGCTTTCATCTAGGACAATATACTTTTTTTTTTAAAAATACTGAGGTTGAGGATGCAGTGGGCTAAGCCGTCATATGGTGTTTCTTGTGATGACAGAGAGTACAGCTATGAGGACCCCGTGTCCGACAGCTTGGTGGAGCGCAAACTGGAGCAGCGTGTTCGACAGATGTTGGAGGAAAACATGCTGGACGACTTTGAGGTGGAGGAGCATGAGGTGGTGGTGACCTACGCGGACCCCACCAGGCCCAACCACCTGCAGGTAAGCCAGATATCAACACAGGGAGCACAAACGTGGCCTGAAAGACCCAGGAGGCATAGATCCTCATGAGCCCCCCCCAGTTGCGGGGGCTCATGAGGTTCTATGCCGCTTGCTGTCATGATTGGTGTATCAGGAAGGCGAGATTACAATGGGGTTGGCTTGCTAGAACGAACAATTTCATGTTTTCTTCAAACAATTGTGAAAATTTAACATTTGGTTCAGAATTGTAAGGGCTCGGGAAACTGACGTCATCACGCCAGTCGTGGCGGCCATCTTGTGAGGATACGGGACTAAGCGCTCATAGGGAAATCATTGTTTTTGTGATGTCAGGAAAGTCCTGTTGTGCTATAAGCAATAACAGCAAGTCTTGCCATCACTGTAGAAAACCGCTCACCAGAATCTGTTTTCGTTTGTTTCCAAAGAGGAAGAAAAACGTGTTGAAACACTATTTCGCTACTATCTCATGACTATGGTATCCTCATAAGATGTTGGCTGATGCGCCGACGCTGATAGGCAACGCAGGGAACTTCCCGAGCCCTATAGTGGTTGGAAGCTTTCTCCACAGGGTGGTGATGAGCGTTTCGTGTTGAGCTGCGGGTTTGAATCTGAGATTTTCTTCAGTAAGTTGAAGGGGGTGGGGGGGGGGGGGGGGTGGGGTGGAAAGGACGCCACCTCATCAAGACATGATCTCGAGCCAAAGTGTCACAGTGCTGCGTGTGAACACCCCGAGCAGTGACTTTAGCGATCTAGATGTCGTCTCTAGTCACGTATACAGCTTGTGTTTGGGTCGCACATATATCCTCACGCTCTCCCAGCCACAATTCACAACATATTTTTGTTTTGTCAGGTGCTGAGAAATGTCGATAACTCAATCGTGGCCAACATCACCCTGAAAAACGACGACCCCGTGAATGGCAGCGCTGAAAGTGGAGGAAAGTTACCGTGGCACACGACAACAGAGGACTGGAAATACCCGTTTGTCGTCTTTTCTCCGCCAGGCTCTGTAGAGGTATCCTACACTTTCACTAATTCACATCAAAGAACTTGACTGTACCAGTGGAGTTCAAACGTGTTACCCCAAGGCTGCATTTTGCAAATTTAGACTTACTTACTTACGCCTGTCACCCCTACCCGGGTATAGGCCGTCGACGAGAGACCTCCAGCAACTCCTGTCCTGTGCTTCTCCTTCGATTCTACTCCAGGTGGTTCCCAGTCTCTTGATGTCTGCTTGGAGGTCTCGACGCCAGGAGTTTCTCGGCCTACCTCTTTTCCTCTTTCCCTGGGGGTTCCATGACAATGCCTGCCTAGTGATACTGGAAGCTGGCTTTCTCAGACTGTGACCGATCCATCCCCATCTTCTTCGCCCAATTTCATTCTCCGCTGTTATCTGCTCTGTTCTCTCCCAGAGTCTGACGTTGCTGATCTTCTCTGGCCAGTGGATTTTCAAAATTCTTCTAAGGCAACTGTTCATGAAGGTCTGTACTCTGTTGACTGTGGTTTTTGTCAATCTCCATGTCTCTGCTCCATATAGGAGAACTGCTTTTACATTGGAGTTGAAAATCCGGACTTTGGTGTGTTGTGACAGCTCTCTGGAACTCCACACTTTTTTCAACTGGAGAAAGGCTGCTCTGGCTTTACCGATTCGTGCTCTGACATCTGCATCAGTGCCGCCTTTTTTGTCTATGATGCTCCCGAGATAGGTGAAGGACTCCACCTCCTCCAACGGGGTGCCAGCAAGCAAGACTGGTTCTTCCCTGGTTGCGTTCAGCCTCATTGTCTTTGTTTTCTGTTTGTGAATGGTGAGGCCCACTTGGGACGAGATGTCAGCAAGCCTCGTGGTCTTGTCCTGCATTTGTTGATGAGTGTGGGACAGTAATGCCAAGTCGTCTGCAAAATCGAGGTCGTCAAGCTGTGTCCGCAGTGTCCACTGTATTCCACTTCGTCTGTGCTCTGTGGTCATCTTCATGACCCAGTCTATGGCCAGTAGGAAGAGGAACGGAGACAGCAGACACCCCTGCCTGACACCAGTTCTGACCTGGAGCTCTCTGGTGAACTGCCCTTCGTGGATCACGCGACATGTCATGCCATCATAGCTGCTCTTGATCAGGCGGACGAGCTTTGTGGGTACACCGTAGTGTCGTAGGAGTTTCCACAGAGTCTCTCGGTCCACGCTGTCAAATGCTTTCTCATAATCCACAAAGTTGACGTACAGCGGGGAGCTCCACTCCAGAGACTGTTCCACGATGATGCGGAGAGTGGCGATCTGGTCTGTACATGATCGGTTCTTCCTGAATCCTGCTTGCTGGTCTCTCAGCTGGGGGTCAACGGAGCTCTTCATTCTCTCTAGGATGATCCTGTTGAAGACCTTTCCTGGTACTGACAGCAAGGTGATTCCTCTGTAGTTGGAACACTTGCTGAGGTCGCCTTTCTTGGGAAGCTTGATTAGGTACCCCTCCTTCCAGTCAGCTGGCATCACCTCCTCTTCCCAGATCTTTCCAAACAGTGGGTACAGCATCTCAACTGTTGTCTCTAGGTCTGCTTTCAGAGACTCCGCTGGGATTCCATCTGGCCCTGCTGCTTTGCCATTCTTCAAAAATGCCACTGCTTTTCTGATCTCTTCCCGGCTGGGTCTGTCACAGCTGATGGGTAGGTCGGTCTCTGCCGGCTGGATGTCGGGGGGGGGTCGGGTGGGCTAGGTCTGTTCAGTAACTCTTCAAAATACTCGGCCCATCTGTCGAGTTGGTCTGCTCTGTCTGCAATAGGCTTGCCTTCTTTGTCTTTTACTGGTCTTTCTGTATGGCCATACTTACCCGACAATCTTCTGGTAATGTCGTAGAGCTGTTTCATGTTGCCGCTGCCTGCTGCCTTTTCTGCCTCTGCTGCCAGGCTGTCTGTGTAGGCCCTCTTGTCTGCCCTGATACTCCTCTTCACCTCGCGGTTGGCTTCCGAGTATTCCCCCTGTGCCCTTACTTTGGCTGCTCTCGTGCGACTGTTGTTGACCGCTGCTTTCTTCTGCTTCCTCGCTTCTATCTTCTTCAAGGTCTGTGCCGACAGCCAGTCCTTGTGGTGGTGTTTCCTGAACCCTACAGTGTCTTTGCAGGTTGAGTTCAGCGCCTCTCTAACTGCCTTCCACTGCTGCTCTGTGGTGACCGCCTCCTCTTCATTTACTAGCTCCTGTAGCGCTTGAAACCGGTTGGACAGCACCAGTTTGAACTCTTCTCTAACTCCAGTTTCTCTCAGGAGGCCTACATTATAGCGCTGTCTTCTTGTTGTCTCTGTGCGGCTTTTCTTTAGCTTGAGCTTCGTTCTTAAGGTAAGCAGATGGTGGTCTGAGGCGACATCTGCTCCCCTCCTCACTCGAACATCTTGAAGGGATCTTCTAAATTTCTTGCTAATGCGGATATGGTCTATTTGGTTCTCTGTTGTATGGTCAGGTGAGACCCAAGTTGCTTTGTGTATTCTTCTGTGTGGGAAGATGCTGCCTCCAATGACAAGTCGGTTTAGAGCACAAAAGTCTACAAACCTCTCCCCGTTCTCACTCATCTCCGAGCCTAGTCCCTGTCTCCCCATCACCTCTTCGTATCCGGTGTTGTCCTCCCCTATTTTGGCATTAAAATCGCCCATGACGATGGTGATGTCTCGCTCCGCACATTTGTCCACGGCACTCTGGAGTCGGTCGTAGAACTCTTGTTTCTCTTCCTCGTCACTGTCATTGGTGGGCGCATAACACTGGATGACGTTCAGCTTGAGCTTTTTCTTGGTTCTAAAGGCTGCTGTTATAATTCTTGGCCCAAGAGGTTCCCAGCCCATCAGCGCTCTCTGTGCCACTGGTGACAGCATGAGTGCTACTCCTTCTGTATGGGGGGCATTCTCCTCTTCATGACCTGAATACAGAACCATCTCCCCACTTACCAGCCTTTTCTGGCCAGACTGCGTCCATCTGGCTTCACTGATGCCTAGCAGGGAAAGGTTGTACTTTTGCATTTCCGCTGCTATCTGGGCGGCTTTGCCGCTCTGGTACATGGTCTTGACGTTCCATGTGCCCATGGTTGTATCCCTGGATAGAGAGAGGCGGCTCGGTCCTGTGGCTTCCGAAGACTTCCGGCTTTCACCACAGGACGTCATAAGTCTTCTAGTAGAAGAACCTTCCTCCTCCAGGAAAGGAATTACTGTTAGTCTTTTCGTCGGCGTTTTTGTAGCTATTTCCTTTTTTGCAGGGTGGGGAAGCTACCCCCACGCCCAACCCCCCTTACTAGGAGGACCAGGGGTTTTCTGTCGGGGTCACCTTCCCTTAGACCATGTTGGTTCACGGCACCTTATTTCATTCGGTGCACCCCTCTCACGAGGGACCCCCTATCCACCACCCAGGGGACGCGCCTCAACGCCGTATGGTCCCAGCGCGAGGTTGCAAATTTAGAGGTGTCACTTAAAACTGTGTACCAGTTCCAGGAGATGAATCGACCATGATAATTCAAGGGTATTGCCAGATTGCCTGAAGGCGCCAAGCAAATCTGGCAATACCCTTGAATTATCATGGTCGATCTTTCACCTGCTGCCGTGTCGGGACTAAATGATTGACGGGTAGTGCCAGATTAGCTTGGCCCCTTCCGTGCACCAAGCTGATGTGGCACTACCATTGGAACTATCATGATCAGTTGTTCATGATCAGCCATGGTACAGGTGTGATACCTTGAGTGAACCAGAATGTGTTGATGTAATCAAGCGCTGTGCATTTTGTGCACACGTTTGGGCAATTATTTTATATTGATTATTATTTGCTATTTGAACTATCATGATCAGTTGTCCATGATCAGCCATGGTACAGGTGTGATACCTTGAGTGAACCAGAATGTGTTGATGTAATCAAGCGCTGTGCATTTTGTGCACACGTTTGGGCAATTATTTTATATTGATTATTATTTGCTATTTTTAGCTTCGGCCCAGTGCCCCTCCGTTCCGAATAGAAATATGGTGATGTTGTCGTGCAGCCTTGTAACTAACACATTTGTGGAAGAGCAAAACAAACCTGGGTCAGAATTTGTCATCTGAGGCTGTCTTCATAAAGGTGGTTCTGAGAATTTCCTGTTGAGCTACAGGTTCCCGAATTTTTTTTTTCTTCACAAAACGGAGAGAAAAATCAACAGAGGCAACCACACATCAAAAGAAAGTGTCATGCCAAAGTGTCATTTATCAGGTTGCATTTTTGCACCCATCGATTTATTGTTTGAAGAAAATTTTGTTAGCTGGGTGGGAAGGGGGGGGGGGGGGGGGCGGTTGTTTAACATTTTGTTATGAAATTGCTCAAGTATTAACTTAAGACAGAGGTATGTGATCTGTACACCTCAGCCCTGAGAGTGAGTGGCTTGTTTGGCCACAGAGACTGAAGTTGTCTGTAACCCTTTGTCACCCCAAGGTCCCAATTTTGGAGGTGTTGCCTAATGACTAAGTACTGGTAGCAGGACATGGCTTGACCATGATAGTTCAAGGGCAGTGCCAGAAGCTAATCTGGCACTACACTTGAATTATCATGGTCGAGCCATCTCCTGCTGTAGGGGTCCGGGGCTAAAAGGGTTAGCACGTTGGTGTGTCACACATTGCTTGTGTATTGCCAGGTAGGCTGGGCGCGGGCGCGTTTTTTTTTTTTTTGAGCGAACAGTTTTGAGTGGATAGCGAAATGATAGGAGTTCAGTGTGATCCGTCAACAAGGAGACATAGAGCCTCATGACCCCCTGCAGTCTGCAAGGGTCGGTGAGGATCTGTGCCACTTTGATGGCCCAGAGGGCTTTCAGGTTTTCATGACCTGACCATTTCAACCAAGTGAAAAATAAGAGTTTCTGTGCACTCCGAGATCTTTACCAGTGTTTTCGACAATTCAAACAATTGGTGTCATTAAGTCTTTAGAGACAAACAATTCTGTCTTGAAAAGTGTGTGGAAATTTAACCGATTTCTCCACAAATTAACCGATTTGTCCACAAATTAGCCGATTTGTCCACAAATGAACCAATTTCTCCACAAATTAACAGATTTCTCCACAAATTAACCAATTTCTCCACAAATTAACCGATTTCTTCACAAATTAACTGATTTCTCCACAAATTTTGGAGGTGTCACCTAGCGACTAAGTACTGGTAGCAGGAGATGGATCTACCGTGATCGTTCAAGTTTAGTGCCAGATTAGCTTGGCGCCTAATGGCGCCAAGCTAATCTGGCACCTTGAATTATCATGGTCGATCCATCTGATGTAGTTCTTCGGGGCTGTGTGTGTCTGAGTGACATAGTGGTGTGTTTGTGAGGCAGGGACTGTGCCAGCCTGGCGTTGTACCCGTCTGTAAGATATCCCCACCTTGTCCTGATCACCCGTCTGTCTGTAAGATATCTCAGCCTTGTCCTGACCACCCCTCTGTCTGTAGGATATCCCCACCTTGTCCTGATCACCCGTCTGTCTGTAAGATATCCCAGCCTTGTCCTGACCACCCTTCTGTAAGATATCCCCGCCTTGTCCTGACCACCCCTCTTTAAGATATCCCTGCCTTGTCCTGACCACCCCTCTGTAAGATATCCCAGTCTTGTCCTGACCACACCCCCACCCGGGTCTGCCCTGGGGGACTTGGGTGGGGTTAGGTATTTTTTAGTTCCCAGGGTCACCCTGGTCAGCCCCACAGGGTGGGTTTTTCTCTCGATTCTGGGGCATGTGTTTCTGTCTACCCTTTGTCCATTCACCTGTATTTGCCTTTTTAAAACTCTCCCTACTGTCTGCGCTGCCTGTAGCTCTTGATATTGGATGTGTGTTGCTAAATGGTCTTAGCTTTATTTAGGCCCCATGTGTTAGGTTTATTTAACGTATTTGACCGGCTGGCGACATACATTCAATGTTCTGTTTTTGTTTTTTTTCACAAGCAGTGCAGGCACGTCCTGAGAAAGCCTTGTTGCTGTCGGGACGTTAAGCAATGTACAATCAATCAATTGTCCTGACCACCCCTCTGTAAGATATCCCCGCCTTGTCCTGACCACCCCTCTTTAAGATATCCCTGCCTTGTCCTGATCACCCCTCTGTAAGATATCCCCGCCTTGTCCTGACCACCCCTCTGTAAGATATCCCCGCCTTGTCCTGACCACCCCTCTGTAAGATATCCCCGCCTTGTCCTGACCACACTATCGCAACCTTCCACTGTGCCCATGATTTATGTTCCTGTCTTCAAAGTGTGGGGACAAAATACGGACCTAATGTGCCGGGCGCTTTTCAGCGTCCTTTGGAAATGGCGTCTCAGTTAGCACATGGCTTTCAGGCCGACATGGTTGCAGTTGGACAGCAGACAGCTGTTTCGAGGCCACCTGTGGCTGACGGCAGCCTGTGGGCTTTGTCTTTCCTGGGGCAGTGGCAGTTTTATTTCTCTTTTTTTTTAAAAATACACCAGTCTTACGAGTGTCAGGTCGGTCTTGCTGAGTAGCTTCCCCTGACCAAGAGTCCCCTGATAAAGAGTGGTGTCCCCTTACAAAGAGTTGAGGGGCCTGAGGATTTGGGCCAGTAAAAGTGCCTGTCACCCGCTCTTGTAGCACTTCATGCTGACGGCATTTCACAGTTTACGACGGGCAACGGGCCGTAAAATAAAGCACAAATCTGGTCCTGCTGGGAGACGCGCTAGTCACACTTGCTGCTCTGTCTGATTTGACATGTATTGGGACGGTCCGTAGCGCAGCGGTAAAAGCGCCTGCCACCAATGCAAGAGGTGCGAGGTTCGATACCCGGTTCCGGCGTCGGACTTTTCTCCTCTAGTAAGTGTCACCATTAATTCGGGCGGGTTCTTTCTCCGGGTACTCCGGCTCTTTCCTCCCCCACGAACTCGGTATTAATTTCAGTCCACTTAATCAACTTTCAAAAATAAAAAAATAAAAAACCCGATTTAAAAATGCCCAAATTTTCAGTAGCTCAGAAGTACCCAATGGAGAAAGAAACACGCTTAGAAAAGGCGGGTACAACACAAATAAATAAATTGTGTTGTACCCGTCTTTTCTAAGCGTGTTTCTTTCTCCGTTGGGTACTTCTTTGCATTTTACACGCTTGGCAGTCACCTTTTTGGTCTGGATTTTAGTAGCTCCTTGAGCTTGCCCTTAGCACCACGTGAATGTTCTGTGTTTATGTACCGTGTGTGAGGGAATGCGCATGATTCACGTGAGCGTGCTTGTTGGGTTCAGTTCGCGGCTATGTCCTGCGCACTCAGTTATATTATAAATATTAGTAATGCGCCATATAAATACTATGTATTATTATTATTTGACAATACTAGGGAAAGTTCACATCGTTTCCATACTACCAGTATGTGCGTGTCGGTCTGTGACTTTGGACCTTGGGGTCAGAGGTTGTAAGAACCGAGATCACAGACCAGCCACGTGAATGTCTTGCCCACAGGTTGCGAGTTTCCTCGGGTGTAGGTGGTAGGAAGAGCGGACACTGTGGACGGTGTGGTAGGAAGAGCGGACACTGTGGACGGTGTGGTAGGAAGAGCGGACACTGTGGACGGTGTGGTATGAAGAGCGGACACTGTGGACGGTGTGGTAGGAAGAGCGGACACTGTTGACGGTGTGGTAGGAAGAGCGGACACTGTGGACGGTTCCACAGCTACCGGTCTCGTCAGGCGGCTAGAGGTGTCTGGCCTATCATTCTGGACCTTACCGCTGAAAACCGTCAGATACAAAGTCACAGAACAGCACACAGGTATCTTGACCTATTTAGCCCCGACGACCTACAGCAGGAGATGGATCGACCAAGATAATTCAAGGGTAGTGCCAGATTAGCTTGGCGCCATTAGGCGCCAAGCTAATCTTGCACTATCCTTGAATTATGGTCGAACCGTCTCCAGGGCAACTGGTTCATAATCATGAGGTGACACCTCCAGAACTTGAGAAATGCGGCCATGGTGTTAACCAGGTTAATAGAGAAGGTCGGGGTAGGGGGGGGGGGGTGGTGCTTTACAGCCTCCAACTAGCCGGTGGGCATGGTCTGACCGGTAACTCTCTCTCTCTCTCTCTCTGATCTGCGATGTTACCACTTTGTCGTCTCGACGTCTGTTCTTTACTGTACCTCCAATTTTAATTGAAAGACGAGGCTTTGCCAGGCCGGTGGGATTCCTTTGAGAATGGCCGAATGAGTTGCCGTGAAAGATTTTGTGAGAGATACCGAGTCCGTCCAGTAATCCACGTGTACAGTTTTACGAGGCAGGTTTCAGGTTTTATTGCCGTACTGATATCCAGGCTCACCACTTGCCGGCTTTATTGCACACTGGGTGTTGAGTGTAGCTCGGGAAGTCAGGTTTGAGTGAGACAAGTGTGTGTGTGTTGTGTGTGTGTGTTGTGTGGTTACATTCAGTTTTATGTTACTTGACAAAACGCAGTTTGTGCTGGTCTGTGGTTTTGGATCTTATGGCTTAAGCCATAAGATGCAAAATCACGGACCAGCACAGAAACAGTCTCATTCATTTATTCATTCTTTCATGTGGTGGCAGCTGCGTCCCTCCCCCCCCCCTCCCCCGCCGTCCCACAAGAAGTGACCTTGCAACAGTGTAATCTGGATGATTTTAGAATACATGTAAAACAGAATGACAGAATGTTACAAAGTAGGTAGCCGATCTGAAACATATATAGCAGCTGACCAGTCATGTTGACTCATTGTGTCCGAGGTACGAAATACCCACTGTTTGCACTTATCCTCTGAGGACTGCATTACAGTTTAGGTGAGACAGATCGACCACTGATGATAGTTCAACTTCAAGGGTGGTGGCAGAATAGCTTGGCGCCTGTAGGCGCCAAGCTATTCTGCCACCACCCTTGAACTATCATGGTCGAGCCGTATCTTGCTGCGGCGTGTCGCGGGCAGAATGAGTTGATCACTGGTCCCAGTCGCACTCTGAAATCTTCCCCAAAGGAAAGTGTGGGAACGCAAGTCCCTCCCGAACGCAAGTCCTCGCCCCATATGACTTAAATGCAAGCAACAAGAGGAAGAACAGAGAGAGAGAGAAAAGAGAGAGAGAAGTTGGGCAGGTCGCGTGGCGCGGCATAGCGGCGACGCGGCTTCCCAAAGAAGGCAGCCCAAATTTCCCCTCACAGGCCAGAGATATATAGATCCTCATGAGCCCCCTGTGCACTTGCTGTTGATTTTTTTTTTTTTTTTTTTTAATGCAATAGTCATTCCCGCTGTGCAGCCCAGTTTGGAATGTAGACTGAAACAGTACGGGTCCGATTTCAGGCAGATTAGCAGTCCTTCAAGTCATTTCATGAGAGTAAACATACAGCTATCTCCATCCTTCTCCCTGGTGCGGCTCGTCTTACTGTAGTACACTTGACAGTGTTTGCTGCCTGTTGACGCTAACAGGGGCAGGTAATCCCACAACTAGTGCAGACGACACGCTTTGAGGGCCAGTGGAACCCTGTCAGTTTTAGGTGAGGTAGCCTGTGTACAGGGCAAGAGAACGCTGTCAGTTTTAGGTGAGGGAGCCTGTGTACAGGGCAAGGGAACGCTGTCAGTTTTAGGTGAGGGAGCCCTGTACAGGGCCAGTGGAACCCTGTCAGTTTTAGGTGGGGGAGCCTGTGTACAGGGCAAGGGGACGCTGTCATTTTTAGGTGAGGGAGCCTGTATACAGGGCCAGTGGGAACCGTCAGTTTTAGGTGCAGCAGGAGCCAGTCTGGTCAACAAGACTTAGAGCCCATGCAGGTGCAGATCTCATGAGAATTTGTGTCTTGTTGATGTCACGGGCTGCCAACAGCTGAAGTCATGTCCCTGCTCAGCAAGAGGCATATTACATTGTCATAAGCCCCTTCAGTTGCAAGGGCTCTTCAGCATCTGTGTCTCTTGCAGATGGATGGCCGGTGAACTGTGGATGTGTAACAAGGTTTCAAGCAAACAGATTAAAACACCTGGCGTTGTTACCTTTGGGATTAGGTGTAGATTATCACAAGGGTAAACATTGTGCCCAGTCCTAAGCCTAAATGATACTTTGAAACAAATCGTCTTGAGTTACTTCGCAGGTGCATAATTATATATACACTGTATTGCTGCTCGCAGGTGCATATTGTATTGCTGAGTGCTTTGCGTCCTGCAGTGTTGCAGCTTGGTTTAACACATTTAATCCCTAGCCACATTCCCAGATGTCCCCTAACAACTGTGTAGCAGTTGCAGGAGATGGATCGACCATGATCATTCAAGGGTAGTGACAGATTAGCTTGGCGCCATCCGGCTCCACTTTGGTATCGGTTTCAGCCAACTTAATCAAATTTCCAATACAAACGATTTCCAAAAACAACTTCAGTAGCTCGCTTGAGCTTGCCCTTAGCACCACGTGAATGTTCTGTGTTTATGTACAGTGTGTTAGTGAATGCGCGTGATTCACGAGAGCGTGCTTGTTGGGTTTAGTTCGCGGCTACATGAGAAATGCGCGATATAAATACCATGTAATATAATACCCTTGAATGATCATTGTTGATCCATCTCCTGCTGTAGGGTGTTGAGGCTAAATGGGTTAACCCAATCTTGACTGTGTCCACGAGACTGTGAACAGTGCAGCAGCACGCAACTGTCAGCAGATCTGCCTGCTGCTCGGTGGGTTCAGTGTGATTATTTCAAGTGCTGATGTCTGCTTCCGTATAAAGATGATATGAGCGAGAACTACTGCATTACAATACATTGTCTTCAGGTGTCTGTGTTTGCTGGGCGGATAAGCCTCTCAAGACATACACAGGCATCAGAACTGTCCGATTTTCGGCGATTTTCAGATTCTTCATGTGCTTAGTTAATAACACTTTTGACTTCTTATGTGCCAGGAAATGGCTTTAAATAACTCTACAATTCTTCAAAATCGCCGTTTTCAGATTTTTTTTGGGTGAACAGTTCTGATGCCTGCATACACCATCATTGCGCTGTGTCGGCAGGCACACTTTGGCTCACGAGGATCATCCTCAGATCACTGCTTGCTTTTTTGTAAATTTCTCAAATTTGTAAGACAGGAGTGGCAGGGGGTGGACTTGGGTTGCACGTCTTCAGAGGTGTGTGCAGAGTCCGAAATAGCTCAGGCGGTTAAGTGTCCGAGCAGGAGAGCGAAGGGAATCGCCGGGTTGTGGGTTCGAATCCCGTCCCGGCCCGGTAGCTGGACTCGCAATCCTGGGGGGAAAGACGGGCTTGCCGTTCCATAGCATGTCCGATGAAAGGTCCTGGTAAATCAAAGTGGCACAGTTGTAGTGCGCCTGAGTTGATCAGTGCTCAGGTCGTACTCCATAGGCAATAGGTTTCCCTGTCCCCCATAACCCGTGTGTCAAAGCCGTCCATTATCACTTTGGTGCCGTGGACGTTAAACCCCGAACTAACCAGGTGTGTGCTCTTCCGCACGTGATACCAGCAGGCAGCTTGAAACGGCTTCGTTGTTTCAAGTGCCAGGCGTCACTATTACCACACCGCAAACATCTTCCTACAAATTAACCCCTTCACTGCCGAGAAATGTTAATCACCACCCATCTGCAAGAGGCATATAGATCCTCATGAGCCCCCGCAGTCGCGGGGGCTCATTAGGATCTATGCCTCTTGCTGAAAACCCCATGTGCCTTTGACGTGCGGACATTTTGCGATGATTGCATTTACAGCGATTTCAAAAACAGAATCCAGACCTGGTGGCGGTGACGTGGTTTAAAGTACCCTTACGTGTCAGTCTGAAGACACATTTCACGCACCATTTGTGCCATGCCGACACACCTGATAAACTTTAACAACAGTTTGGACACGCAGCAAAATCGCACGCCTAATCGCGCTTATTTATTTTGTGCAGCCATAACGCCTGGGTGTCAGTCTAGTTTCAGCTGTTCCTCGCACTGGTAGCGTTGTATTTCTAGAACGGAGTGGAGTCATTGTCAGGTTGCTTGATGTCAGTAAAGACGACGTGTGCGGAACTGGATTGTCCTGTGTCCAAATGAACCATAACTGTACACCTGTGTGTAGCGTTTCGTGTCCATCTGTTTTATAGAAACGTATCTTTGAACAGTTACGGCGGCAGTGGGGCTGGTCAGTCCTGCGTTGTCAGGTTTTATTTTTCAAGCGGGCACACATCATGGCCGTGAGCCTATCTCTGTCACCCCCCACGAAGCACAGCATGTCCCACACTGGTTGTCTCCTTAGATTGGCTATGCTGGCCAGCGCAGCGAATCGAGGCAGACAACCGATGTGTACATGACCAACACTCTGCTCATTTTAACCCATTGGGACCCGGACTCCCACCGCAGGTGATGGACTGACCATGATAATTCAAGGGTAGTGTCAGATTAGCTTGGCGCCTGAAGGCGCCAAGCTAATCTGACACTACCCTTGAATTATCATGGTCAGTCCCTCACCTGCAACTGGTACGTGACTAGTCGTGAGGTGATGCCGGCTTCCAAACTTTGGGAAATGCGGCCGTGGTGTTATATTATATGGGTTTTCTTGTCAGCTGCTCGCTAACTCCCCTCCACATGTGTCTAAGTGCATCGGTACCTAGATTTTCCTAGGTACCGATGCACTTTTCCTTTTGCCTTTTTCTTTTCGTTGAAAGTGTTGCGAGTATGCTTGCCGACATGACTGGGATTGCCGTGGAGATGGTTGGCATTTCAGGGTTCAAAGATCACGTTCAAACGGGGCCACGTGAACTATAATCTTCACACGCATGTTTGACATTCAGGGAGATGGCACTGAAGTTGCGAAGACGCCGGATGACGGCCGGGTCGGTTAGGAGTGGCAGGTATGCTGCAAAGCTAGCGGGCAGCAACTGTGATGCCGTGAGTTGTGGACTAAAATGACAAATTCGCTTTCAGCCGCCACGAGAGAGAGATCCTCATGAGCCTCCTACCGGTGCTAATATCATTTGCACACATTGACCAGTTAGGTAGAGGCAGTCGACGTGCATGTATGTTGAAATTTCGACTACAGCGTAAAATAGCGCATTATGTACACTGATGTATATAAACTGTGTTGTCGCGAACCTGTATATGCCCCGTCACCCTACACCAGGAGATGGATCGACCATGATAATTCGAGGGTAGTGCCAGATTAGCTTGGCGCCTGTTGGCGCCAAGCTAATCTGGCACTACCCTCGAATTATCATGGTCGGTTTATCTCTAGCAACAGCTAGTCATGATTGGTGGTTGGTTAGTTCAGGGTTTAACGTCCACGGCAACGAAGTGATAATGGACGGCCCAGACGGGCGGGTTTTTTTGGGGGACAGAGAAATCTGTTGCCTATGGAGTACGACCTGAAGACGGATCAATTCAGGCGCACTGCAACTGTGGCACTTTGATTTACCAGGACCTTTCAACGGACATGCTATGGAGCAAGAGCTAGTCATTAGTTGGCACCTCCAAGATGAGCCTCGTGGTTGAATGAATTAATTTCAACTATGGAGTTTCATTGGTGTGACACAATACAGTGACGTCACATAACGAGGCCGGCTATAAATAGCAACACTTTTTTTTTTTTCTTCCCCGAGAGGTCTCCGCTACACGGTTTCCCCTGTAAATTCCTTCGCTTGTAAATAACTTCCGGAAATCAGAACCAACAAATCTGGGTCCCCTCTGGTGGTACATGTTTTAAACTTTTTGTGTGTGTGTGTGTATGCAAAATATTAATGCAATTGTGTGAAAATTGTTCTTGCGCATGAGAATGTTCTGAATGAACCATCTCAAAGTTGTACGGCAGCTGAGTGTTTCCTGTCAGATTTTCTGTTTATGTGACACAGCGGGCAACCAGTGTGCAGTTTTATTGTTCAGTCAGAACTAGCTCGTGCTTGTAAACTTGTTGTAAAAATGTGTACTGGTCTGTGATTTGGGACCTTATTCATACAACTGTAAGGTTGAAAGTTACGGACACAGTATACAAATGTATCTGCTCCAGTGCTTGTACAACCCTTTGCGAGTCCGAGGTAGCGGTTTTAGTCAAGATGATTCCTACAGAATGTCAGGGATGTTGTTATTCCTACAGGAATCATCGCGACTAACCCCGCTGTCGACACCCAAAGGGTTAAAAATATATAGGCCTGCCTGACCGCATATTTATGAGGGGTTGGGGGGAAAGGAGGGGTGGGGGAGGGGGAGCACACAGCGAGACAGATCGGGTTCTTGTTTGGCAGCATCATAAAACAGTTAGCACGGGGGCACTAGAGCAGATTTAATGGCCTTTGTCAGGTGTAAATAGTCAAGTAGAGGGGTGAGAGAGAGAGAGAGCTGTAGTTGACTTTATGAGAGAAGAGAGACCTGTACTGCTGGAGCCCATTCAGCTCCGACGCTGCAGCAGGCGATGGCGCCAAGCTAATCCGGCGCTACCCTTGAATTATCATGGTCGATCTGTCTCCTGCAGCTCGTACATAGTCGTTAGGCGACACCTCCCAAATTTGGGCGATGCAGCCTTTGGGGTTAACTTGGTTCTAGTTAACTTGCCTTTACGTGCAGCCGTGTCCTCTTCGACATTGCGATCTGTGGACAAACGTTGCACCGCTAGTCAGATTTCGGGTCACATTTCAGCGCCGGTTTCATTAAACGGTTCATCCACGACTTCAACTTTTTTTTTTTTTTTTTTTTTTTTTTCATTGAGGAAGATAAGATAACATGGCAGTTGTCACTGACCCCGCGCTGAACTCCCTTGTCGCGAATGGGCTCGTAATATAAAAAGCCTTCACGCTGGGC
Organism: Semisulcospira habei; assembly: GCA_036245525.1. NCBI lineage: Eukaryota > Metazoa > Mollusca > Gastropoda > Semisulcospiridae > Semisulcospira > Semisulcospira habei. The sequence goes on from BTPG01000007.1 coordinate 1,781,018, forward strand.
ACAATTTTATTCTTAATGAAAAAAAGATCTCGACAGTTGTGACGCGAATTCCTGTAACACCGTGCCGCTGTACATGGGTTTCAACACACTCAGCCCTGGCGCACTACAGCAGGAGATGGATCGACCGTGATCATTCAAGGGTTGTGCCAAATTAGCTTGGCGCCGTTAGGCGCCAGGCTAATCTGGCACTACGGGCCTTGAATGATCATGGCCGATCCATATACTGCAACTGGCACGCAGTAGATGGTGACGCCGCCACATTTGGGAAATCCGCTGGCCTTGGGTTAACTTTTTAAGAAGGGGGAAAAAAAACCCAAGTATCAACGCCAGTATTCTCAATAACGGACAGAGTTACTCCAAGTAATTGCCATCTAGAGTTTGCAAAAGGCATAGGGTGTCATGAGTCCCAGCAGGCTGCCTGGGGTTCATGCGACTCTGTGCCTCTCGCTGATGTCTGCTGAAAAGTCAGGTGACCCTCACGTACGTCTGTTGCCATCGACTTGAGGAGGCCATCATTGATTTCAGAATAGTCACAAAGCCACGCGATGTGTTGAAAGGCATTCGGGTACCAGCGGTATCTCATAGTGTTTGCACAAGCCGTAACTGATAGTTTGAAGTAGTGTTAACATTGGTATGCCGTAGGCCACTTAATACAATCACCGGCATGCCGTAGGCCGCTTGTACAATCCCGTCCAAACGAGGTATCTCCTCTACTTCGTAATCTATCGCCCCCTTCAATGCATTGTTGTGTGCCGGTAAGGGCCACCGTTCTGTATTATCCAACATTTTTCTGCTCCGTTTTCAGTCCCCCCGTTCAACCCCTTTGACCCCCGACGCTCTACATCAGGAGATGGATCGACCATGATAATTCCGACGGACCGTCGGGGGTTCTTTCTCCAGGTACTCCGGCTCTTCCTCCCCCTCCCCTGTGGTACCGGTTTCAGGCCACTTTATACAATTTCAAATACAAGCGATCAAAATTTGCGAAACCTCAGTAGCTGACCTGACCCTTCGCACCATGTGAATGTCCCGTGTTTGTCTTGTACTGTGTTTGTCTTCAGAGTGAATGCGTGTGTCACGTGAGCGTGCGTGTTGGGTTCAGTTCGCGGCGCTTTGAGCCGATTCGCAGAATTGGGAAAAGCGCCTCACGGGATTATTATAATTCAAGGGCAGTGCCAGATTAGCTTGGCGCCATCAGGCGCCAAGCTAATCTGGCACTACCCTTGAATTATCATGTTCTATCCATCTCCTGTGACTAATACCTAGGCGACATCTCCAGACGTTTGAAACTGTGGCCGTGTGGTTAAATGATTAACGACAGGGGATTTCCCGTGAGAGAGCGCCAGGCTTGTTGTAAGAGCACTTTTTTTTTCTTTTGTGTGTGTATGTGTGTGTGTGTGTGTGTGTGTGTGTGTGTGTGTGTGTGTGTGTGTGTGTGGCAAATGCTGCGTTGGCTGACAACAGGCACCACTGTGTTCTGCCATTGTTGTACGTCGCAGCGACATGGCGTATATGGCCGTGGCCGAGTGGCCCCATCATAAAACCCCTGGAGGTGTTTCGGGTACATTCATGTTGTAGGATCACTCCAGTACGGGTGGATGTGCTCTGTAGCGTCCTCACCACCCTGTTCCTCACACATAGACATGTCTCAACAGCGTCTTATTCGGCAGAAACTTGTGTCCTGTCGTGTGTACATTCATTTTGTAAAAAATAAAAAAAATAAAAATTACACAATATTACAAAATGTGTGCTGGTCTGTGGCCGTACTGTACAAAATCACAGACCAACAGTTAGTAAGGGCCAACGTTACAAAGCAGCTATCACATTTAGGTACCCTGCCCCTGTAGGGTTAAATTGTGTAGGTAAGGTTGGCCACCAGTGTATGTTGCGATGATGCTGCCGTGGTACCAGTTGTGTTTGTCATGTTTTCATCCTGTGCTTATTACCTGTGTGTGATGATTGGTGTGATATTATTGAAGTCTTTAGTAACAGCCATCAAGACACATGAATTCTCTCTCTTGGCTTGACTTCGCCAACGAAGATTTTATAGGAGTTGCCCACGACGTCTGCAGGCTTGTTCGTGGCTGCGGAGGCCAATCCGAGACAGGCAGGTTCGACCGCAGTGGCTGCAGGGGAAGGTATGGCCAGGGTTCTGAGCTGCAGCATCTCTGTTTTTTTCTCCTGAGCCGCTTGTCCTTAAGGCTAGCTCTGTGAGAGTCCTCAAAGGAGACAGCTGCCTTGTAAATGGTGGAGCGCCAGGTGTCACGGTCCGCAGCAAGCAAAGACCACTGGTGGTGGTCGATTTGGCAGGCACTAAGTGACTTCTTGAGACAGTCTTTGTATCTCTTCTTTGGTGCCCCTCTTGTCACGGTGTCCAGTAGCAAGCTTGCCGAACAGGGTGATCTTTGGTAGGCGATGATCCTCCATCCTGGAGACATGCCCCGCCCAGCGGAGCTGCGTCCGTAGAAGCAAAGCCTCGATGCTCACAGTTTCAGCCTGTTCAAGACACATTAACCCACATCATACTGAGGCTAAAAGCTTCAAATTTGTACAATGCCATAGGCAAGCTACATTATAGTACTTACAGATAAGGATACAGACCAATGGCTTTAGTTCAAGGGTGGTGCCAGAATAGCTTGGCGCCTAGAGGCGCCAAGCTATTCTGGCACCACCCTTGAACTCTTTTAGCCAAACTTCTTTCACGCACTGGTATATTCCGAATGATGAGGGTTAACCCTCCTAACCCCACGGCCGCATTTCCAAACATTTGGAGGCTAACAACTATGTACACGTTGAAGGAGATGGATTGATCGTGATAATTCAAGGGTAGTGCCAGACGAGCTTGGCGCCTTCAGTAGATTGTGAGAGAAATTGTCGTGTGATATCAGCAGGCCGCATCCAGAGCCTGAATACAGGACCGGCAGTTGACGACAGTTTCAGAAAGATATTCTTTTTTTTTTTAACATGCTTCCTTTAGGTCAGGGTGAAGCGGACAGGGTGCTAACATTTAATTTACCAGAAGGAGCCAACTGGCCTGCCCCCACCCCCACAGGGCCGGAGTCCGTGTCATTGATTTCGCACTGCAATTTAAGACGTACAAGCGCTGTAGAACTTTGCACGACTGTACTACACTATTGCTCTCCCCTGCTGGATCTTTATCCGCAGCTTGTCGCCCGTGGCGTGCTGAGACCCCCAGTGCGCAAAGCCGGTCGTCGGTCTGACGTCGGCACCCGCTGGCCCGCTCACGGCCGTCGGACCGATGGCCTTTAGCCCATATCACACTGAGGCTAAAAGCTGCAAATTTGTACACTGCCATAGGCAAGCTACATTATAGTACTTGCAGTTAAGGATATAGACCAATGGCTTCAGTTCAAGGGTGGTGCCAGAATAGCTTGGCGCCTCTAGGCGCCAAGCTATTCTGGCACTACCCATGAACTATTTTCGTCAAACTTATTTCACACACTGGTGTATTCCGAATGATGAGGGTTAATAACACCAACAGAGAGTGCTCGGCAATGACCGATCACGCAACTGTCACTCGCACAAAGCCCAGATTACAAATGCGGGGTTTATGTGACCGTGAATCTGTCTATTCGCACAACACGAGTCAATCTTGGAAAGGACAGAGGACAGACCAACAGTGAAACTCCAACAATTTCCCCCACGCTAAGGGACGTAGTGTACTAAGCCAAGAGCTGTAGACAATCTGTGTAAGTGGCATATACCCGCAGGTAGGGGGGGGGGGGGCGCATGAGGATCTATGCCACTCGCAGTTGGACGAAGTTCATTGAAATATGGGCAGGACCAGCCTGACAAAACATGCATGCATACATTTGCTAGTTGATGTGTGTGTAAACCCAGCGGAACGAATGTGAATTAAATGGCTGTGTTTTTGTAGCGCCTAGGGAGTTGAGATTTGAGTTGTGCGGTGTGAGTCAGGCACTCGGGCCTAGTGTCGGGTTGACTGCGTCATAACGGGGGAGAGAATGCCGCAACTTTCTTTACCGTCTTTGTGCATATGCCGTTACGAGTTCAAAATGTAGTGTGATAAACAGGGACCCAGCGTGTGTGTGTGCGTGAGAGAGAGAGAGAGAGAGAGTGTGTGTGAGAGATGATGATGATGATGAAACGTTTTTATTCAGGATAAAAAGTTTTAGGCATAGCAATGCCTATCTTCCAAACTGTCCTGCAGTGAGAGAGTGTGTGTGCGTGAGAGAGAGAGAGAGAGAGAGAGAGAGAGAGAGACAGTGTGTGTGTGTGTGTGTGTGAGAGAGAGAGTGTGTGTGAGAGAGAGAGAGAGAGAGCGTGTGTGTGTGTGTGTGTGTGTGTGTGCGCTAGTACTACCCTTCCCATACTTCCCCACCCGGGTCTGCCCTGGGGGACTTGGGTGGGGTTAGGTATTTTTTAGTTCCCAGGGTCACCCTGGTCAGCCCCACAGGGTGGGTTTTTCTCTCTATTCTGGGGCATGTGTTTCTGTCTACCCGATGTCCATTCATCTGTATTTGCCTTTTTAAAACTCTCCCTACTGTCTGCACTGCCTGTAGCTCTTGATGTTGGATGTGTGTTGCTAAATGGTCTTAGCTTTATTTATGCCCCATGTTGTAGGTTTATTTAATGTATTTGACCGGCTGGCGACATACATTCAATTTTCTGTTTAGTTTTTTTTTTCACAAGCAGTGCAGGCACGTCCTGAGAAAGCCTTGTTGCTGTCGGGACGTTAAGCAATGTACAATCATCATCATCACCTTCCCATACTGCCACCATGGACACGATTCCAGGCGTAGTGGTTGTCTCCTACAATTCACTCTGCTGATGATCAGACTGAATCAAGAGAGACAACCAATGTGACACATGGTAACTATTTCTACTTTGAAATCCACGTCTTGTTGCCCCCTTTCCTCGTCATGTAACCCCTACACACTTTGGACAAACCTTCCACATCAACCACCAAATAATCACATGTTCCAGAACACGCAATCATGCGCAGATAATTTCCAGCGAATGCACAGGCACAAGCATTATACATATATTGCATTCCAACACGCCCACAAGCCCTGGCAGATTCGCTTTGCTGTAACGTTCAGCTACACGTACCTTTTAAACCAAGATTGTTTTATTTTGGCGGTTGGTTGAAAATTGTAGTCACCAGATCCACTCTGTAGCACAGGGAATGACCATTACCCCCCCCCCCCCCCCCCCTTCCGTCCCTCGTGCATGTCACCATCAGTACTGCTCACAGTACCATTACACACACACTGTTAACAGAACTGCTGGCTGCGTGCTCAAGGGGCTTATCCCACGGCCGTATTTCCCAAATTTTGGAGGCGTCGCCTAACGACTGTGTACCAGTTGCAGGAGATGGATCGACCATGATAATTCAAGGGTAGTGCCAGGTTAGCTTGGCGCCTTCAGGCGCCAAGCTAATCTGGCACTACCCTTGGAATTATGGTCGATCCATCTCCTGCTTTAGTGCTTTGGGAGTAAATGTGCTAATTACGTCATGTTTTGCAGGGCAGCCTGGTGTACGGCCACTATGGGACAGAGGCGGACCTGCTGGTTTTACAGGCCAAGCGTGTGACGCTGAAGAACAGGCTGGTGGTGCTTCGACTGGGCGGGCTGTCCCTGGCCGAGAAGGTCGGACCACAGTTTCTGTATTTACCATGGGTGGGACTTTTCCAGCTACAGCCGGATTTCCGAATTTAAAAAAAAAGAAAAAAATGCTCCATGACTATGCCCCCGCGACTATACCTCACGACTATGCCCCGCGACTGTTACCCCGCAACTATGCCCCCGCGAGTATGCCCTGCGACTAATCCCCGCGACTATGCCCCGCGACTATGCCCCGTGACTATGGCCTGCGACTATGCCCTGCGACTATGCCCCGCGACTATGCCCGCGACTAATCCCCATGACTATGCCCCGGGACTATGCCTCACAACTATGGCCTGCAACTATGCCCCGCGACTATGCCCCGGGACTATGCCCCGCGACTATGCCCCGCGACTATGCTGAGGCTAATTTGTATCCATGTTTCTTGGACGATTGTGGCTTTGGTTACACATGGGTCTGACTTTTCCGGGTACAGCCGGAATTCCGGAATAAACAAACACATGGGTCTGACTTTTCCGGGTACAGCCGGAATTCCAGATTAAACAAACACATGGGTCTGACTTTTCCGGGTACAGCCGGAATTCTGGATTAAACAAACACATGGGTCTGACTTTTCCGGGTACAGCCGGAATTCCGGATTAAACAAACACATGGGTCTGACTTTTCCGGGTACAGCCGGAATTCCGGATTAAACAAACACATGGGTCTGACTTTTCCGGGTACAGCCGGAATTCTGGATTAAACAAACACATGGGTCTGACTTTTCCGGGTACAGCCGGAATTCCGGATTAAACAAACACATGGGTCTGACTTTTCCGGGTACAGCCGGAATTCCGGATTAAACAAACACATGGGTCTGACTTTTCCGGGTACAGCCGGAATTCCGGATTAAACAAACACATGGGTCTGACTTTTCCGGGTACAGCCGGAATTCCGGATTAAACAAACACATGGGTCTGACTTTTCCGGGTACAGCCGGAATTCCGGATTAAACAAACACATGGGTCTGACTTTTCCGGGTACAGCCGGAATTCCGGATTAAACAAACACATGGGTCTGACTTTTCCGGGTACAGCCGGAATTCCGGATTAAACAAACACATGGGTCGGACTTTTCCGGGTACAGCCGGAATTCCGGATTAAACAAACACATGGGTCGGACTTTTCCGGGTACAGCCGGAATTCCGGATTAAACAAACACATGGGTCGGACTTTTCCGGGTACAGCCGGAATTCCGGATTAAACAAACACATGGGTCGGACTTTTCCGGGTACAGCCGGAATTCCGGATTAAACAAACACATGGGTCGGACTTTTCCGGGTACAGCCGGAATTCCGGATTAAACAAACACATGGGTCGGACTTTTCCGGGTACAGCCGGAATTCCGGATTAAATTTTTTTTTTCACTTAAAAAGTGCCCCCAGGCCCCCGCTTTAGGATTTAAGATTTTTTTTTTCTGTCCCACCCATGCAGACATTACAGAAACAGAAATGTAGGTACTGTGACAGGCAAGGGGTGAATCATTCACATCTAGTAATCAACTTTCATGTCTTGACAAGGCTGTGCAACAGCCAGGGGAGATGGATCAGCCATGTTGAGGGGTAGTGCCAGATTAACGTGACACCTTCCCAGGCAGTCTTCATCTGATTCCCTTAACTATAGAGCTTGCAGTTGCGTGGTGGACGTGATGGCACGTCATCGACCTCAAGATATAAATGTACATAGTATTGTCATTTTTATCATTATTGTTGTTATCATTGCTAATTGTGATGCTTTCGTATATTTATGTGGCAGGTTCGTAATGTGGCGGACGAAGGTGCGTTGGGGGTGCTGGCCTACTGGGACCCGATTGACGCCGACAGCGACATTGACGTACCCTCAAACACCTCCTACATCCCTTACGCCGCCGCCGCCATCTACACCACAGGTACGGGCCCGGTTTACACGCCGCTTGTTTTACCGCTAAGTTAGTTATTAGAATGTGATGCCAAGAAGGCTGCTAAGGCCATCTCATAGTGGGCATAAACCCTTATCATTCGGAATACACCAGCATGTAAAATAAGTTGGACTAAAATAGTTCAAGGGTAGTGCCAGAATAGCTTGGCGCCTCTAGGCGCCAAGCTATTCTGGCACTACCCTTGAACTAAAGCCATTGGTCTATAATCCTTATCTGTACGTACTGTAATGTAGCTTGCATATGGCAGTGTACAGATTTGAAGCTTTTGGCCTCCGTATGATATGGGTTAAGTGTTTGGTCTGAAAGCTTGTCGCCCCAAAGGCCAACTTGTAGAAATTGTGGGTGTCACATGATGAGTTTGCAACCATCTCAGGAAATGGAAACATGAAATGAAGGCCTGAAACCCTTTAGCTCCAAGTTAACAACCTTTATTTATCCCATGAAGGGGCAATTCCAGTTTGGACAGGAGCGTATAAATATATCAAGTGAAGTAAGAAATGGATAAGACGGACATGCGCACACACATACACCCAGGCTCACAGACACCCATGCACGCAGAATTAAGAACTATACTAATACTGACAGCTATGCTAATAGTAATACTGACAACTATATTATTATTAATACAGACATCTATGCTAATATTGACATACATTACATGTTATTAAAAAAGCTATTATCACATAAACCTTACAAGAACAAAACTGGCACTTTCTGTCCCCCTCATGCTCACATACAGATGTCACAGCTGAATACATTTAATAAAAGTCTATGTCACTTTGTTCAAAAGAACAACAGCAGTGGGAATAAAAGAGAACTTCCTTCTGTTTGTCTTACAGCTGTGACATCTGTACCGGCGGGCTGAGGCAACAGCTCAAATTTTGTCTTTAAAAATATGGTCTTTTCGGCTAATAATGGACATTGCCTTCTTCACTGTCTGGTGGTCACAAAAAGACTGCATAGTTCTCTGAGGCTCACCAATGATATTAGAGCAGATTTTCACAGTCCGTTCAAGACTGTTTTTGTTTTTGGCACTTAAAGAGCTGAACCAGCAGATAAAAGAAAGTCAAAACACTTTCCACAAATGATTTGTAAAAGAGCCTCAGAAATGTTCTGTCAACAGAAAATAAATTTAGCTTCCTGAGGAAGTACAACCTTTGGTTACATTTTTTCACGGCTGCGTCTGTGTTTTCATCCCATCTCAGCTTTTCATCAAAGACTGTACCAAGGTATTTAAACTGGCTAACCATTTCAACCTCTTGGCCATGAATCACAGTGTTCACCAGGACAGGACTAATTCGTCTACAGTCAACAGGCAACTCCCTCGTCTTAGAAACATTTATTTCAAGTTATTATCACACCAGTCAACAAACTCGTTTAGCACAGGACCATGCTCTGCTCGGAGCCAAACAACAAACTAGGTAGAGCAGTGTCATCTGAAAACTTGACAAGGTGGCGGTTCTCATGCACTCTTCTGCAGCCATCTGTGTACAAGATGTACAAAAGGGGAGATAATACACAACCCTGAAGGGTACCCAAGGTCCCATTTCTGAAATTGTGGAGGTGTTGCCTAACAACTATGTACCAGTTGCAGGAGATGGCTTGACCATGATAATTCAAGGGTAGTGCCAGATTAGCTTGACGCCTTCAGGTGCCAAGCTAATCTGGCACTACCCTTGAATTATCATGGTCGATCCATCTCCTGCTGTAGGGATTTGGGGCTGAAAGGGGCCACTTTTTTGTCCACCACAAAGATTACTTCCAAGAGGTTTCAACCCACGACCTTACGATCAAGAATTTGACGCTCTACCAGCTGAGCTGACCCCGGGGTCCTCACTTGCCCCCTCACTTGGGTTGACTGTGAGAGTTCAAGGGTAGTGCCTGATTAGCCTGGCGCCTTACAGGCACCAGGCTAAACAGGCACTACCCATGAATTATCATAGCTGAGTCTTCTCCTGGCTGTACTGTTAGGGCAGAATGGGTTACTTACCCTGTGTAAAGTTGTATGCCTTGTGCGTTTTAACCTTCCTGCGTACCTTTCTCCCTCCCGTACATATACTGTTGACATTACAGGCGCCAGGCTAAACAGGCACTACCCATGAATTATCATGGCTGAGTCTTCTCCTGGCTGTACTGTTAGTGCAGAATGGGTTACTTACCCTGTGTAAAGTTGTATGCCTTGTGCGTTTTAACCTTCCTGCGTACCTTTCTCCCTCTCGTACATATACTGTTGACATTACAGGCGCCAGGCTAAACAGGCACTACCCATGAATTATCATGGCTGAGTCTTCTCCTGGCTGTACTGTTAGGGCAGAATGGGTTACTTACCCTGTGTAAAGTTGTATGCCTTGTGCGTTTTAACCTTCCTGCGTACCTTTCTCCCTCTCCTACATATACTGTTGACATTACCACCGGATGCTTGTGCAAGGGAGGGAGGGGGGGGGGGGTTAAACTGAACCCCCTCCACTGCCAGTGGGTGCAGGGTTTTCAGAAATCTGTTGTTAATTCTACCCCGAGGACTAACCTCAAAACTCACCTCTTTCAACAGTTCTAGCACTATAACATCACCACACTCCCCACCCCAAGCTGACTGTCGTAACGTATTTGTGGTATGTGAGTCATTGTCTAAAGCGTGCGCATGCGTGCGCGAGTTGCGAGTGCGCGCTTAGAGTTATAATTATTATAAGATACGCGCATTATAAATACCATTATTATTATTAATTATTATTATTATTATTATTATTATTCTTACTTCAGCCATCCGAGGAACATGAATACAAAGCGATTTTAGCAAGAGGCATAGATCCTCATGAGCCTCCGCGAATGCAGGGGCTTATGAGGATCTATGCCTCTTGCAGATGGGCTGTTTACTGTTTGTAGTGAAGAGGTTAAATGGACTAGTCCACTGGCTTCGTAGGATCTGACACTGTGTGCTGCTTGCTTGCTTTGTTGCAGCCTGCTGCACATTGTGGAAGGTTTTATCCCATTCTTAGAGCATCAGATTATAATTTTTTTTCTTTCATCCCTACGTCACACGTCCATCACTTTAGCGCAAACCGTACCATGTGACCATGATATAAAAACCCCTTTAGCGAAAAATGGCGGACGTTTTGTAGCCCTCTCGATGACACATCTTGGGTGCCAGTTTTGTTCTATAAAAGATCGCCAAACGTTCTAAAGTACAAAGTTACTTAGTGTTGTTCGAAACAACAAGCACAGTCAGTACTGGAGACGGCAACGTCATGAAAGATTTTAAATTACGTTATAAGTCTATTATGTATAAATGTATATTCCTTTGACATCAGTCATGTCGGCGTGATCCAGGTCGCAAGATGTCTTCTTGATTTCTTTTACGAAAATAGTGGAGGAATGAAAACAAATATGTTATTGGTCGGAGGGGTTCGCTGCACGGACCCTTGTAAGTTGTAGACCTTCGGGAGGTCAAAGGAATCATTGTACCACTCAGGCCTTCGGGGTACAATGATTCATTTGACCTCCCTCAGGCCTACAAAGGTCCGTGTAGTGAACCCATCCGACCAATAACTTATAATATACATGAATCTTGGCGGCAAGGCAGCGCATACTTTGTGTGACTAGAGGACTTGTTCATTGCACAGACTCATCACACCTGCTGGTGCCGACTGTTCCTGTGCAGACGATATCGGCAGACACGGCGGCTATGTTGATGGATTATCTGTCCCAGGAAGACGGAGTGGTCGCAGCGCCACCAGGGTGGACAGGGGGACTCAACTCGCAGTACTTGCTGGGCAGAAGAAACAACAGTAAGCACTCTGAAATACCACTAACATCCCATGGTACAGGGCCAGGCTAATCAGGCACTACCCATACTGCCATGCATCTGAAATACCACTAACATCCCATGGTACAGGGCCAGGCTAATCAGGCACTACCCGCTAACCCTACTACCATCATGCATCCGAAATACCACTAACGTCCCATGATACAGGGCCAAGCTAATCAGGCACTACCCATACTGCCATGCATCTGAAATACCATTAACGTCCCATGGTACAGGGCCAGGCTAATCAGGCACTACCCATACTGCCATCCTGCATCTGAAATACCACTAACATCCCATGATACAGGGCCAGGCTAATCAGGCACTACCCATACTGCCATCATGCATCTGAAATACTGCTAACATCCCATGGTAAAGGGCCAAGCTAATCAGGCACTACCCATACTGCCATCATGCATCTGAAATACCACTAACATCCCATGGTACAGAGAAAGCTAATCAGGCACTACCCACTAACCCTACTGCCATCATGCATGTAACATACCATAACCAATAACATTCCAAGGTACAGGCCAAGCTAATCAGGCACTACCCTTACTGCCATCATGAATCTGAAAGACCAATAACATTGCATGGTACAGCCAAGCTAATCAGGCACTACCTGTACTGCCATCATGCATCTGAAATATCACTAACATCCCATGGTACAGGGCCATGCTAATCAGGCATTACCCGTACTGCCATCATACAACTGAAATACCAATAACATCCCATGGTACAGGGCCAGGCTAATCAGGCACTTCCCACACTGCCATCCTGCATCTGAAATACCACTAACATCCCTTGGTACAGGGTCAGGCTAATCAGGCACTACCCATACTGCCATCATGCATCTGAAATACCACTAACATCCCATGGTACAGGGCCAAGCTAATCAGGCACTACCCATACTGCCATCATGCGTCTACATCAAGTATGGATTCACATGCGCCCCTGCTGTTGGAAGCTGTCGCTCATGAAAATCTATAGCTCACGGTGGCTGTGGTCATCTCTATCTGATATTCAAACGGTGATGCTAGTTCGGGTTAACCCTCATCATTCGGAATACACCACTAGTGTGTGAAATAAGTGTGACTAAAATAGTTCAAGGGTCGTGCCAGAATAGCTCGGCGCCTCTAGGCACCAACCTATTCTGGCACCACCCTTGAACTAAAGTCATTGGTCTATATCCGTATCTGTCAATACTATAATGTAGCCTGCAAGTGGTAGTGTACAAATTTGAAGCTTTTAGCCTCAGTATGATATGGGTTAAGACAATGCCTCTCCCAGCTCTAGGCACCAAGCTATTCTGGCACCACCCTTGAACTAAAGTCATTGGTCTATATCCGTATCTGTCAATACTACAATGTAGCCTGCAAGTGGCAGCTACAAATTTGAAGCTGTTAGCCTCAGTATGATATGGGGTAAGAGTCTATGATGCGCACCAGTCCAGGCACATCGTTTGCATCCTGTCCATCAGCGTGACAAATGGCGTCGCCCACCCTGTAGCTGTAGCCAAAGGCGTACCATCTGGCACTGACCCATTATCTTATTTTGCCTGACGTATGAAATACCCACATTTTTTAGTTATCCTCTGAGGACTGCAGCCATTACAATTCAGGAGACAGATCGACCATGATAGTTCAAGGCTGGTGGCAGTATAGCTTGGTGCCTATAGGCGCCAAGATATTCTGCCACCACCCTTGGACTATCATGGTCGAGGCATATCTTGCTGTGGCGTGTCGCGGGCAGAATGAGTTAAGCAACTGAGACTGCTCGTTTCAGATAGATCATAGTATTAGCAACACGGTTTTTCAACACTAGTAAGCCAGTATATATTCATCTCTAGATAGTATTAGCAACAAGTTTTCTCAACACCTAACCAGTATATATTCATTCTAGATGTATAGCAACAGTTTCTCAACTAAGCAGTATATTCATCTCTAGATAGTATTAGCAACAAGTTTTCTCAACACTAAGCCAGTATATATTCATCTCTAGATAGTATTAGCAACAAGTTTTCTCAACACTAAGCCAGTATATATTCATCTCTAGATAGTATTAGCAACACGTTTTCTCAACGCCAAGCCAGTATATTATATTCATCTCTAGATAGTATTAGCAACAAGTTTTCTCAACGCCAAGCCAGTATATATTCATCTCTAGATAGCACTAACAACAAGTTCAGTATATATTCACCTCTAGATAGTATTAGCAACAAGGTTTCTCAACACTACATCTGAATAGATTCATCTCTGGAGACCATGTAACCGCGACTGTTGCGCACTAAATACTGTACCATTATTCCAGTGCTGACTGCAGACTGGATACCGTTATTCCAGTGTTGATCGCAGTATTGCAGTATTTCCTGATTGCAGATGGCAACTACACAGTGCGACTGTCCACCCACAACAAGCAGAAAGACACAACCATCAGAAACATCATCAGCACCATTCACGGCACCATGGAAACAGATCGCTACGTGGTTGTGGGAGCACCGCGGGCATCGTTGCCAGGCTCACCGCAGGACGCTGTGTTGAGCACAGCCCTTCTGATGCAGTTTGCTCACACCCTTATCAAAGCGAATCGCCTCAAGACTCAGTGGAAACCACGCAGGGGCATTCGCATCATTTCCTGGGGTGGCGCTGATTTGGGAAATGTTGGAATGCTGCAGCACATCAAGGTAAGGCATGTCAGTTCACTGCTAGCAAGGTATGGCATGTCGGTTCACTGGTAGTGGGGTAAGGCATGTTGGTTCACTGCTAGCGAGGTATGGCATGTCAGTTCACTGCTAGCGAGGTATGGCATGTCAGTTCACTGCTAGCGAGGTATAGTATGTCAGTTCGCTGCTAGCGAGGTATGGCATGTCGATTCACTGCTGGCGAGGTATGGCATGTTGGTTCACTGCTAGCGAGGTATGGCATGTGATGTCGGTTCACCGGTAGCGAGGTATGGCATGTCGGTTCACTGCTAGTGAGGTATGGCATCTCGGTTCACTGCTAGTGGAGACGCTCACTCCATCATGAAACAAATGAGTACACATGAAACACCAGGCAACAAACAGGCAGACAATAATAGCATGACACCATTTTTAGTGTTTGAAATTTGTGAAACAGGGTTTTCATTTACTCATTCTTCCATCCATCCATTGTTTATCCTCCGTCTGAGTCCATCCATCCATCGATCCATCCATTGTTTGTCCTCCGTCTGAGTCCATCCATCCATCCATCCATGTACTGAGTCCATCCATTCTTCCACCCATCCATTGTTTATCCTCTGTCTGAGTCCATCCATCCATCGATCCATCCATTGTTTGTCCTCCGTCTGAGTCCATCCATCCATCCACCCATCCATTGTTTATCCTGCGTCTGAGTCCATCCATCCATCCATCCATTGTTTATCCTGCGTCTGAGTCCATCCACCCATCCATTGTTTATCCTCCGTCTGAGTCCATCCATCCACCCATCCATTGTTTATCCTCCGTCTGAGTCCATCCATCCATCCATCCATTGTTTATCCTGCATCTGAGTCCATCCACCCATCCATTGTTTATCCTCCGTCTGAGTCCATCCATCCACCCATCCATTGTTTATCCTCCGTCTGAGTCCATCCATCCATCCATTGTTTATCCTCCGTCTGAGTCCATCCATCCACCCATCCATTGTTTATCCTCCGTCTGAGTCCATCCATCCATCCATCCATTGTTTATCCTCCGTCTGAGTCCATCCATCCATCCATTGTTTATCCTCCGTCTGAGTCCATCCATCCATCCACCCATCCATTGTTTATCCTTTATCCTCCGTCTGAGTCCAACCCCACCCGGGTCTGCCCTGGGGGACTTGGGTGGGGTTAGGCATTTTTTAGTTCCCAGGGTCACCCTGGTCAGCCCCGCAGGGTGGGTTTTTCTCTCTATTCTGGGGCATGTGTTTCTGTCTACCCTTTGTCCATTCACCTGTATTTGCCTTTTTAAAACTCTCCCTACTGTCTGCACTGCCTGTAGCTCTTGATATTGGATGTGTGTTGCTAAATGGTCTTAGCTTTATTTAGGCCCCATGTTGTAGGTTTATTTAACGTATTTGACCGGCTGGCGACATACATTCAATTTTCTGTTTAGTTTTTTTTCACAAGCAGTGCAGGCACGTCCTGAGAAAGCCTTGTTGCTGTCGGGACGTTAAGCAATGTACAATCAATCAATCAATCCGTCTGAGTCCATCCATCCATCCATCCATCCATTGTTTATCCTCCGTCTGAGTCCATCCATCCACCCATCCATTATTTATCCTCCGTCTGAGTCCATCCACCCATCCATTGTTTATCCTCCGTCTGAGTCCATCCATCCATCCACCCATCCATTGTTTATCCTCCGTCTGAGTCCATCCATCCATCCACCCATCCATTGTTTATCCTCCGTCTGAGTCCATCCATCCATCCATCCATCCATTGTTTGTCCTCTGTCTGAGTCCATCCATCCATCCATCCATTGTTTATCCTCCGTCTGAGTCCATCCATCCATCCATTGTTTATCCTCCGTCTGAGTCCATCCATCCATCCATCCATCCATTGTTTGTCCTCTGTCTGAGTCCATCCATCCATCCATCCATCCATTGTTTATCCTCAGTCTGAGTCCATCCATCCATCCATTCATTGTTTATCCTCCATCTGAGTCCATCCATCCACCCATCCATTGTTTATCCTCCGTCTGAGTCCATCCATCCACCCATCCATTGTTTATCCTCCGTCTGAGTCCTGCCATCCATCCATTGTTTATCCTCCGTCTGAGTCCATCCATCCATCCATTCATTGTTTATCCTCCGTCTGAGTCCATCCATCCATCCATTCATTGTTTATCCTCCGTCTGAGTCCATCCATCCACCCATCCATTGTTTATCCTCCGTCTGAGTCCATCCATCCACCCATCCATTGTTTATCCTCCGTCTGAGTCCATCCATCCATCCATTGTTTGTCCTCTGTCTGAGTCCATCCATCCATCCATCCATCCATCCATTGTTTATCCTCCGTCTGAGTCCATCCATCCATCCATTCATTGTTTATCCTCCGTCTGAGTCCATCCATCCACCCATCCATTGTTTATCCTCCGTCTGAGTCCTGCCATCCATCCATTGTTTATCCTCCGTCTGAGTCCATCCATCCATCCATTCATTGTTTATCCTCCGTCTGAGTCCATCCATCCATCCATCCATCCATTGTTTGTCCTCTGTCTGAGTCCATCCATCCACCCATCCATCCATTGTTTATCCTCCGTCTGAGTCCTGCCATCCATCCATTCATTGTTTATCCTCCGTCTGAGTCCATCTATCCATCCATCCATTGTTTGTCCTCTGTCTGAGTCCATCCATCCATCCATCCATTGTTTGTCCTCCGTCTGAGTCCATCCATCCATCCATCCATGTACTGAGTCCATCCATTCATCCACTCATCCATTGTTTATCCTCCGTCTGAGTTCATTCTGAGTCCATCCATCCACCCATCCATTGTTTATCCTCCGTATAAGTCCATCCATCCATTGTTTACCCTCCGGCTGAGTCCATCCATCCATCCATCCATCCATGTACTAAGTCCATCCATCCATCCACCCATCCATTCTTTATCCTCCATCTGAGTCCATCCATCCATCCACCCATCCATTGTTTATCCTCCGTCTGAGTCCATCCATCCATCCATCCATTGTTTATCCTCCGTCTGAGTCCATCCATCCATCCATTGTTTATCCTCTGAGTCCATCCACCCATCCATTGTTTATCCTCCGTCTGAGTTCATTCATCCATCCATCCATCCATTGTTTATCCTCCATCTGAGTCCATCCATCCACCCATCCATTGTTTATCCTCCGTATAAGTCCATCCATCCATCCATCCATTGTTTACCCTCCGGCTGAGTCCATCCATCCATCCATCCATCCATCCATGTACTAAGTCCATCCATCCATCCACCCATCCATTCTTTATCCTCCATCTGAGTCCATCCATCCATCCACCCATCCATTGTTTATCCTCCGTCTGAGTCCATCCATCCATCCATCCATCCATCCATTGTTTATCCTCCGTCTGAGTCCATCCATCCATCCATTGTTTATCCTGCGTCTGAGTCCATCCATCCATCCATTGTTTATCCTCCGTCTGAGTCCATCCATCCATCCATCCATTGTTTATCCTCCGTCTGAGTCCATCCATCCATCCATTGTTTATCCTCCGTATAAGTCCATCCATCCACCCATCCATTGTTTATCCTCCGTCTGAGTCCATCCATCCATCCATCCATGTACTAAGTCCATCCATCCATCCACCCATCCATTCTTTATCCTCCATCAGAGTCCATCCATCCATCCACCCATACATTGTTTATCCTCCGTCTGAGTCCATCCATCCATCCATCCATTGTTTATCCTCCGTCTGAGTCCATCCATCCATCCATTGTTTGTCCTCCGTCTGAGTCCATCCACCCATCCATTGTTTATCCTCCGTCTGAGTCCAGCCATCCATCCATCCATTGTTTATCCTCCGTATAAGTCCAGCCATCCACCCATCCATTGTTTATCCTCCGTCTGAGTTCATTCATCCATCCATCCATTCATTGTTTATCCTCCATCTGAGTCCATCCATCCATCCATCCATTGTTTATCCTCCATCTGAGTCCATCCATCCATCCATCCATTGTTTATCCTCCGTATAAGTCCATCCATCCATCCATTGTTTATCCTCTGTCTGAGTCCATCCATCCATCCATCCATTGTTTACCCTCCGTCTGAGTCCATCCATCCATCCATCCATGTACTAAGTCCATCCATCCATCCACCCATCCATTCTTTATCCTCCATCAGAGTCTATCCATCCATCCACCCATCCATTGTTTATCCTCCGTCTGAGTCCATCCATCCATCGATCCATCCATTGTTTATCCTCCGTCTGAGTCCATCCATCCATCGATCCATCCATTCTTTATCCTCCATCTGAGTCCATCCATCCATCCACCCATCCATTGTTTATCCTCCGTCTGAGTCCATCCATCCATCCATTGTTTATCCTCCGTATAAGTCCATCCATCCATCCATTCATTGTTTATCCTCCGTCTGAGTCCATCCATCCATCCATCCATTGTTTATCCTCCGTCTGAGTCCATCCATCCATCCATCCATCCATCCATTGTTTATCCTCTGAGTCCATCCATCCATCCATCCATTGTTTATCCTCCGTCTGAGTCCATCCATCCATCCATTGTTTATCCTCCGTCTGAGTCCATCCATCCATCCATTGTTTATCCTGCGTCTGAGTCCATCCATCCATCCATCCATTGTTTATCCTCCATCTGAGTCCATCCATCCATCCATCCATTGTTTATCCTCCGTATAAGTCCATCCATCCATCCATTGTTTATCCTGCGTCTGAGTCCATCCATCCATCCATTGTTTATCCTCCATCTGAGTCCATCCATCCATCCATCCATTGTTTATCCTCCGTATAAGTCCATCCATCCATCCATTGTTTATCCTGCGTCTGAGTCCATCCATCCATCCATCCATTGTTTATCCTCCGTCTGAGTCCATCCATCCATCCATTGTTTATCCTGCGTCTGAGTCCATCCATCCATCCATTGTTTATCCTCCGTCTGAGTCCAGCCATCCATCCATTGTTTGTCCTCTGTCTGAGTCCATCCATCCATCCATCCATTGTTTATCCTCCATCTGAGTCCATCCATCCATGTACTGAGTCCATCCATCCATCCATGCATGAACTTGTTCTTGTTGGTGCTCATGTGAGCTCCTGATGGCGAAGTCCTGTTACTGTCAGAGAGTGCAGGGCTTTATTCATGTGATCAGTTTGTTTGGCCCCACCCTCGCTCCTTCCACCCCGTGCACTGTGTATGCTGGCCTGTGATTTTGGACCTTACAACCGCAAGCTGAAAAGTCCAGCATCATAGAACAGCGCATTTTAATATTTTTTTAACACTCATCATCACTCCATGCTGTGGGAAGGAGCAGGGGCATATTTTGACCTCGGTCAACTGATCTTTAGCCCATATCATACTGAAGCTAAAAGCTTCCAATTTGTACACTGCCATATACAAGCTACATTATAGTACTTACAGATAAGGATATATAGACCAATGGCTTTAGTTCAAGGGTGGTGCCAGAATAGCTTGGCGCCTACAGTTCTGTGTTTATGTACAGTGTGTGAGTGAATGCGCGTGATTCACGTGAGCGTGCTTCTTGGGTTCAGTTCGCGGCGGCGCTTTGAGCCGATTTTCAATTGGGATAAAGCGCCTATTTAATGCGCTTATTATTATTATTACCCTTGAACTATTTTAGTCAAACTTATTTCACACACTGGTGTATTCCGAATGATGAGGGTTAACTCATTCAGCCCTGACGCACCACAGCAAGACATGGATCAAGCGTGATAGTTCAAGGGTGGTGCCAGAATGGCTTGGCACCCACGGGCTCCAAGCTATTCTGGCACCACCCTTGAACTATCATGCTCGATCTCTCTCTAATTGTAATACAGTCTTTCAGAGGGCAACTTCAAAATTTGAGGATTTTTCGGTCCTGGGGCAGAAAGTGTTATCCCTTATCATTCGGAATACCAAGGGTAGTGCCAGAATAGCTTGGCGCCTCTAGGCGCCAAGCCACTCTGGCACCACCCTTGAACTAAAGCCACTGGTCTATGTCCTTATCTGTAAGTATTATAATGCAGCTTGCATATCTATCTATCTATCCCGTAGTCTTGCCGACCGTTGGGGCACCACTGATGACTTGGCAACCAGCTCCCTCCATTCCTCTCTGTTCTCGGCCATTCTTAGCGTGTCGCTCAGCCTCAGGCCTGTCCACTCTGAGATATTGTCCTCCCATCTTTTCCTCTGTCATCCTCTCCCTCGCCCTCTTTGTAGTTCCCAGGGTCACCCTGGTCAGCCCCACAGGGTGGGTTTTTCTCTCTATTCTGGGGCATGTGTTTCTGTCTACCCTTTGTCCATTCACCTGTATTTGCCTTTTTCAAACTCTCCCTACTGTCTGCACTGCCTGTAGCTCTTGATATTGGATGTGTGTTGCTAAATGGTCTTAGCTTTATTTATGCCCCATGTTGTAGGTTTATTTAATGTATTTGACCGGCTGGCGACATACATTCAATATTCTGTTTAGTTTTTTTTCACAAGCAGTGCAGGCACGTCCTGAGAAAGCCTTGTTGCTGTCGGGACGTTAAGCAATGTACAATCAATCAATCAATCACCCTCTTTGTCCTCGTCTGTCTGCAGTTTGCACATATGGCAGCGTACAAATGTGAAGCTTTTGGCCTCAGTATTATGTGGGTTCACCTATTTTACCCGCACTGCCCAAATGTTGGGAGGCATCACCCAATGACTGTGTGTACCAGCTGCACGACTGACCATGATCATTCAAGGGTAGTGCTAGATTAGCTTGTCGCCACCAGGTGCCAAGCTAACCTGGCACTACCCCCGGAACTAAATTATTTAACCCATTCAGCCTGACGCACGTAGTTCCCAGATTTTCGAGGCGTCATCTAACGACTATGCACCAGTTGCAGGAGGTGGATCGACCATGATAATTCAAGGGTAGTGCCAGATTAGCTTGGCGCCTGTTGGCGCCAAGCTAATCTGGCACTACCCTTGAATTATTATGGTCGACCCATCTTCTTCTGTAGTGCGTCAGGGCTGACTGGGTTAACATGGTCCTCCCGTCTCCTGCTGTGGTGCATGCGGCTGAACGGGTGCCATGTTTTCTGTCTGTAACAGACTCATCACCATCTGCTGCGGGAAAGAGCGGTGGCGTATTTTGACGTCAGTCGACTGATGACCGGTAAAGACGTCATCACAGCGCGAGTGTCCCCAGGCTTCTACCAGGTTCTGAATGAAGTCAGCATGGTGGTCAGTTCGCATTTTACACCCGTACTCTACCTCCCCGTGTGCTTGTAAACCTTATTGTTTGTCTGGCTGTTAGTGTACTGTGGTGCAGTCCACTCTATCTCCTTGTGTGTTTGTAAACCTTGTTGTTTGTCTGGCTGTTAGTGTACTGTGGTGCAGTCCACTCTATCTCCTTGTGTGCTTGTAAACCTTATTGTTTGTCTGGCTGTTAGTGTACTGTGGTGCAGTCCACTCTATCTCCTTGTGTGCTTGTAAACCTTGTTGTTTGTCTGGCTGTTAACGTACTGTGGTGCAGTCCTAGCAAGAGACTGGCAACATACAGTGGTCACCTGAGGTGGTCTTCTGACACAGTCAAACCTGTCTTGGTATCCCCCTGGCTAAACAGATCACCCATGTTCAGTCCCATGGTCTTCTCTCCATTGCTTTAGTTCCCACACAACAGGCTCCTCTGTCTGCTCCACTGTCCTTGTAATCGTCTGTCTTCAGTGCTCAGCTGTCCTTGTCCTCGTCTGTCAGCTGTACTATAACGCACCACTGTCAGCTGTACAATAGTGCACCACTGTCAACTGTACACTAGCGCACTACTGTCAGCAGTACAATAGCGCACCACTGTCAGCTGTACAATAGTGCACCACTGTCAGCTGTACAATAGTGCACCACTGTCAACAGTATAATAGCGCACCACTGTCAGCTGTACTATAACGCACCACTGTCAGCTGTACAATAGTGCACCACTGTCAACTGTACACTAGCGCACTACTGTCAGCAGTACAATAGCGCACCACTGTCAGCTGTACAATAGTGCACCACTGTCAGCTGTACAATAGTGCACCACTGTCAACAGTATAATAGCGCACCACTGTCAGCTGTACAATAGCGCACCACTGTCAACTGTACACTAGCGCACCACTGTCAGCAGTACAATAGTGCACCACTGTCAACTGTACAATAGTGCACCACTGTCGGCAGTACAATAGCGCACCACTGTCAACTGTACAATAGTGCACCACTGTCAGCTGTACAATAGCGCACCACTGTCAACTGTACAATAGCGCACCACTGTCAACTGTACAATAGCGCACCACTGTCAGCTGTACAATAGCGCACCACTGTCAACTGTACAATAGCGCACCACTGTCAGCTGTACAATAGCGCACCACTGTCGTCAGTACAATAGCGCACCACTGTCGGCAGTACAATAGCGCACCACTGTCAACTGTACAATAGCACACCACTGTCAGCTGTACAAACAATAGCGCACCACTGTCCACAATACAATAGCGCACCACTATAAACGGTACCGATGGCTGCATGCACAATGGGGTTCTGATGCTCATATGAAGATTCTTTTCACGTGTTCCGTCTGTTTCAGGTGCCGGATCCCAAAGACCATTCCTTGAGCGTGCAGTCGGCATGGCAACTGGAACTGGAGCAGGGTACAGTGGCGCAAGGGTCACCAGTCATGCCCTTGGCCAGTTACCATAGCGACCGCTCAGCCACGCCATTTCTTCACGTCCTTGGTGTACCAACTGTCAGTTTGCAGTATCGAGACCATAAGAAATCCACCAGTGAAACACCTATCAACGGGTCGTCTGCCAGGGAAAGAACTGTACGTAGTGGGAAGATCCTGGCCTCACTGGCAAGAGTGAGCGTAGTCCTGCTCAAGCCCTAAGCATTGTGCTCCACTGTAGCGAGATTAGTGGCATGGCGCTGTGGTGGGGTGAGTGGTGTGGCGCTGTAGCGGGGTGAGTGGCGTGGTGCTGTAGTGGGGTGAGTGGTGTGGCGCTGTGGCAGGGTTAGTGGCGTGGCGCTGTATCGGGGTTAGTGGTGTGGTGCTGTAGCGGGGTGAGGGGCGGGGTGAGTGTTGGAGCGGATGTAGTGGAGCACCTTGTGTAGTGACTTGCGCAGGACTAAGCTCACTCACGCACCTGGCCCTGGAACATCGTATCATTTTTCTGATGCTGTGTTTCAGCTTGTTTTTGTTTTTGTGCAGTCCACAACTGTTTTTGTTTGTCTGCATCTTATCATAAAAGAGAAGTTTTATGGACACCCCCATCCCCCACCTTCTAATCACACACCCCCACATTTTCTGTTTTTTAAAAGAGAGGGAAAAATGAAAGGAAACAGGTTGGAACAAAACCAAAATGCTGTGGAAACAAAAACGTCGCAGAAACATTAATGGACGCAATGAAGGAAACCCTATGCAAACTTGTCATGTCTTTCTTATTGTTGGCCATTCACGTGTTCATTCTTGCCACCGTTTGTCTTCAGGACGTTGCACCCAAAGTAGCCGCGCTGTCAGTGATGGACAGGGATCACCACTACAAATTTCACGTGGCTGTGATTCGCATCATGGCTCAAGCTCTGCTCAGCATGGCGGACGACGTCATCATTCCTTTCTCCATGACCGGAGCAGCAGGGGAGATAACGACCATTCTCTGGCAAACATCGGACATGCTGGATCAGTGTTCACATTCCATGCAGGATCTAGGTACAGTGACCCCCCTTGTGATGGCCCCGCTGGTTCTGTGTATGATAGTGGATGTTTATGCAGCCTCTGGTACTGTTTACAGTAGTGGTACACCAGAGGTTTGACTTTCATCTTCATGGAGCCTCTAGTACTGTTTACAGTAGTGGTTCACCGGAGGTTTGACTTTCATATTTATGCAGCCTCTGGTACTGTTTACAGTAGTGCTACACCAGAGGTTTGACTTGCATCTTCATGCAGCCTCTGGTACTGTTTACAGTAGTGCTACACCAGAGGTTTGACTTGCATCTTCATGCAGGCTCTGGTACTGTTTACAGTAGTGGTTCACCAGAGGTTTGACTTTTGTCTTCATGCAGCCTCTGGTACTGTTTACAGTAGTGGTACACCAGAGGTTTGACTTGCGTCTTCATGCAGCCTCTGGTACTGTTTACAGTAGTGCTACACCAGAGGTTTGACTTTTGTCTTCATGCAGCCTCTGGTACTGTTTACAGTAGTGCTGCACCAGAGGTTTGACTTGCGTCTTCATGCAGCCTCTGGTACTGTTTACAGTAGTGCTACACCAGAGGTTTGACTTTCGTCTTCATGCAGCCTCTGGTACTGTTTACAGTAATGGTACACCAGAGGTTTGACTTTCGTCTTCATGCAGCCTCTGGTACTGTTTACAGTAATGGTACACCAGAGGTTTGACTTTCGTCTTCATGCAGCCTCTGATACTGTTTTTAAGAAGTAAATTTTGAAGAAGTAAATTTTGAAGAAGTAAATTTTTGAAGAAGTAAATTTTGAAGAAGTAAATTTTGAAGAAGTAGTAAATTTTAAAGTAGTAAATTTTGAAGAAGTAAATTTTGAAAAAGTAGTAAATTTTAAAAAAGTAATAAATTTTGAAGAAGTAAATTCTGAAGATGTAGTAAATTCTGAAGAAGTAAATTCTGAAGAAGGCAGATGCAAAGTAGTTAAGTCATAAATGTTTAGGTGTCAATCAAATTTCTGGTGCAGAGAAAAGGAAATTTCATTGATCTTTCTCGCCATGACAGGTGTAGCACAGTCCTTGGCCAAAGAGCTGGAGCAGACGGCCACAGTGTTCGAGGAGTTTATCAGTGTGTATCGCGACAAGGGGGATGTCCTCGCACTTCGCATGATCAATGACATCAAAATGCTCTTCGAACGACTGTTCATCGTACACAGAAAAGGGTGAGTGATTCGCCTCCGGCATAAGATTCTAGCGGGATTTGTTTGCTGGTCTGTGATTTTGGACTTTATGGATGTGAACAGAAAGGTCCAACGTCATAGACCATCACTCAAGACTGCACTCACAATAGAACATGCATTTTTCCAAGGGATAAAATTGGCAAAAGGAATCAACGCATTAAGGACATCCCATGCATTTAAGAAAAAGAAATGTAACCATTTTCATGTCATTTCTGTTAACTTAACCTCAAGGCTGCATTTCCAAAATTTAGAAGTGTCATTTCACAACTGTACCAGTTCCAGGAGATGCATTGACCATGCTAATTCAAGGGTAATGTCAGATTAGCTTGGTGCCTAAAGGCGCCAAGCTAGTCTGGCACTACCCATGAATTAGCATGGTTGGCGCCTAAAGACGCCAAGCTAATCTGGCACTACCCATGAATTAGCATGGTTGGTGCCTAAAGGCGCCAAGCGAATCTGGCACTACCCTTAAATTAGCATGGTCGACCATCTCCTGCTGTAGGGCATTGGGATGAAGTGGGTGAAGAGAGAGAGAAATGGGCAGACAAAACCTTGAAAATGAAAACAGACGGAGGTACCACCTCCTTTGTTACCGTTTTGTCTGCGTGCTGCCGGTGCAGCGTGTTTCACTGGGAATAAGTTCAGGTGTACCACAAGTCAGACATAAGAACACTATTTTGACAGACCGGTGCCGCCTTTTTCTCTCTTCATTGCTTGCAGCAGAACTGTGTTCAGCGACCACCCTTAGGAGAACTCACCCGTCATGAAAGACCATCATTTAGCTGGCTGCTGCCACACATCAGGTCGTCTTTAACGACAGGTGGCACTGTCCGCCCTTCAAGACTCTTGTGAGAGAACACTTGGCTGTTAACCCATATCATCCTGAGGCTAAAAGCTTCAAATGTGTACACTGCCCTATGCAAGCCACATTATAGTACTCACGGATAAGGATATAGACCAATGGCTTTAGTTCAAGGGTGGTGCCAGAATAGCTTGGCGCCTAGGGGCGCCAAGCTATTCTGGCACCACCCTTGAACTATTTTAGTCAAGCTTATTTCACACACTGGTGCATTCCGAATGATAAGGGTTCAGACCCCTTGTTTCTAGTGAGAAAGATGAAGACAGGTGTTGGTGTACAACAGACCACTTGTGAGCCCCTGTGCGTTTCCCAGCAGCTGAAGTTCACCGTTGTAATTCTCAATCAGTCATTGAAGAGTGCCATCTTCTGTTCACTTTTCAGCGTTCCCTCACCACCTCCTGTACCCCACGGAGGCTGACGGAAGCATGTCAGCAGTGAAGCAAATGTGCGACGCAGGCGACATCGCCGAAGTATGGGAGAGAACTCAAGAGATATCCGACACCTTGAAGGCCGTTTTGAAAGAGGCCAACGCAGCCTTAGGGGCGACGAACTAACAACAATACCAGTATTTTTTTCACGCTGGGTTTATTTTGTGGTATTTATATTTGTAGTTTCTGAGATGAGGAGCATCAACAAGAGGCATAGATCCACATGAACCCCCGCATTTGCGGGGGTTCATGTGGATCTGTGCCTCTTGTGTATAATGAGCATCAACTTGATGGGAGAGAACAAAAGCCCTGTGTGTGTGAGAAGGGGTTAAGACGAAGGGAAGTGATTGAGGCGTTGCGAGATCTTCAGGGCTTCCAGAGTTGACAACGAATCAATTGTCTGTTTCGGGAAGAAATGTCAAACAGCATTTTATTATGAAACAAAGCCAAAACTTCATTCTTTACTGTTAAATATTTTATTCTTTTAAAAATGTGGCCATAAAAAAGCCAAAACCTGGTATTTATACCTTCAATGCTTTTATAGGTTTGTTTTAAGCTTCCAAAGAAAGAAATGAGATGACCAAAGAAAGTGCATTTTGTAGTGTTTGTCTTACACTCGCATTGTTTGTCACACCTTGTAAGTTTTTCATGTGGTTTAACTTGTTCAGTTTCACATGCAATGTTCATTTTGCAATTTGTGCTGTAATCTACAAATGGAAGAAAGTATGTGATTAAATAAATTAAAAAATAAATTAAATAATCCAGCAGTCAGCAGCAGTTTACCAGCAAATATTTCATCAGGTTATTCTGCATCAAAAACCAGTGAAATTCA
Source organism: Semisulcospira habei (assembly GCA_036245525.1). Classification (NCBI taxonomy): domain Eukaryota; kingdom Metazoa; phylum Mollusca; class Gastropoda; family Semisulcospiridae; genus Semisulcospira; species Semisulcospira habei. The sequence continues at coordinate 1,808,087 of BTPG01000007.1, forward strand.
TTCCAGGTCTGAAATCTCCGCTGGTAAATAGTGTTGTAACCCTTTGCGTGTGCTTAGGGGTTTTTGTCCTATGGGAACCATCGCAACAGAAACTGCTATCGACACACAAAGGGTTAACGTTTGTGAACCAGGCGTGACAAGTTCAGGGCCCACCATGGGCAGGTCAGCCTCACGTTATCGCGATACCTCGGCTCCGCCAAATAATGGCGGTGTCAGCCTCCACGCTAATGTCGCGCTAACCCTACATAGACATATCAAGAAAAAGCAGTCAGCAAAATGTCCTCTGGCTGAATCCAGCCTTAGCCCAAGCATGGCTGTGTGTGTGTCAACGAAGGCTAGAGTCAGCCAGAGGACGTTTTACTCATTGGGCATTGTGTTGGGAGCCGCTGATCTGACAGCGTTGTATGGGACTTTGCGATATTTCGATGCACATTGTACCGAGGCTGTGTTGTATGTCTGGCACTGATCCCAGTGCGCTGTTTGTCGCCCATGTACGCGACGTCCTTGACTGGAGGAGAGGAGAGGGAGTGCAATGTAGTGACTGTAGTCGTCTTTATTATTACGCTTGTAGATTGATATACTAGTCTGCGATAACGGACCTTACTGCCAGATGCTGAAAGCTCTTAACCGCGTAGCCCCAACATACTACAACAAGAGATGGATCGACCATGATAATTCAAGGGTAGTTCCAGATTAGCTTGGCGCCGTAAGGCACCAAGCTAATCTGGCACTACCCTTGAATTATCATGGTTGATCCATCTCCTGCAACTGGTGCATACATGTAGTTGTTATGTGACACGTCAAAAACTTGGGAAAATGCGACCAGGAGTCGTCCGTAGCCGTAGATTGGCACACAGTTTGTAGCATAACTTTTTCACGCCACTGTACGTTCCATTTTTTTTCTAAAGATTTGTAATTGTTTATGACAATTTTTAAGCAAGAATTAGTAAAAAGATTGATCCCTGGTTAAAGGTTAAAATATCAGAAAACATTTATGAATACTGTGTATGCTCATCAAGTCATTAAAATTCCTTTTGTTATTTTATTTTGGGTCGTTGCAAAAGTGGACCAGTTGTACTTTGAATTACCCAGAAATATCAGGATGGTGGGTCAATTGTGTCATAATTGCTTTTCTTTCAAAATACATAGCTCCTCATGAGCCCCTGCTAGCTCAAGGTCACATGGAAACAAATGTCACATGAAGATCTGTGCATCATGCAGGTGGCAAACTTGTATTGCAGGATTTGTTTTTAATTTTAATTTTTATATAAAAATGCATTCTATTTTTGGTGCGATAGCAAAAGTGAGTATGTGATGAGCCATCCGGCGTCTGTCCGGCTTCCGGCGTCTGTCATCCATAGTAAACTTTAACATTGGCATTTTCTCGGAGACTACTGAAGCCTCAGACTTCAAACATGGTACTTTGTGGTGAAACCTTTCTAAACATACCAATTTCAGTGACCTCTCTCAAAGGTCTAGATCACGGGGAGGGGGGGGGAGGAGGGGGGTCCAGAAAGGGGTAAAAAATAGCCATGTTTAACCCTTTAAACCCGGCAAACCGCTGTAGCGGTTGGCGGCCTCGTATGCCGTTGAACCCGACAAACCGCTACAGCGGTTTCAGGTGTTTCGAATCACGCGCGCGGTGACGCGCATCGTCGCTCGCATGACCTCGGTGGCCGCGCGGTAACTGGGCCACATCCTGTTTACTTAACCGATATCCTGGCAGTGCCAGAGTGTGTTACTCTTGCAGTTTTTGAGTTACTAGTGTGTAATTTTGTGATAATGTAGAGTGATTTTGAGAGTGACGATGACTTGTGGTCGGACAATGAGTTTTGGGATGCCGGACAGTTTGACTTGTTGGACAGCGATATCGGCTTTCACCCACCAGCACTAGACGCACGTTTTCACGGTCAGCTGGCCGTGAATGACACTGACACCGACAGTGACATTGAGCTACAATCTGACGACAAAGGCGATGATCTTGACGATATACCTCTTTTCTACCTGGCGCCCACCTTCACCTGGACTGCTGATTTACCGCGGTATGGTGACGCAGGTGACAGTGTGGACACCAGTGACAAGAATCGGATGTATATAGTATGTATAGACAGGTAGTATTGTTAGCGACTCACAAACTAATGTGCATATAATTGTGACAACAACTGAAAACAGTAAGCTTTGTGGAACATTTTCTCTTGTGTGCTGTGGATATACCGTATCAAGGACAGGTGTAGAGAAGGACATCTAGAGACAGGGGACAATACAGTGTATCGGCATGCTGGCAGTGCATGGGCAGTAATGTGACACTGTGACTTACATCATAGTTAGTGTTGCATGGAGCTAGATAATTATTCTCAGTAGGAAGCATCCAACTTTTTCAGGTTTTTCTCTCACCTGTCACTATTTTCGTCACCAAACACCGTGACAGAAGGGGACACAGTCTTGTAACATAAACAAAACAATAGTTCGCCCAATGACAAGTCTGTACATATATACTTTTATGGTGATATCTGCAATAGTTATTTTTTTATTATTTTATAATCTGAGGTACTCATATCTAGACTAAAAGCTCTCAAATAAAGTCAGGGTTGAAGGGAATACAGTCTTGTTATATACTCAGGGTTCAAAGGGTTAACAAAAACTCTGATTTTGCTGGTACAAAAACCAAGCCTTTTGTTTAGACACTTCAACACGGTGACCTGTTGGAAAGGTCAAGGTCTCAAAGGTCACACTTACCTAAGTTATGTTGATTGGTCATACATGTGAGCCGTATGGGCTTTGCCTTTCTTGTTATTATCGTGCCTTTTCATCGCCTGCCATTTTGTAAATAAGTCACATTTTGCACATCGGCACATGAGATTTGTGTGTACAGTAGTGTTTGAATTGCATGCACATATGAATGTCTGATCAAGAAGTGTATGTCTACAGAACATGTTTGTTGCTGCTAATTTACAATGAATATTTAGGTGTGTGTATGGTTGGCTGCGTGTGGTTGTGTGTGTGTGATATTTACCATGAATTGACGATGTATGTATGAACATGCATTTTTAGGTGTAGGTGAATTTCAAGGCAGCTGCTTTTGTAGTGTACATTTTGTATATTGTCTCACCGATCATGTGCCACTTGCATGATGAATGTTCATGTTTTTTATTGTACATTTTGTATAATTATTGTCTCACCGATCCTGTGTCACTTGTCTGATGAAGGGTCATGTTTTGTGGTGTACATTTTGTATATTGTCTCACCGATCATGTCACTTGTATGATGAATGGTCATGTTTTGTCGAATACATTTTAGTCGGTCGACATGCGGTTTTTCGGTGTATAATGCATGGGTGGGGCGTTTCCAGCTACAGCCGGATTTCCCGATTTGATATAATTTTTTTTTTTTCACTTAAAAATGCCCCAGGACCCTCGCTTAAAAATGCCCCAAGACCCTTGCTTCAGGATTCAACTTTTCTTTTCAGTCCCACCCATGATAATGTCTTGTTGATACGCCAGCTGTACAATGTGCAGTGCTCATGTAGACATCTACTTATCTACAAGAGGCATAGAACTACATGTAGTTCTATGTCTCTTACAGCACACTTGTCAGTGGCGATGATGCTCGATGCCACTCCAAAACTCAAATGGACAGTATTTTTTTCACTTTTGCAATTATAGGATAGTCTCTGCTTTTCATTTCTCCCCAGGCCGTTGTGCACACGTTATTGCCATCTGCGTACTGAATCGTGGTGTTATAATAATAAATAATAATAATACATAGTATTTATATGGCGTATTTCTCATATTTATAATATAACTCAATGCGCAGGACATAGCCGCGAACTGAACCCAACAAGCGCGCTCATGTGAATCACGCGCATTCCCTCACACACTGTACATAAACACAGAACATTCATGTGGTGCTAAGGGCAAGCTCAAGCGAGCTACTGAAATGACAGGTCATCTCTTATACGGGAGCGACTCGTTCTGCTGTAACCTGTTAGGTGAGGGACGCAGGTGTGAATAAGGAGGGCAAGACACACAGGTTATGATGAACCTATGTGTCTTCATCAGATCCTCATGGACCCCTGATGCCATTTGAATGCTGTTCCCCGTGCCCACGCAGTCCAGGGGGTGTTATCAGGCGGTGTCTTTATACAGCAACACTATGGTGGTCTGTGGCGCAGCAGTAAAAGCGCCTGCCACCAATGCAAGAGGTGCAAGGTTCGATACCCGATTCCGGCGTCGGACTTTTCTCCTCTAGTAAGCGTCGCCATTAATTCGGGCGGACCGTCGGGGTTCTTTCTCCGGATACTCCAGCTCTTTCCTCCCGCACGAATTTGGTATTAATTTCAGTCCACTTAATAAAATAATTTCAAAAATATAAAAAATTTACCCATTTTGCCCCGAGTCCCAACAGCAGGCGATGGATCGACCATGATCATTCAAGGGTAGTGCCAGATTTGCTTGGCACCTGCAGGCGCCACGCTAATAATAATAATAATAATACATAGTTCTTGTATAGCGCTGTTCTCCAGGAAAACACTGGACTCGCTGCACATGCATAACAGCACACCCTCTCTCTCAGACACGCGCACGATTATACACTACTTTAAACCGCCCCATCCCTTCCCAACACCTTACATCCACTTCCCTCTAGAATCAGAATAAAAGGCAGTCAGTTAACAGTTAGCTAAAGGTGATCTAAACATTAAATGCCCGACAGAAAAGAAAAGTCTTTAATTGAGCTTTGAACTGTGACGATATGGGCAGATTCCGCATTTCAGTTGGCAGCATGTTTCACACACTTGGGGCTGAAAAGGTGAAAGAATGCTCCCCAACAGTTTGCCTGTTAAGCTTCAGGATTTTAAAAAGTTTTTCACTGGAGGAATGGAGGGGACCGCCCTTGAATTATCATGGTCAATCCATCTCCTGCACCTGGTGCATAGTCATTAGGCGGCAACACCCCTTGCAGGAATCGTCGAGACAAAAACTGCTACCGGTAGATAAAGAGTGAAAAAAAATTTCCAATAATCTCACGAGTTATTTTACTTACGGCTGTTATTACCTTTCAGATGTATGTGTTTCTGTCCACGTACAGCGTCATTGTAAGCTGGTCTGTGATACGGCACAACCTGTCTGAACCTTTTCATCCTGACACGCCCATGGCTTGAAATCAATTTGACTGATAGTTCAAGGGCGGTGCCAGAATAGCTTGGCGCCAGAGGCGCCAAGCTATTCTGGCACCACCCTTGAACTAAAATGGTTGATCTATCTTCTCATCTGTAATGCAGCCTTCATAGGACAACAAGCAAATTTTACAAAATCAGCCTCTGGATGTCGTGGGGTTAACCACCACCTTGATCAGATCACCTGCCATTAACCCCAAGGTCCCATTTCTCAAATTTTGGAGGTGTTGCCTAACGACGATGTACCAGTTGCAGGGGATGGTTTGACCATGATAATTCAAGGGCAGTACCAGATTTGCTTGGCGCCATTAGGCGCCAAGCGAATCTGGCACTACCCTTGAATTATCGTGGTCAAGCCATCTCCTGCTGCAGGGATCCTGGGGTGGGTGGGTGGGGGGGGGGGGGCGCGGGGAAGGGTTAGGGACCATCGTTCAGTCACCTAAGTGGTCTTTCATTTCAGGACAAGTAAGACTTTGTTTTTTCAAGACTTCTCTGGACCTGTTGGCTGATGAGAAGGGGTTCTACTGTACTTGCCGTAACTCACAAATCAGCGCATACATGCATTTTGATGGGGTGTAGGGGGGTGAGGGGTGGGGTGGGGAGTGCACTGAATACATCCAAAGATGCAATACGTGTCCATGTGTTTTCACTGTCTGCCTTGCTGTCCTCTTTGTACACAGTAATAGCGATAAACCGATGATGACAAATTCACTGGTTGTGAAAAACAATTAGCACATAGCAGGTGGCAATGTTTTACTGCTAACAAAACAAGTAATAAATGAAATGTTATGATGTGTATATTTTTTATTTATTTTGTGTAACTGTTATGCGTGTTAATGTGTGCATGTGTGTGTAGGTGCAGTATGTATGATGTGTGTGTGTGCGTGCAGTGTGTATGTGTGCCATGAATGTGCGGTTTTGGACAAGAAATGCTGAAAAGTGAGTTGAATGTAATTCATCTACATACGCGGGAAATGTCTTTTACAAGTATTTAGAGATGGATCAGCTGAACTAGTTGACAGGTAGTGCAAAAGCAGCATGCAGGTGAGATGATGCCAAGCTAATGTGGCAATTTCCATGAGATGTCGAGGCCAATTGATTTATTATTTGGAGTGTACGTCTCGCGTGTGAAAGTTGTGAGTTCTCAACAAAACATGTTGGCAAACGTGCAACCACAGGAAGAGCGACTCAAAGTGTTTGTATTATTTCCTGCCCTTGACTTGCTCCTAGCGGAGAGGTCAAGCTCTAGTGGCTAGCCCACTTGCTCCTAGCGGAGAGGTCCACATAGCTCTAGCGGTTAACCCACTTGCTCCTAGCGGAGAGGTCCACAAAGCTCTAGCGGTTAGCCCACTTGCTCCTAGCGGAGAGGTCCACATAACTCTAGTGGTTAGCCCACTTGCTCCTAGCGGAGAGGTCCACATAGCTCTAGTGGTTAGCCCACTTGCTCCTAGCGGAGAGGTCCACATAGCTCTAGTGGTTAGCCCACTTGCTCCTAGCGGAGAGGTCCACATAGCTCTAGTGGTTAGCCCACTTGCTCCTAGCGGAGACTGAGGTCCACATAGCTCTAGCGGTTAACCCACTTGCTCCTAGCGGAGAGGTCCACATAGCTCTAGTGGTTAGCCCACTTGCTCCTAGCGGAGAGGTCCACATAGCTCTAGTGGTTAGCCCACTTGCTCCTAGCGGAGAGGTCCACATAGCTCTAGTGGTTAGCCCACTTGCTCCTAGCGGAGAGGTCCACATAGCTCTAGCGGTTAACCCTTCCAGCCCCAAGGTCCCATTTCTCAATTTTGGGAGGTTTTGCCTAATGACTATATACCAGTTGCAGGAGATGGCTTGACCATGATAATTCAAGGGTAGTGCCAGATTAGCTTGGCGCCTGAAGGCGCCAAGGTAACCTGGCACTACCCTTGAATTATCATGGTCAAGCCATCTCCTGCTGTAGGGATCCAGGGCTAACGCCACCAGGGCACTATAACACCACCACACTCCCCACCCCAAGCTGACTGTTGTAATGTATTTGTTGTACGTGAGTCATTGTCTAAAGCGTGCGCGAGTTGTGAGTGCGCGCTTAGAGTTATAATTATTATAAGCACATTATAAATAACGTGATTATTATTATTATTATTGCTAAAAGGGTTACACCTCATAAGGAATGAGTGTGACAGGAATAGCCAGGTTGTGGATCGGTGTCCCTGTCTTGAACCTGGTAGCTGGACGCACCCTCCAGGGGAAAAGATGTGCTTGCTCAATCGATACCATGTCCGCTGTTAGGTCACGTCCTCGTAAATCAAAGTGGCACATTTGCAGTGCAGCTGAATGATCAGTGTTCAGGTCATACTTCATAGGCAATACATGTCCCTGTCCCCCGAAAACCCGCCTTCAGGTCCGTCCATTATCACTCTGGCGCCGTCGACGTTAAACACTGAACTAACCTCAACCTCCCTACATTGACGCGTTGAGTTAGGAGTACACAACTCGTGCTAAAACTTCGATTTTCTTCCCTTGTGGTGAAGGAATGGGCACATATACCATATACGAATGCAGGTGGATTACCGCCCTTCAGCTGTTCTTTTGATTATGAAAACCAGCAACATCCTTCGGCCTGTGCGCATGCTTCCGGCGACCTTTCGTCTGCTTGCTTGCGATTTTGTAAACCGATAATGACAACGTCGGTGTTGTTACGGAGGTCTTTAGGCCTCCTTAACAATGAGCTAAAGCAAGGATTTGTCAAGGTTTGTGCTCTCAGAAATTTCTGACGCTTTAAATGCATTTGCGTGCTTATTTATGTCGAAGGACAAACCTATGTGTTTGAAGGAGACTTCACTTACACAACCATTTCGTTAAACTTTGGTGACGGCAGAGAAAGTGAGAAAAACACGTCAGAACCGTAACCAGTGCGATTTTCAGGTGCATTCTTTACAGAAGTCGCCGGTGAAAATGAATCGCTGGATATTTTAGTTCTTTGCTTCTGAATAGTCGTGCGTTCGCACATGGACTAGCATACATGTATGCGTGCTTTTCTTGATCAAAGGTGTGTGTGCTTGTGCAAGACTATCAGGCTGTTGGCTTACGAGAAGAAAATAACACGTGACTAATCATCACATTTACATGTATATTGATTTGTGTGTCTTTGCATGTTTCAGATCTATAATGTACAAGCTAGCTACTACTCAAGAAAAGTTGGAGTGAGTATGACCAATTATGTCAACACGTGTATTGTCCACTGTTTTGACTTTGGATATGTTTGATTTAGATAAAGAATAACTGTAGAGAAGAAATTGGAAAGCTTTTAAAGTGGAGCATGGATGTCTTTTTTTCAATTTATTTATTGCCATGTTATTGCATTCTGCAGGGTTTTTATTTTTCGAGAGGTGCATTGCAGTAGAACTAGCTCATCTAGTTTTATTAATTTGTTTATTTATGCGTCATCAATTTACTGAATAGGAGCAGAAAGACTAGATTATCTTGAGAAATAGAGAAAGAAATACTTCTCAGCAGTTTAAATGCTGTGAGCATCTTACAGCTAGGGCCATTTGAAATCGATCTGCGTTTGTGGACTGGATAGCTTAGAGCCAAGTATGGAATCATTCTATGAGCATCTTACGGCCAGGGCCATTTGGACTCAATCTGTGTATGTGGACTAGATTATGTAGCTTAGAACCCTGAGTTCCAAATGACGGACCGGGACACTTATGCAGCATTTGTACCAGAGTGACAGAGCAGTTTTAATTTTTGTGCAGGATGTTATTGAAGATGTTCACAGAATCAGAAACATTGGAATCTCAGCACACATTGACTCTGGCAAGACGACCCTGACAGAACGACTGCTCTTCTACACTGGCAGACTGGGAGAAATGCACGAGGTAAACATGTCATGATGTGATAAGCCCTATGATGTGATAAGCCCTATGATGTGATAAGCCCTATGATGTGATGAGCCCTGTGATGTGATGAGCCCTATGAGGTGATGATCCCTATAATGTGATGAACCCTATAATGTGATGAGCCCTATGATGTGATGAACCCTATGATGTGATAAGCCCTATGAGGTGATAAGCCCTATGAGGTGATGAGCCCTGTGATGTGATGAGCCCTATGAGGTGATGATCCCTATAATGTGATGAGCCCTGTGATGTGATGAACCCTATAATGTGATGAACCCTATAATGTGATGAGCCCTATGATGTGATGAACCCTATGATGTGACGAGTCCTATGATGTGATGAGCCCTATGATGTGATGAACCCTAAGAGGTGATGAGCCCTATGATGTGATGAGCCCTATGAGGTGATGAGCCCTATGATGTGATGAGCCCTATGATGTGATGAGCCCTATGATGTGATGAGCCCTGTGATGTGATGAGCCCTGTGATGTGATGAGCCCTATGATGTGATGAGCCCTGTGATGTGATGAGCCCTGTGAGGTGATGAGCCCTATGATGTGATAAGCCCTATGATGTGATGATCCCTATGATGTGATAAGCCCTATGATGTGATGAGCCCTATGAAGTGATGATCCCTATGATGTGATGATCCCTATGATGTGATGAGCCCTGTGATGTGATGAGCCGTATGAGGTGATGAGCCCTATGATGTGATGAGCCCTATAATGTGATGAACCCTATAATGTGATGAGCCCTATGATGTGATGAACCCTATGATGTGACGATCCCTATGATGTGATGAGCCCTTTGGCTGCCATTCATCACACATATTGTGTGTGTGAAACCACTGTGCGCTGGCTGGCCCACATGTGTGTGAAACCACTGTGCGTTGGCTGGCCCACATGTTGAGTGTGTTAAACCACTGCGCGCTGGCTGGCCCACATGTTGAGTGTGTTAAACCACTGCGCGCTGGCTGGCCCACATGTTGAGTGTGTTAAACCACTGCGCGCTGGCTGGCCCACATGTTGAGTGTGGTAAACCACTGCGCGCTGGCTGGCCCACATGTTGAGTGTGGTAAACCACTGCACGCTGGCTGGCCCACATGTTGAGTGTGTTAAACCACTGTGCGCTGGTTGGCCCACATGTGTGTGAAACCACTGTGCGCTGGCTGGCCCACATTTGCATGAAGAACCTAGATTTATTTGGACCCCAAAAAGCAAAACAGGACTAACAAGAGACCTAAGTTGTCATGAGCCCCGTGACTATGGGGGCTGATGAGAGTTTACGTCTGTTGCAGCTGGGTGGCGTTCACCTCGACCCGACAGTTAAGGGGTTAGATTGTGCTGAGTTATGGAAGAACAAACTGATAGATAGATTGGCTAGTGAGTTTTACTGAACTGACTGAATGATACTAGTATGTTTAACGCATTCTACCCCAGACACATCACAGCAAGATAAGGATCGACCATGATAGTTCAAGGGTGATGCCAGAATAGCTTGGCGCCTATGGGCGCCAAGCTATTCTGGCATCACCCTTGAACTATCATGGTCGATCTGTGTCCTGCACTGCAACGCAGTCTTCAGAGGACGACGGCAACATTTGGGGATTCCGGTCTTGGGGTAGAATGAGTTAACATAATTGAGAGTTGTGACAGTGACTTAGCAAGTACTTTCTTTAACCCCCTAACTGATGACAAAAATTGAACAGCGCCCACTGCAGGAGGTATAGATCCTCATGAGCCAGTGCAGATGTCTCCGTTTTGTATGGCTGGTGATGTTGGACATTGAATCGACAATGATTTGAAAAGAGAAAACAATCTGCGTCTCCTGGCAGTAAAGTCTGTCGGGCTCATTTGTGCAGATTGCTGTATGTGTTCATACTCTCTGCGCTGAGCTCCAATACATATTCATACTCTTTTTGGGCACATTGTTATGATGTGATTGCGGTCACTAATATGTGGTATACCCCTTCCCCCCCCCCCCCCCCCCCCCCCCCCCCTCTCCCCTCGGGACGTGATGTGCAACCCCGAGGAAACGTGAATTAACCCATTCCCTGCCACTGGAGGAATAGTTTGTTTGTGAGCTCTTTGTTCACTCATCAACATGACACAACAACCATCCGAGGAACACGGGCACAGGCTGGTTTCAGCAAGAGGCATAGATCCTCATGAGCCTCCGCAGTGGCGGGGGCTCATGAGGAACTACGCCTCTTGCAGTTGGATCGTGTTGATGTTTTCCGGGCGGTGAAGGGGTCAAGTGCGCGTTGCAGGTGCGAGGCAAGGACCAGGTTGGAGCCAAGATGGACTTCATGGAGTTGGAGCGACAGCGAGGGATCACCATCCAGTCCGCCGCCACCTACATCATGTGGAGGGACACCAACATCAACATCATCGACACGCCTGGTCAGTACCGCCCTCACCTTCGAGTCACAAACGTAGTTATTGGCCTCAACCCTTTAGCCTTGACATACGCCATACACCAACGCACCAGGTCAATGTCCATGTCTCCCGTCACATGCACCAGAAAAAGTGTTAAATTGACACATTCAACTCATTTACCCTAACCCTTTCAACCCTGACATACCACAAGATGTGGGTTGACCAGGACAGCTCAAGAGTGGTGCCAGAATAGCTTAGCTCTTAATAATAATAATAATACTGTATATTGCCATTTGCCTTAAGAACATAAAGCATACAATGTGTGTTGGTGTCGTTACAATTACAAACACCACAGTCAACAATAAAACATAATTAATACTCTATCACACAAATCCAATGCTTTACACACACTGTCAAAACTTTAAAACTGAACAACTAATCTCACGGGTGCCATCCATTCATTCATTCACTTGATTTAATGTTTTCATATTTCATGTAACTCTGCCTTGATGTGCTGTATACTGGAGTGTCCGCAGGCCACGTGGATGTGCTGGACGGAGCTGTGCTAGTCCTGTGTAACTTTGTCTTGATGTTGTGTATACTGGACTGTCCGCAGGCCACGTGGACTTCACGGTGGAGGTGGAGCGTGCCCTGCGCGTGCTGGACGGAGCCGTGCTAGTGCTGTGTGCTGTGGGGGGTGTTCAGAGTCAGACGTTCACAGTCAACCGACAGATGAAGAGATACAGCGTGCCCTGCCTTGCCTTCATCAACAAGCTGGACAGGATGGGCTCTAATCCTAAACGCGTCCTCAACCAACTCAGGTCAGGATGGGCTCTAATCCTAAACGCGTCCTCAACCAACTCAGGTCAGGGTGGGCTCTAATCCTAAACGCGTCCTCAACCAACTCAGGTTAGGATGGGCTCTAATCCTAAACACGTCCTCAACCAACTCAGGTCAGGGTGGGCTCTAATCCTAAACGCGTCCTCAACCAACTCAGGTCAGGATGGGCTCTAATCCTAAACGCGTCCTCAACCAACTCAGGTCAGGCGCCTACAGCAGTGCTGTAGCTAAATGGACAACGGCGTCTCTACCATGCAAGCGAAGGCCATCGAGTGAACATCGGCCACCGTTGGCTCACGCATGGGCTAGCTGCAGTTGGCCCATGTATTAGGAAACTTTGGCTCATGTGAACCCAATGGGTAGTGACTAGCAGTAGGGAACAAAATTTATTTATAATGGTGGTGTCTATTTTATTTCCAGCACAACAGCTGTGGTGGGTCTTTAAGTTGGCGCTTGCGTATCAGATTGTCACGGGCAATATTAAATAATTAAATAATAATTAAATAATTAAAATATTAATAAATTGTGTTGTACCGTTTTTTCTAAGCGTGTTTCTTTCTCCGTTGGGTACTTCTTTGTCACGGGCAGCTTGTACATCACCTGATGATATGTCTCCCAAAGTATAACACACACGCTCGCATGCGCACATAGACCCATGAACGCACGCATGGGCACATAGACCCACACACTCAGGCTCCCGTTGCACGTACACACACTATTTGCAAGTATTACAGCGTACTGTCTGTCTTCTGATTTAGTTTTGGTTTTGCAGGACCAAGTTACATCACAACGCAGCCTTTCTGCAGCTGCCCATCGGACTGGAGTCACAGCAGACAGGACTTGTGGACCTCATACATCAAAAGGCCCTCTACTTCAAGGAACCTCTCGGGTGAGCCTTCACACTTTGCTCTGTCATTGCTGCGTGTACAAGGGGGAACAAAATCTCCCTGCGTCCCTTGTCAGTCTTCCAAAGAAAAACGTCAAACATCAAGTTGATTTGGCACTACCCTCGAATTACCATGGTGCATCTATCTCCTGCAACTGGTAGATAGAGCAGCACCTCTACAATTTGGGAAACGTGGCTGTGGGGTAAAATGGGTTGACTCTTTCACTGCCAATGGATGCAGATTATGCGCCTTACATCTTTGTTGAACGGCCACAGTCGTCCAGGGAACGAGGATACGAATTAGTGTCAGCAAGAAGCATAGGTCCCCTGCATGCCCGGTGCTTCTGTGGCGGTTATGTGCCGCAATTCCGCTGTTTGGAAACCTTACCTGCCATGAGAAATTACATGCTCCTCTGGACCTTCAGGTTTTTTGAAAATTCACCAGAAGCACCCATGCAGCCGTCCAAGGATGAAAATTCACCAGAAGCACCCATGTAGGACCCATGCAGCCGTCCAAGGATGAAAATTCACCAGAAGCACCCATGTAGGACCCATGCAGCCGTCCAAGGATGAAAATTCACCAGAAGCACCCATGTAGGACCCATGCAGCCGTCCAAGGATGAAAATTCACCAGAAGCACCCATGTAGGACCCATGCAGCCGTCCAAGGATGAAAATTCACCAGAAGCACCCATGTAGGACCCATGCAGCCGTCCAAGGATGAAAATTCACCAGAAGCACCCATGTAGGACCCATGCAGCCGTCCAAGGAATGTGCACACAAAGTATAGATCCTCATCCGCCCCCGTAACTTGCCTTTGGATTATGTTGACTTTTGGGCTTGACAGCAGTGGAGGGTTAGATTAACCATTATCATTCGGGATACACCAGAGTGTGAAATAAGTTTGACTAAAATAGTTCAAGGGTAGTGCCAGAATAGCTTGGCGCCTCTAGGCGCCAAGCTATTCTGGCACCACTTTTGAACTAAAGCCATTGGTCTATGTGTAAGTGCTATAATGTAGCTTGCAGATGGCAGTGTACACATTTGAAGCTTTTAGCCTCTAGGTGCCAAGCTATTCTGGCACCACCCTTGAACTAAAGCCATTGGTCTATGTGTAAGTGCTATAATGTAGCTTGCAGATGGCAGTGTACACATTTGAAGCTTTTAGCCTCTAGGTGCCAAGCTATTCTGGCACCACCCTTGAACTAAAGCCATTGGTCTATGTGTAAGTGCTATAATGTAGCTTGCAGATGGCAGTGTACACATTTGAAGCTTTTAGCCTCTAGGCGCCAAGCTATTCTGGCACCACCCTTGAACTAAAGCCATTGGTCTATGTGTAAGTGCTATAATGTAGCTTGCAGATGGCAGTGGACACATTTGAAGCTTTTAGCCTCAGCATGATCATGTTTTTACTTGGGATCTGAATTATGTTCCTTCAAGTTTGAAGCCCACGTAACACGGCTCATACGCAGTGTGTTTGCTGTAGGTTGAACATTGTGGAAGACGAGATTCCAGCAGACATGAGGACAGAAGCCAAGGAGAGACGTCAGGAGATGATAGGTATGTGCTTTGTGTCGGACAGTCGATCCGTATGCTTTTTTTTGTGCTGGTCAGTTGATCCGTATATGCTTTGTCGGGCAGTGAGATCTTATTTTGCATGCATTTGGCCACCAGAGAAAGTACAGAAGGAAACAGATGAACCGTAACGTTCAAGAGTAGTGGTTGATAAGCTTGGTGACTGGAAGGTTTTATGTGTATATAACATTTGTTATAGTGGAGTAATTGTATGTAGAGTGTTGTACAATACAATACAATACAATACTACTTTATTAATCCCTCATGGGGAAATTCGCTGTCTGCCCATACAACACATGGCATCATCATTCACTCGGTGAAATCATTAAGTAACCCATAACGGGGCGGTCCGTGGCGCAGTGGTTAAGGCGCCTGCCACCAATGCTAAAGGTGCGAGGTTGAATTACGGGTTCCGGCGTCAGACTTTTCTCCTCTAGTAAGTGTCACCGTTAATTCGGGGGTTCTTTTTCCGGGTACTCCGGCTCTTCCTCCGCTTCCCCTATGGTACAGGTTTCAGGCCATTTTATAAAATTTCAAATACAAGCGATCAAAATTTCCGAAACCTCAGTAGCTGAGCTGACCCTTTGCACCACGTGAATGTGCGGTGTTTGTCTTGTACTGTGTTTGTCTTCAGTGTGTGTGCATGTTGGGTTCAGTTCGCGGCACTTTGAGCCGATTCGCAGAATAGGGAAAAGCGCCTATATAATAACCATTATTATTATTGTTGTTGTTATAACTCGCAATTAAAGAGAGCATAGTTGTGACCAGTGAACAGAGTCTTGGTATTTCTGACTTTTCTGGGGCATCCCGCATTGCTGTAGGTGTCATGAATTGTACTATACTTTTCTTCTCTAAGTAGCGCTATTAGTTTGACATGTGTATAAAACGTGAACTTTGCTGAGGACGATTTGACTGGCTGCTATTTTGTCACAGAGGCCATTGCCAATGTTGATCCTCACATGGGTGAAATCTTTCTTGAGGAACGGCAGCCGACGGTGGATGAAATCAAGGTACCACTTTCTTCTCTTGGCGGGATGGAGGGATGAGGGTGTTGCAGTGTCATTGTGTGCCACTCTGTGATTTTGGACCTTATTGTGCACAGTCATAGGTCCAAAATCACAGACCAGCACTTAACCCATTTAGCCCTGAATCCCTACAGCAGGAGATGGATTGATCATGGTAATTCAAGGGTAGTGCCAGATTAGCTTGGCACTACCCTTGAATTATCATGGTCGATCTGTCGCCTGCAACTGGTGCATAGTCAATAGGTGATATGTAAAAAGAAAATTCAGCCTGGGGTTTAATTTGGTTAAATCTCAGGCTTTTAGTATTGTGTTTGTATCTTGTAGGGACAGACTGTAGTGTTCTACTGTCATTGTTGTATATCTGACTTGATGTAGGGACAGACTGTAGCGTTCTACTGTCATTGTTGTATATCTGACTTGACAGACTGTAGTGTTCTACTGTCATTGTTGTATATCTGACTTGATGTAGGGACAGACTGTAGCGTTCTACTGTCATTGTTGTATATCTGACTTGATGTAGGGACAGACTGTAGCATTTCTACTGTCATTGTTGTATATCTGACTTGATGTAGGGACAGACTGTAGCGTTCTACTGTCATTGTTGTATATCTGACTTGATGTAGGGACAGACTGTAGCGTTCTACTGTCATTGTTATATATCTGACTTGATGTAGGGACAGACTGTAGCGTTCTACTGTCATTGTTGTATATCAGACTTGACAGACTGTAGTGTTCTACTGTCATTGTTGTATATCTGACTTGATGTAGGGACAGACTGTAGCATTTCTACTGTCATTGTTGTATATCTGACTTGATGTAGGGACAGACTGTAGCATTTCTACTGTCATTGTTGTATATCTGACTTGATGTAGGGACAGACTGTAGCGTTCTACTGTCATTGTTGTATATCTGACTTGATGTAGGGACAGACTGTAGCGTTCTACTGTCATTGTTGTATATCTGACTTGATGTAGGGACAGACTGTAGCATTTCTACTGTCATTGTTGTATATCTGACTTGATGTAGGGACAGACTGTAGCGTTCTACTGTCATTGTTGTATATCTGACTTGATGTAGGGACAGACTGTAGCGTTCTACTGTCATTGTTGTATATCTGACTTGATGTAGGGACAGACTGTAGCGTTCTACTGTCATTGTTGTATATCTGACTTGATGTAGGGACAGACTGTAGCATTTCTACTGTCATTGTTGTATATCTGACTTGACAGACTGTAGTGTTCTACTGTCATTGTTGTATATCTGACTTGATGTAGGGACAGACTGTAGCGTTCTACTGTCATTGTTGTATATCTGACTTGATGTAGGGACAGACTGTAGCATTTCTACTGTCATTGTTGTATATCTGACTTGATGTAGGGACAGACTGTAGCGTTCTACTGTCATTGTTGTATATCTGACTTGATGTAGGGACAGACTGTAGCGTTCTACTGTCATTGTTGTATATCTGACTTGATGTAGGGACAGACTGTAGCATTTCTACTGTCATTGTTGTATATCTGACTTGATGTAGGGACAGACTGTAGCATTTCTACTGTCATTGTTGTATATCTGACTTGATGTAGAGACAGACTGTAGCATTTCTACTGTCATTATTGTATATTTGACCTGCTGTGGGGACAGACTGTAATGTTTCGGTTCAACTACAGTGTGGAAAGGTTGATGCTTTGACAGGCGGCTGTGCGGCGGACCTGCATTGAGCGAACGTTCACCCCAGTACTGATGGGCACAGCGCTGAAGAACAAAGGTGTACAGCCACTGTTGGACGCAGTCATCGACTACCTGCCAGACCCGTCACAAGTCCACAACCACTGTCTGGACAACAGCAAAGGGTGAGAGGCCTCTTTTGCGGGGGTCAGTTTTTGTGTGTGTGTGGGTGTGGGTGTGTGTGGGTGGGTGGGTGGGTGGGTGGGTTTAACCTGCTTTCCACCTGGGACAGATTGATGAACTGTGATAGTTAGCTCACGCAGTGTGGCCATGTGTCTGTAGCTTCCTGTCTTTCGTTGGATGGCTTCCATTCACTGATGGTCTACAGGAGATGGGTGACACTTGTAGCTGAAGCATGGGTGGGACCTTTCTGACTACAGTCGGATTTCCGGATTAAAAAAAAAAAAAAAAAAATTTCACTTAAAAAGTGCCCCAGGACCCTCGCTTCAGGATTCTACTTTTTTTTTTGGTCCCACCCACGCTCAAGCATAGTGCTTTATTGCAATGGTGCATTCAGGTGACAGTTGTCACGTGTGTAACTTTCATTTCCTGTAGTGTCGGCGGACACAGACTGTGTTTTTGAAATCCTTGTAGATTCAACGTCAAAGACCACCAGCTGGCAAAGGAACATGGATACCAAATGGTTTCAGCAAGAGGCATAGATCCTCATGAGCCCCCACAATGCGAGGGCTCATGAGGATCTATACCTCTTGTGACTTGTGTTGACTTTTCCCAGGGAGTGGAAGGGGTGCAGTGATCGGCATGGGTGGGACCTTTCTGGCTACAGCCGGATTTCCGGATTAAATTTTTTAAAATAAATATTATATATATTTTTTTTTTTTTTTTCACTTAAAAAGCGCCCCAAGACCCTCGCTTCAGGATTTAACTTTTTTTTTCCGGTCCCACCCATGTAATCGGCAACTGTGTGTTTTTCAGGGCGGACCAGGGAGAGAAGTTTGTCTTGGATCCCAGCAGGAACTTTGACAACCCTTTCGTGGGCCTGGCCTTCAAACTGGAGGTGCGGGGTTTGTCTTCACACCCTGACCTGTGGATATATACCATGGAGATGGCATGAAGTGAATACGTTCAGTGCTGGCCTGTGACTTTGGGCCTGATGGCTTAAGGTTCAGAATCACAGACCAGCTCACTGTTGTTTCTTTTGTTGGGGAAAAAACTTGTATCATTTTTTTTTTCTTCTCTAAATTGAGTCTAAAGCACAAACAGAAACCATTGAGGAAAAAAAAGTGTTGTAATTGAGACTGTGGTGGTGACTGCCTAGCTTGTACATTGCAAGGGAGACACAAGAAGGGGAGGGGAGCACAGTTCTAACCCTGTCACTGCCCGTGCAGATTCTGTTTGGTGTTTCTGTCTTCATTAGCTGTTGCTGAATGTTACATCTTGTGTTTCTGTCTTCATTAGTTGTTGCTGAATGTCAAGTCTTGTGTTTGTGTCTTCATTAGCTGTTGCTGAATGTTACATCTTGTGTTTCTGTCTTCATTAGTTGTTGCTGAATGTCAAGTCTTGTGTTTGTGTCTTCATTAGCTGTTGCTGAATGTTACATTTTGTGTTTCTGTCTTTATTAGCTGTTGTTGAATGTCAAGTCTTGTGTTTGTGTCTTCATTAGCTGTTGCTGAAATTTTACATCTTGTGTTTCTATCTTTATTAGCTGTTGCTGAATGTCAAGTCTTGTGTTTGTGTCTTCATTAGTTGTTGCTGAATGTTACATCTTGTGTTTCTGTCTTTATTAGCTGTTGTTGAATGTCAAGTCTTGTGTGTCTGTCTTCATTAGCTGTTGCTGAATGTTACATCTTGTGTTTCTGTCTTTATTAGCTGTTGCTGAATGTTACGTCTTGTGTTTCTGTCTTTATTAGCTGTTGTTGAATGTCAAGTCTTGTGTTTCTGTCTTCATTAGCTGTTGCTGAATGTTACGTCTTGTGTTTCTGTCTTCATTAGCTGTTGCTGAATGTTACGTCTTGTGTGTCTATCTTCATTTTCTGTTGATGAATGTTAAGTCCGGTATTTGTGTTTTGCCATCGTGTGGCGTACTGTCTACAGGCGGGGCGGTTCGGTCAGCTGACGTACATCCGCGTGTACCAGGGTGGCATCCAGAAGGGAGACACCATCATCAACACAAGAACGCAGAAGAAAACCAAAGTCTCACGACTGGTCCACATGAACGCTGATGAAATGGAGGTCTGTGTGTAATGTACAATGATGAATGATGGAGACTTGAGGGGAGGTGGGGGGGGGGGGGGGGTGGTGGGTGGGGAGGGGGTTGAGACAATTATGGAAATTAAGGATTAACATGTGTTTTGTTATGTCTTGTTGAGAAATTGTCTTTATTAGGTCTTGCTGAGAAATTGTCTTTATTAGGTCTTGCTGAGAAATTGTCTTTATTAGGTCTTGCTGAGAAATTGTCTTTATTAGGTCTTGCTGAGAAATTGTCTTTATTAGGTCTTGCTGAGAAATTGTCTTTATTAGGTCTTGCTGAGAAATTGTCTTTATTAGGTCTTGCTGAGAAATTGTCTTTATTACATCTTGTTTTGAAATTGTTTTGTTATGTCTTGTTGAGAAATTGTTTTTGTTATGTCTTGTTTGGAAATTAGTAGATACACCTGACTGGTGTAACTGTGTTTGATTGCAGGACGTGAACGAAGTCATGGCTGGTGATATCTGTGCTCTGTTTGGCATCGACTGTGCTAGTGGGGACACGTTTGTAACAAAGGGCAACCTCCACCTCTCCATGGTAATTTGTCAGCTGACTTGTGTTATTCCAATACAGCATCATCTACAGGTGGCGTGGAGTCTCCAGCAGGCTGCAGAGGCCTTATACCGGCCCCATCTGAATAGGGTGTTTAGTGTCTGCAGGTGGCGTGGAGTCTCCAGCAGGCAGTAGAGGCCTTATACCGGCCCCATTTGAATAGGGTGTTTAGTGTCTGCAGGTGGCGTGGAGTCTCCAGCAGGCTGCAGAGGCCTTATACCGGCCCCATCTGAATAGGGTGTTTAGTGTCTGCAGGTGGCGTGGAGTCTCCAGCAGGCAGTAGAGGCCTTATACCGGCCCCATCTGAATAGGGTGTTTAGTGTCTGCAGGTGGCGTGGAGTCTCCAGCAGGCTGCAGAGGCCTTATACCGGCCCCATCTGAATAGGGTGTTTAGTGTCTGCAGGTGGCGTGGAGTCTCCAGCAGGCTGCAGAGGCCTTATACCGGCCCCATCTGAATAGGGTGTTTAGTGTCTGCAGGTGGCGTGGAGTCTCCAGCAGGCTGCAGAGGCTTTATACCGGCCCCATCTGAATAGGGTGTTTAGTGTCTGCAGGTGGCGTGGAGTCTCCAGCAGGCAGTAGAGGCCTTATACCGGCCCCATCTGAATAGGGTGTTTAGTGTCTGCAGGTGGCGTGGAGTCTCCAGCAGGCAGTAGAGGCCTTATACCGGCCCCATCTGAATAGGGTGTTTAGTGTCTGCAGGTGGCGTGGAGTCTCCAGCAGGCTGCAGAGGCCTTATACCGGCCCCATCTGAATAGGGTGTTCAGTGTCTGCAGGTGGCGTGGAGTCTCCAGCAGGCTGCAGAGGCCTTATACCGGCCCCATCTGAATAGGGTGTTTAGTGTCTGCAGGTGGCGTGGAGTCTCCTGCAGGCTGTAGAGGCCTTATGCCGGCCCCATCTGAATAGGGTGTTGTGTCTCCCTTTGGCTGTCGCTAGTGTTTGTTCGCAATGATTCAGGGAGGAAGCATCGTGATGAAGACCGCTACCAGCAGCCAGAGGGTTAAAAACACGTGTTACTGAGCAACTATGTACCAGCTGCTGGAGGTGGATTGATCATGATAATTCAAGTGTAGTGCCAGATGAGCTTGGCGCCTTCAGGCGCCAAGCTCATTTGGCACTACCCTGGAATTATGATCAATCCATCACCTGCTGCAGGGTCCCAGGGCTAAATGGGTTAAGTAATTCTGTTAACCCTTGATGTGTGGCAGTTTTGTTGTATAGAATGAAGCTGTAGGACACTTTGATGCAATGGCTGCCAAGTCTAACGTGCACTGATACTGTAGGACACTTTGATGCAAAGGCTGCCAAGTCTAACGTGCACTGTAGCAAGGATAACCTTTCAGACTGTCACAAACTGAAGGCAGCTGCACTACATTTCCATCTGTTTAATGAAATTTCTAACAGCTGCACATTCAACAAGAGTATGTCTGTCATGATAAGGGTACTTTGGGAATGCGTTCTATAATACTTGCTGTACACTTTTCAGGTGGCGATGTTGTACTACTTTGGGAATATGTAGCATAATACCTACTGTACGGTTTCCCGGTGTCAATGTTTGTGAATGTGTACCATAATACCTAATGTACGGTTTCCTGGTGTCAATGTTTGTGAATGTGTACCATAATACCTACTGTATGGTTTCCCGGTGTCAATGGTAATATGTACCATAATACCTACTGTACAGTTTCCCGGTGTCAATGTACGGTTTTCAGGAGTCCATGTTTGTCCCGGAGCCTGTCATCTCCATGTCCATCAAGCCGGTCAATTCCACTGACCTTGAGAACTTTTCCAAGGGCATTGCTCGTTTCACCAAAGAAGACCCGACGTTTCATGTACAGTGGGACAACGATGCCAAGCAGACCATCGCTTCTGGGATGGGAGAGTTGCATTTGGACATCTATGCTCAGGTCAGTTGGTTTGCACATCTACACTCAGGTCAGTTGGTTTGCACATCTGTCAGTTGGTTTGCACATCTGTCAGTTGGTTTGCACATCTGTCAGTTGGTTTGCACATCTGTCAGTTGGTTTGCCAAATGAAAGACTTCTTCTAGGGTGGCAGAAAAAAAAACACCTGGCATATCTGCAAGATATATATATTTTTATGAGCTCGTGCATTTGCAAATCTATGTGTGAGATGCACGAATCCTTTTAATAATAATAATAATTAATAATTACGGTATTTATAATGCGTTTATCTTATAATAATTATAACTCTAAGCATGCACTCACAACTCGTGCACACATGCGCACGTTTTTGACCATGACTCGCATACCACAAATACATTACGACAGTCACTTTGGGATGGGGAGTGTGGTGATGTTATACTTTTTATAGTGCTAGAACCTTTTCCCTTAACTTCACTAGACACCAACCAGCCCATTGCTGGCAGACAACCAGTGATACTAGACACCGACCAGCCCAGTGCTGGCCGACAACCAGTGATACTAGACACCGACCAGCCCAGTGCTGGCCGACGAGTGATACTCGACACCGACCAGCCCAGTGCTGGCCGACAACCAGTGAAACTAGACACCGACCAGCCCAATGCTGGCCGACAACCAGTGATACTAGACACCGACCAGCCCAGTGCTGACCGACAACTAGTGATACTAGACACCGACCAGCCCAGTGCTGACTGACAACTAGTGATACTAGACACCGACCAGCCCAGTCCTGGCTGACAACCAGTGATTCTCTGATGCCAGCAAGTTGATGTAAATGAGTAAATCGTTTTCAGCATGAGATATGCGCGAGTTGTGAGTGCGTGCTTTGAGTTATAATTATTATAAGATAAACGCATTATAAATACCGTAATTATTAAATATTATTATTATTATTATTAAAAGGATTTGTGCATCTCATGATGCTGGTGACTTGCCACGTGTGGGGTCCTGAAAACATGCATGCTGAGTATAATAATAGCACAGGAGGGGGGGGGGGGGGGCGGGGGTGTGGTGGATTAAAAACAGGAGGTTTAGTGTGTGAGACTAGAACCGTTACAATGACTGGCATAACCACAACACTACCGTGAGGCATCAACATATGTGTAAGTTTGCACATTTGCTCTCTCTCTCTCTCTCTCTCTTCCCCACCCGGGTCTGCCCTGGGGGACTTGGGTGGGGTTAGGTATTTTTTAGTTCCCAGGGTCACCCTGGTCAGCCTCACAGGGTGGGTTTTTCTCTCCATTCTGGGGCATGTGTTTCTGTCTACCCTTTGTCCATTCACCTGTATTTGCCTTTTTAAAATTCTCCCTACTGTCTGCACTGCCTGTAGCTCTTGATATTGGATGTGTGTTGCTAAATGGTCTTAGCTTTATTTAGGCCCCATGTTGTAGGTTTATTTAACGTATTTGACCGGCTGGCGACATACATTCAATTTTCTGTTTAGTTTTTTTTCACAAGCAGTGCAGGCACGTCCTGAGAAAGCCTTGTTGCTGTCGGGACGTTAAGCAATGTACAATCAATCAATCTCTCTCTCTCTCTCTCTCTCTCTCTCTCTCTCTGTGGAGAAAGTGGATGTGTGTAAGTCTGCACATTTGCTCTCTCTCGGTGTGGAGAAAGTGGATGTGTGTAAGTCTGCATGTTTGCTCTCTCTCTTTCTGTGTAGAGACCCCACCCGGGTCTGCCCTGGGGGACTTGGGTGGGGTTAGGTATTTTTTAGTTCCCAGGGTCACCCTGGTCAGCCCCACAGGGTGGGGTTTTCTCTCTATTCTGGGGCATGTGTTTCTGTCTACCCGAGGTCCATTCACCTGTATTTGCCTTTTTTAAACTCTCCCTACTGTCTGCACTGCCTGTAGCTCTTGATATTGGATGTGTGTTGCTAAATGGTCTTAGCTTTATTTAGGCCCCATGTGTTAGGTTTATTTAATGTGTTTGACCGGCTGGCGACATACATTCAATGTTCTGTTTAGTTGGTTGTTTTTTTTTCACAAGCAGTACAGGCACGTCCTGAGAAAAGCCTTGTTGCTGTCGGGACGTTAAGCAATGTACAATCAATCAATCAATCAATTCTGTGTAGAGAAAGTAGATGTGTGTAAGTCTGCATGTTTGCTCTCTGTGTGTGGAGAAAGTGGATGTGTGTAAGTCTGCATGTTTGCTCTCTCTCTCTCTCTCTCTCTCTCTCTCTCTCTCTCTCTCTCTCTCTCTCTCTCTCTCTCTCTCTCTCTCTGTGTGTAGAGAAAGTGGATGTGTGTAAGTCTGCATGTTTGCTCTCTGTGTGTGGAGAAAGTGGATGTGTGTAAGTCTGCACATTTGCTCTCTCTGTGTGTGGAGAAAGTGGATGTGTGTAAGTCTGCACATTTGCTCTCTGTGTGTGGAGAAAGTGGATGTGTGTAGGTCTGCACGTTTACTCTCTCTGTGTGTGAAGAAAGTGGATGTGTGTGCATCTGCATGTTTGCTCTGTGTGTGTGCAGAGACTGGAGCGAGAGTACAACGCCAAGTGTGAGCTGGGCAAACCAAAGGTGGCCTTCAGGGAGTGCCTGGTCAATAAATGCCAGTAAGTTGACGTGGCTCTACTCTCTCACATTTTCACTGCTCGTTCGTGATCCGCCACACTTTGAACTCTTTGCGTGTCAGCGAGTTTGGTCCTGTAATTCCTGCAGAGCCTTAAGGCCCCACCACACATGCCCGATTTTGAGGCCGATTCTTGAGCAGTTTCAAATCGAAGTGTGATCGGACCGGACTACAAAAACGTGTGCACTGCCAAACATTCCCCGACTTTTTTTTAGCCGACCGGTTTGAATCGAAGATCAAGGTCGTACCTGTTCATCGAAATGGCTGCTAGTTTCGACAGTGATAATGATGTGCTTGCATTATCAGCAGTTTTGCATCATATTCGGGAAGAGGCGAGCGAAACATCGGCAACGAAGGTGGTACTGATCTTCCGCCATTTTCAAACTGAAACGACATGCTTTGCGAGACGCACTCTGATTGGTTGAAGCTTACAATCGGGGCTGATTCTGATCGGAAAAATAGAGCAGGTTCTAGACACCCGATTCCCAGCCGATTGAGATCGGATCGGATATATGACGTCATCCGATCGCAATCGAATTGGAATCGGCTTAAAAAATCGGGGCACAACCGGCAAGTGTGGCGGGGCCTTTAGTCCTCAGACATAAGATAGATTCCTGCAGCAATCGCCTGGAACAAACTCACTACAGACACCATCATGGTGAACATCATCTGTTGGATTTGGATCAAGCGTAACAGTTTATGGTTAGTGCATGATTACTTTGGTGCTGGTTTAACCCTTATCATTCGGAATACACCAGTGTGTGAAATAAGTGTGACTAAAATAGTTCAAGGGTAGTGCCAGAATAGCTTGGCGCCTATAGGTGCCAAGCTATTCTGGCACCACCCTTGAACTAAAGCCATTGGTCTGTATCCTAATCTGTAAGTACTATCATGTAGCTTGCATATGGCAGTGTATAAATTTGAAGCTTTTAGCCTCAGTATGCAGGGCTTCTGCTAGGATTAATTTCGTTGGGGTCCCCAGGACCTATTTATCAATATTTTAAGGGGTCCCAGGCTAACTTAGACGAACATTCAGTGCGTCCCATTGATTTTCAATGCGTACCTTACGCGTTTTTTTGCGTTATCAGAAGCCCTGGTTGATATGGGTCAATGAGGCACCACCTTCATGCTACCACATTTGATCCATCTCCTACAACTTACATGTAGTGCTTTGACAGTGGATTGATAACTGTATTTAACCCCGTTCAGTGCCGAGAAAATGTGAGCACCACCACCCGCAAGAGGCATAGATGGACATGAGCCCCCACAGTCGCGGGGGCTCATGAGGATCTAAGCCTCTTGCTGACACCCCTCTCAATCCCTGTTCCCGGCTCAGCAAGGGTTGTTTAGTGTCGAGTTCACGAAGAGTGCAGACACACAGCTGAAGAGGGTCAAGGCTTTGCGGTCAATTCCACACTGTGATCCAGGTGCGCGGGTGACAGAAGTGACCTGTGGGTTGTGTCATGGGGTTGTGTTGCGTGTGTGTGACAGGTTCGACTACCTCCACAAGAAACAGACGGGCGGCCAGGGCCAGTATGGTCGTGTTATCGGCTACATGGAGGTACGCACACTTCCTCTCTCCTTCCCCCTCCCCCCGCCCCCCCCCACCCACCCCGCTCCCCAGCCGGGTCTGACCTGGGGGACTTGGGTGAGGTTAACTACTTTTTACTTTTTAGTTCTCAGGGTCACCCTGGTCAGCCCACACAGAGTGGGTTTTCCCTTCTATTCTGGGGCATGTGTTTCTGTCTACCCTTGGTCCATTCACCAGTATTTTCCTTTTTTAAACTCTCCCTACAGTCTGCGCTGCCTGTTGGTCTTGATATTGGATGTGTGTTGCTAAATGGTCTTAGGTTTATTTAGCGTATTAGACCGGCTGGCGACATACATTCAATATTCTGTTTAGGTTTTTTTTTTTTTTTACAAGCAGTGCAGGCACGTCCTGAGAAAGTCTTGTTGCTGTCGGGACGTTGAACAATGTACAACCAACCATCCTCTCCGTTTTGTTCTCCACACAATTTCTGCGCCGCGCGCCAAAAACCTCATGTCATGATGTGCATGATCCGGAATGCGCTCCGACCCAGCCCCATTTTAAAGTCTACCATATTTTTTAAATACTGTAGCCAAAAACAGAATTGTAGTTTTTATCAAAGTTTTTGCAAAATTTTCAATCAAATTGTCATAAAGGTAACTGATAATAACAATCTTCTATGCATGCTGAGCTAGTCGCAGCCCTCAAAAGGTCAAGGGTAACGGAGAGTTGACAAATGTGTGAAAAATACATACATTTTGAGAAAACTCAGATTTCACTGGTACAAAGCCAAGTAATGTTTAGACACTTAAACACTTTCTCCTTTCAGTGACCTGTTTGAAAGGTCAAGGTCACAAAGGTCACTTATTTGTGGAATGGTCATACATCTGAGCCTTTAGGGCTTTGCCTTTCTTCATGTTTGTCCAAAGTTTGTTATAAGTGAAGTAATTTACATTGAAAAAGTGTGTTCATGACTATTGGAACAGTGTTTTATGTTATATCCCACCTTGTTATAAGCCAAGTGGACTGTGTAAGTGGACTGTGTAAGTGGACTGTGTACGTGGACTGTGTACGTGGACTGTGTAAGTGGACTGTGTAAGTGGACTGTGTACGTGGACTGTGTAAGTGGACTGTGTACGTGGACTGTGTACGTGGACTGTGTACGTGGACTGTGTACGTGGACTGTGTACGTGGACTGTGTAAGCGGACTGTGTAAGTGGACTGTGTAAGTGGGCTGTGTACGTGGACTGTGTACGTGGACTGTGTACGTGGACTGTGTACGTGGACTGTGTACGTGGACTGTGTACGTGGACTGTGTAAGTGGACTGTGTACGTGGACTGTGTACGTGGACTGTGTACGTGGACTGTGTACGTGGACTGTGTACGTGGACTGTGTAAGTGGACTGTGTAAGTGGACTGTGTACGTGGACTGTGTACGTGGACTGTGTGTGGATAAAGCGTTGATGAGTGTAAGTGGACCGTATGTGGATATTGCGTTGATGAGTGCAAGTGGACTGTGTGTGGATAAAGCGTTGATGAGTGTAAGTGGACTGTACGTGGATATTGCGTTGATGAGTGCAAGTGGACTGTACGTGGATATTGCGTTGATGAGTGCAAGTGGACTGTACATGGATATTACGTTGATGAGTGCAAGTGGACTGTACGTGGATATTACGTTGATGAGTGCAAGTGGACTGTACGTGGATATTACGTTGATGAGTGCAAGTGGACTGTACGTGGATATTACGTTGATGAGTGCAAGTAGACTGTACGTGGATATTGCGTTGATGAGTGCAAGTGGACTGTATGTGGATATTGCGTTGATGAGTATAAGTGGACTGTACGTGGATATTGCGTTGATGAGTGTAAGTGGACTGTGTGTGGGTAAAGCGTTGATGAGTGCAAGTGGACTGTACCTGGATAAAGCGTTGATGAGTGCATTTGACACTTGCAGCCTCTGCCTCCGGAGGAGAACACTCGGGTAGTTTTTGTGGATTCCACGACAGGAGCCAACATCCCCAAACAGTTCATACCTGCCATTGAAAAGGTCTGCATACTGTGCATGCATGTGTGTGTGTGTCTGTGTGCGCGTATGTGTATGTGTTGCTCGTGTGTGTGCGTGCGTGTATGTGCTTGTGTGTGTGCGTGCACTTTCAGTCCAGTTGTGGGGGGTGGGGGAGGGGGGGGGGGGAGAGGGGTGGGGGTTGGAATGACCATGTCAGTACAGGGGCCATGCATGATTTGTTTTTCACCGTGAAGGCACTCGGCAAATGAAGCGTGACCCATGAAGTGTCCTAGTCAGTGTGTTGTGTTGTGTGTGCGGGTTTGCTGTCTGGTCAGTGTGTTGTGTTGTGTGTGCGGGTTTGCTGTCTGGTCAGTGTGTTGTGTTGTGTGTGCAGGGTTTCCTGAAGGCCTGTGAGAGGGGTTTGCTGTCTGGTCATCGCGTGGCAGGAGTCAAGTTTGTCCTGACAGATGGTCAGTGTTACACTTTTTAGCTTTATAATGCAAAGAAGGTATTTATTGATACACATCAGTCTGGGTATTTTGATGGCCAGTAGACCACTGTAAGGTCCGCCTGGGTATTGTGTTGGCCAGTAGACCACCGTGAGGTCCGCCTGGGTATTGTGTTGGCCAGTAGACCACTTTGAGGTCCGCCTGGATATTACATTGGCCATCAGACCACCGTGAGGTCTGCCTGGGTATTGTGTTGGCCAGTAGACCACTTTGAGGTCCGCCTGGATATTACGTTGGCCAGCAGACCATCGTGAGGTCCGCCTGGGTATTGTGTTGATCAGTAGACCACCGTGAGGTCCGCCTGGGTATTGTGTTGATCAGTAGACCACCGTGAGGTCCGCCTGGGTATTGTGTTGGCCAGTAGACCACTGTAAGGTCCATCTGGGTATTATAATAATAATAATAATAATAAGCGCATTAAATAGGCGCTTTATCCCAATTGAAAATCGGCTCAAAGCGCCGCCGCGAACTGAACCCAACAAGCACGCTCACGTGAATCACGCGCATTCACTCACACACTGTACATAAACACAGAACATTCACGTGGTGCTAAGGGCAAGCTCAAGCGAACTACTGTAGTTTTTGGAAATTCAAAATCGTTTGTATTTGAAATTTGATTAAGTGGGCTGAAACTGATACCAAAGTATTATGCTGGCCAGGAGACCACTGTAAGGTCCGCCTGGGTATTATGCTGGCCAGGAGACCACTATAAGGTCCGCTTGGGTGTTGTATTGGCCAGTAGACCACTGTAAGGTCCGCTTGGGTATTGTATTGTCCAGTAGACCACTGTAAGGTCTGCCTGGGTATTGTGTTGGCCAGTAGACCACTGTAAGGTCTGCCTGGGTATTGTGTTGGCCAGTAGACCACTGTAAGGTCTGCCTGGGTATTGTGTTGGCCAGTAGACCACTGTAAGGTCTTACTTACTTACTTACTTACGCACTTACGCCTGTCACCCCTACCCGGGTATAGGCCGTCGACGAGAGACCTCCAGCAACTCCTGTCCTGTGCTTCTCCTTCGATTCTACTCCAGGTGGTTCCCAGTCTCTTGATGTCTGCTTGGAACTGTAAGGTCTGCCTGGGTATTATGTTGGCCAGTAGACCACTGTAAGGTCCGCCTGGGTATTATGGCCAGTAAACCTCTGTAAGGTCTGCCTGGGTATTATGGCCAGTAAACCTCTGGGGGACATGGGTGGGGTTAGGTATTTTTTAGTTCCCAGGGTCACCCTGGTCAGCCCCACAGGGTGGGTTTTTCTCTCTATTCTGGGGCATGTGTTTCTGTCTACCCTTTGTCCATTCACCTGTATTTGCCTTTTTAAAACTCTCCCTACTGTCTGCACTGCCTGTAGCTCTTGATATTGGATGTGTGTTGCTAAATGGTCTTAGCTTTATTTAGGCCCCATGTGTTAGGTTTATTTAAGGTATTTGACCGGCTGGCGACATACATTCAATGTTCTGTTTATTTTTTTTTTCACAAGCAGTGCAGGCACGTCCTGAGAAAGCCTTGTTGCTGTCGGGACGTTAAGCAATGTACAATCAAACCGCCTGGGTATTATGGCCAGTAAACCACTGTAAGGTCCACCTGGGTATTATGGCCAGTAGACCTCTGTAAGGTCCGCCGGGGTATTATGGCCAGTAAACCACTGTAAGGTCCGCCTAGGTATTATGGCCAGTAGACCTCTGTAAGGTCTGCCTGGGTATTATGGCCAGTAAACCACTGTAAGGTCCACCTGGGTATTATGGCCAGTAGACCTCTATAACGTCCGCCGGGGTATTATGGCCAGTAAACCACTGTAAGGTCCGCCTGGGTATTATGGCCAGTAGACCTCTGTAAGGTGCGCCTGGGTATTATGGCCAGTAAATCACTGTAAGGTCCGCCTGGGTATTATGGCCAGTAGACCTCTGTAAGGTGCGCCTGGGTATTATGGCCAGTAAACCACTGTAAGGTCCGCCTGGGTATTGTGTTGGCCAGGAGACCACTGTAACTGAATTGATGAGCTAGGTCTTTGGCCACCACGGGGATGCCTGGTGAGCAAAAGGTCCTCAGGCCGACAACAGCCGTTGTTGGCCGGTGCACAGACACACAGCTATGCACAGACACACACACAGATTGGCACAGACACACGCACACACACACACAGATTGACACATACACACGCACACACACACACACACGTGCAGACACACAAACAGATGTGCATGGGCCATCTAAGGCTGTGGTCAGCCTGAGGACCTTTTGTGGTGTTTCTTCATGAGTGTGATGTAAATTCAGCACTATACTAGGGTGATTGCCAATAATGCCATCTGACTTTGAGGCTCCTGGGTACCTTGATAAGTTGAAGTTGGTCTGTAGGAGACGAGAAAATGCTAGTGAATCACAATGTTACAATGGTTCGGGTACTGGCTTAGCTGACTGTAGCAGCGTTGGCATGTAAACATGATTCACTCCATTGTCATTGCCTGTCCCTGCTGTATAATATTATAATAATAATAATAATAATAAAGGAGATTTGTTAAGCTCATTCTAAAAGTAGCTCTAAGCGCTGATACAATGAAAATGCTGACAGCTAACACGCACACACACACGCGTACACACACACACACGCACACACTTGACAGTGGTGATGAATTGTGCATGGCTGGGGAAATGAACTAGTGAAAGGCAGCGTTGTAGAGGTGGTTTTTGAGGAGTGATTTAAAGGAGGGGAGCGTTTGACAAGTACGGACCGGGGCGGGGAGGCTGTTCCAAGTGGTGGGGCCAAGATTGCGAGAAGGCACGACCGCCACGTGTTTTACATTTTAAATTGGGAAGGCGAAATTTACGTCAGAGTAAGAGCTGAGGGTGTGAAATGGAGTATACAGATGGAGTAAGTCAGAGATATAGGCAGGAGAAGTCAGGTTGTTAGAATTGAAGCACATGCAGGACAGTTTGTACAGAATCATGCGTTCTTGTACGTTCTTGTATAGTCAGAATAACAACAGAAAGACATGGACGACAGTGTCTGTGGGTCGTGTGCGTCATTTACATTATCTGGCTTCTCAGGCTTCATATCTCTGTATAGAAGAGGACTGTGTATAGAAGAAGATGGAAGGAGGCGTTTGTTTATTCATTTGCTATAAGAAAATTAATGTGGTGTTGGTGTGACTAGCAGTGTTGAACTTGCTGTGACCCATATCCTACGGAGGCTAAAAGCTTCAAATGTGTACACTGCCATATATATATGCAAGCTACATTATAGTACTTACAGATAACGATACAGACCAATGGCTTTAGTTCAAGGGTGGTGCCAGAGCTATTCTGGCACTACCCTTGAACTATTTTAGTCAAACTTATTTCACACACTGCTGTGTTCCGAATGAGCGTTATGTGTCCACATTGTGTGCTGTGTTCACAGGCAACAGTCACCCTGTCGACTCCAGCGAGTTGGCCTTCATGACAGCAGCAGATTTTGCAGTGCGCCAAGGTAAACAGGCAGACTTCAGCATGTTAGTGTGACATTGATTA
The DNA here is from genome assembly GCA_036245525.1 of Semisulcospira habei. NCBI lineage: Eukaryota > Metazoa > Mollusca > Gastropoda > Semisulcospiridae > Semisulcospira > Semisulcospira habei. Next base: position 1,840,384 of record BTPG01000007.1, read on the forward strand.
GCGGTGTCAACTCCTGCATCGCGCTTGCTTATCCTGCTGTAGGTGCTGAACAAGTCACTCTGCCTTGCGCTTGTCATCATTGACATGTCCCCCGTATCTCAGCCCTTTGGATGCTGGTAATGCGGTAAAGGTGATTCTTGATAATAATACATAGTACTTATAGGGCGCATTTCTCATATTTATAATATAACGCAATGCGCAGGACGTAGCCGCGAACTGAACCCAACAAGCGCGCTCACGTGAATCACGCGCATTCACTCACACATTGTACATAAACACAGAACATTCACGTGCTACTGGCATTTTTGGAGAAAAAAAAAATTTCATACAGGAAAACAACATCCTGACATCCTGCAGGAATCACTTTGACAAAAAACACCACTGCCAGTCTAAATGTAGAGTGTTGTAAATAAGGCGCACAATTCAGAATGTGAGCCACTGAGATCAGGGTATGATGTAGTTCACTGAAAATGTGCGTTTGTTGTGAAAGTGTGTATAATGCTGCGGTGCAACCTGTCCCGGGGACCATCTGTGTATTGTGGCCCCCTGTCTTAGCACACCACTCGTTTGTAGTGCCAAGGTCTTCTTTCTGTTGCGTACACGACCCTGTGTCAGTCTAAGGCAACCACTGTTTGACGGTCCCTGGGTGGTGGCCTTATACAAGTGGCCTTTGACTGTTCATTGTGTTGTTTGTTGTCAGGAAAACATCTGGAGATGAATGAATGAACTGTTGTATGTGAGTGTGTGGAGAAGGAGTGTGGGACATTGTGATGTGTCTGGGGACAAAAGAAAGAACTGTTGTGCGCATGTGCAGTGTGTGGAGAAGGGGTGTCACGCATTCTGCTGCCTGTCTTGTCATCCCTTGTACTAGATGACCCTAAGGGAACCACTGACTGCTGTAGGCCTGTGACGCTATGTTGTATTGTTTGCTGTGTGTGCGTGTCTAAGGGGACCACTGTTTGTTGTAGGCCTGTGACGCTATGTTGTATTGTTTGCTGTGTGTGTGCGTGTCTAAGGGGACCACTGTTTGCTGTAGGCCTGTGACGCTATGTTGTATTGTTTGCTGTGTGTGCGTGCAGTGTTTGGAGAAGGGATGTGGAACATTCTGGAGCCTATTATGTCTGTGGAAGTCAACGCTCCAGTTGAGTACCAGGGTGGTGTCATGGCTGCGCTGACCAAACGACATGCCATCGTCACGGGCACTGATGCTATAGAAGGGTACTTCACACTGTATTGCGAGGTGAGGCAAGGCCTGGTGATTACTGTACAGGTTACATTGGAGTTGAACTCAGCTTAGTTTGGTGTGGTTATACGCATGATTGTTATCTTTCAGTGTCAACTTGCACTTTTCAGATGCTTGGTAAGAAGTTTTGTTTTGTAGCCTGTTCCACCTACGCTACAAGGATAAACGGTGGTAGTTCAAGGGTAGTTTCAGAATAGTTTTGCACCTTGGGCTAGTCTGACACCACCCTTGAACTGTCACATTCGATTGGGATCTACTGGTATGTAGTCTTCAGAGGATGACTGGCAGATTTGTAAATTTCGACCTGTTAGCCCTGGGACTTTGCAGCAGGAGATGGATTGATCATGATAATTCAAGGGTAGCGCCAGATGAGCTTGGTGCCTTCTGGTGCCAAGCTTATCTGGCGCTACCCTTGAATTATGATCAAATTCCTACAACTGGTACATAGTTGTCGGGCTACACCTCCAAAATTTGAGAAATGGGACCTTGGGGCTGAAAGGCTTAATAAGTGGTCGTGATTTCAAAAAACCCAAACAGATGCTTTAATTTCACATATTGACGTTTTGTCTCTACAGCCAGCATGCCCTGTAGATTTACACTACCAAGACTGGTTGTACTCCCAATAATGTTTGAGTGTATTTTCACCCCAAAGTCTGTTATAAAGGTGTTTTTTAGACTGGATCGCGTGTAAACATGACTGTGAAATGACCAACTAGGTGTACTAACAGTATGTCTGACAGTGTACTAACTGTATGGCTGACTGTGCGATGAGAGAGAGAGCACTAGTGCCTGCAGTCTGAGGGTTGCCAGAGTTGCTGATATGCAGCTTGTTCAAACAGCACGCACATAGGAAGACCTCTGCAGTTTTCACTTAGGGAGGCTTTGAAGGGGTGATTCGATGCGTGTGGATAATGGTAGAGAGTGCAGTGTTTACTCAGACAGAGAGGTTTTGAAGGGGTGATTAGATGCGTGTGGATAATGATGGAGAGTGCAGTTCACGCAGCCCCAATGGTTATCATAGAGAGTGCAGTTCACACAGTCCCAATGGTTATCATAGAGAGTGCAGTTCACGCAGCCCCAATGGTTATCATAGAGAGTGCAGTTCACACAGTCCCAGTGGTTATCATAGAGAGTGCAGTTCACGCAGCCCCAATGGTTATCATAGAGAGTGCAGTTCACAAAGTCCCAATGGTTATCATAGCGAGTGCAGTTCATACAGTCCCAATGGTTATCATAGCGAGTGCAGTTGACACAGTCCCAATGGTTATCATAGCGAGTGCAGTTGACAGTCCCAATGGTTATCATAGCGAGTGCAGTTGACACAGTCCCAATGGTTATCATAGTGAGTGCAGTTCATACAGTCCCAATGGTTATCATAGCGAGTGCAGTTCATACAGTCCCAATGGTTATCATAGCAGGTGCAGTTCATACAGTCCCAATGGTTATCATAGCAAGTGCAGTTCATACAGTCCCAATGGTTATCATAGCAAGTGCAGTTCATACAGTCCCAATGGTTATCATAGAGAGTGCAGTTCACACAGTCCCAATGGTTATCATAGAGAGTGCAGTTGACACAGTCCCAATGGTTATCATAGCGAGTGCAGTTGACAGTCCCATTGGTTATCATAGGGAGTGCAGTTCATACAGTCCCAAATGGTTATCATAGCGAGTGCAGTTCATACAGTCCCAATGGTTATCATAGCGAGTGCAGTTCATACAGTCCCAATGGTTATCATAGAGAGTGCAGTTCAGGCAGCCCCAATGGTTATCATAGAGAGTGCAGTTCACACAGCCCCAATGGTTATCATAGAGAGTGCAGGTGACACAGTCCCAATGGTTATCATAGCGAGTGCAGTTGACACAGCCCCAATGGTTATCATAGAGAGTGCAGTTCACACAGCCCCAATGGTTATCATAGAGAGTGCAGTTGACACAGTCCCAATGGTTATCATAGCGAGTGCAGTTGACACAGTCCCAATGGTTATCATAGGGAGTGCAGTTCATACAGCCCCAATGGTTATCATAGCGAGTGCAGTTCATACAGTCCCAATGGTTATCATAGCGAGTGCAGTTCATACAGTTCCAATGGTTATCATAGGGAGTGCAGTTCATACAGTTCCAATGGTTATCATAGGGAGTGCAGTTCATACAGTCCCAATGGTTATCATAGCGAGTGCAGTTCATACAGTCCCAATGGTTATCATAGCGAGTGCAGTTTACACAGTCCCAATGGTTATCATAGCGAGTGCAGTTGACACAGTCCCAATGGTTATCATAGCGAGTGCAGTTGACACAGTCCCAATGGTTATCATAGTGAGTGCAGTTGACACAGTCCCATTGGTTATCATAGTGAGTGCAGTTGACACAGTCTAAATGGTTATCATAGGGAGTGCAGTTCACACAGTCCCAATGGTTATCATAGCGAGTGCAGTTCACACAGTCCCAATGGTTATCATAGTGAGTGCAGTTGACACAGTCCCAATGGTTATTATAGAGAGTGCAGTTGACACAGTCCCAATGGTTATCATAGTGAGTGCAGTTGACACAGTCCCATTGCTTATCATAGTGAGTGCAGTTGACACAGTCTAAATGGTTATCATAATGAGTGCAGTTGACACAGTCCCAATGGTTATCATAGCGAGTGCAGTTCATACAGTCCCAATGGTTATCAAGGAGCAGCAGTGCCTTTCAGAGCATGACATGCTCATCTGTGTTTATGGTGAGCCCAGACAAGTTGAGCTATCATGCTGTCCTGTAATCTAGCATTGCCTGTTTCCTGTCTGCAGGCCCCTCTGAATGAGATGTTTGGCTACGCGACGGAGCTGCGGTCCCTGACACAAGGCAAGGGGGAGTTCACCATGGAGTACAGCCGCTACTGCCCGGCCCTGCCCCAGACACAGGAGGAACTCATTTCACAGTACGAAGAGGAATCTGGATCCACCTCCGACAAGAAGAAAAAGAAGAATTGATGGCGGTTAACGCTAGGTTATTTGTGTTAGACCGGGGCAAGAGGCGTGGGTTCTCATGAGCCACTGTGACCGCAGGGACTAACGAGAATTTTTGCCTGTTGCAGACGTACATCCTTGATACAGATTGACGTGGACAATGCAGAGGTGAAGTACAGCGAGGAAGGTGTGAGAGAGACTGTGTTGGTTAGCCGTCGGGGTTCCTGAGGGTCTGTCCCTCTGGCGGATGGGTGGTGGTCTTTTAATCCCCATCTTCCTGAGGCTAAAAGCTTCAAATGTGTATGCTGCCATATGCAGGCCACATTATAGTACTTACAGATAAGGATACAGACCAATGGCTTTAGTTCAAGGGTAGTGCCAGAATAGCTTGGCGCCTAGAGGCGCCAAGCTATTTTGGCACTACCCTTGAACTATTTTAGTCAAACTTATTTCACACACTGGTGTATCCCGAATGATAAGGGTTAAGAAAAAACCATTGTGACAGTTTGAGAGGTGAATGTGCTTCATTGTACGGCTGTGGTTTGTGATAACTTATTACTTGCACGTTTTTTGTAGTGAGCTTTTGTACTGCATCTAGTGTTGGACAGTAAATGACTTGAGCAATCACTGCAGCGTATCTGCTGGGGTTTTTACAAAGTGACTCACATTCTAGTTACTCTTCATGGTAGACTGACATTCAGGGTCCGCAAAACCCATAATTCATGTGACCAAATTGCACCATTCCTCCTACTCGACGATTGGCCGGCATGCTAGTGGGATTCCCCATGCTGTTTTTAAGAACGAACAAAATATGTCACTACCCTTAGGTAGCGCAGGAAAAAATGCCACACATAGAGTAGGTTTCAACTGCTTTCTTAACAAGTATTTCCATGAAACAAAGTGACAATAAACATTTAGTATGAATAACTTCATTCATGAGTAATGTTGACAGGAAGTTTCCTTTCGACTTGCGGGTCAGCATGCTTAGGTCAGTTTGCCCACAACACACTTTGCATTGACTAACCGTACCTGTGGGGCTGTGCTGGCAGGCCATTGGCCATTTCTAGATGGGACTGCTGTTTCACCTATGTACCGTGCTAGTGTCGGCTTTCTTAGCAGCCTGTTGGGTCAACAAGAAGTAAGAGGAAAATCAAATATAAGTGGGGCCGAGTGTGGTAAACTGAAAACTGCCATCGGACTGTAATGGACGCGTAGGCCCGAGTGTATGTAGCTGTGAGGTCTGTCATTGGCTGTGCAGTTCATGACAGAAAACTGCCATCGGACTGTAATAATTGATTGATTGTACATTGCTTAACGTCCCGACAGCAACAAGGCTTTCTCGGGACGTGCCTGCACTGCTTGTGAAAAAAAAAACTAAACAGAACATTGAATGTATGTCGCCAGCCGGTCAAATACATTAAATAAACCTAACACATGGGGCCTAAATAAAGCTAAGACCATTTAGCAACACACATCCAATATCAAGAGCTACAGGCAGTGCAGACAGTAGGGAGAGTTTTAAAAAGGCAAATACAGGTGAATAGACCAAGGGTAGACAGAACCACATGCCCCAGAATAGAGAGAAAAACCCACCCTGTGGGGCTGACCAGAGTGACCCTGGGAACTAAAAAATACCTAACCCCACCCAAGTCCCCCAGGGCATACCCGGGTGGGGTTGGACTGTAATAGACGTATAGGCCCGAGTGTATGTAGCTGTGAGGTCTGTCATTGGCTGTGCAGTTCATGACAGAAAACTGCCATCTGACTGTAATAGACGCGTAGGCCCGAGTGTATGTAGCTGTGAGGTCTGTCATTGGCTGTGCAGTTCATGACAGAAAACTGCCATCGGACTGTAATAGACGCGTGGGCCCGAGTGTATGTAGCTGTGAGGTCTGTCATTGGCTGTGCAGTTCATGACAGAAAACTGCCATCTGCGTGTAACAGACGTGGGGCTGAGTGTACGTAGCTGCGAGGTCCTCCCTCATTGGCCGTGCAGTTTGTCGTCAGGATTTGTGTCTCTTGCAGTTGGATCGTGTTCATCAGATTTCCCGGGCCGTGAATAATGAACCAGAGCAGAAATACTGAAGCATTCAAATGTTTTATTAAATCTCCATGATAAAACATCAACAGAAGTGTATTGTTACAAATAACATATTCCTGACAAAACAATTTTCAACATTGATGTATGCAGTACTGTGTAGGCTGGAATTTAGGAAACGATGGGTATGTTGACTTTCAGAAGAAGCGAACACAAGGTTACAGTAATTTTGTGCACATTGTAATCAAAGCAATAGTCCTTAGTACATAGTAATGTTTGATCCAATTTAATGCCCGACACACCTAGAGAAAGCTTGTTTCCTCTGCATAGAAACGCCATACTAAGCGTACATCATCCTCTTTGACAAAAATGTCATCAAAGTGACCAGTTAGTACAAAAAGTAAGCTGACAATCTACAGAAATACACACTGTAACACCATGTGCGCCGACATCTTGAACTCCTGGTGAGCCAAGCATCATGTTGATAAGTGTGCGCTGCCTTGTCAGTTTGGATGTTTTGGCTGTGAGCCGTAAACGTACAGAATCACAAAGCAGCACACAGTATTCCGCAGGCAAGCGTCAGACATAAATAGAACACACAACATTCTGCCTCTCGTCTTCAAGGCCCATTCTCTCACGTCGGTCCATCTCGACAAACACTTCTTTCATCCTGGCACTGACCGTCACTCGGAGAGAAACAAATGAAAAACAGGGGACAGGAACGTAGCGCTGATCTAGGATTTGGACCTTGTGGCCTGCAAGCATCTAACCCATTCAGCCATGATGCACTACAGCTGGAGATGGATCGACCATGATAATTCAAGGGTGGTGCCAGATTAGCTTGGCACCGACGGTGCCAAGCTAATCTGGCACCACCCTTGAATTATCATGGTCGATCCGTCTCCTGCAGCCGATACCTTGTTGTTTAGTGTCCAGGGGGTTATATAAGTTAGGGTGCCATGATGCACTACACCTGGAGATGGATTGACCATGATAATTCAAGGGTGGTGCCAGATTAGGGGGTTATACGAGTTAGGGTGCCATGATGCACTACACCTGGAGATGGATTGACCATGATAATTCAAGGGTGGTGCCAGATTAGGGGGTTATACGAGTTAGGGTGCCATGATGCACTACACCTGGAGATGGATTGTCCATGATAATTCAAGGGTAGTGCCAGATTAGGGGGTTATACGAGTTAGGGTGCCATGATGCACTACACCTGGAGATGGATTGACCATGATAATTGAAGGGTGGTGCCAGATTAGGGGGTTATACGAGTTAGGGTGCCATGATGCACTACACCTGGAGATGGATTGTCCATGATAATTCAAGGGTGGTGCCAGATTAGGGGGTTATATGAGTTAGGGTGCCATGATGCACTACACCTGGAGATGGATTGTCCATGATAATTCAAGGTTGGTGCCAGATTAGGGGGTTATGAGTTAGGGTGCCATGATGCACTACACCTGGAGATGGATTGTCCATGATAATTCAAGGGTGGTGCCAGATTAGCTTGAATTATCATGGTCGATCCGTCTCCTGCAGCTGATACCTAGTTGTTTAGTGTCCAGGGGGTGAGATGGGTCAGGGTGCGACATCGCAGACCAGCACATTAACACACTTACCGTTACGAACATGATGGGCGTTACGCTTGTTGGTTTACAAAGCAGGCGAGGGTTGAGCACACGATGTACATCCAATTGTCGACATTGTCGGAACAAAAGCTGCAAGCATGGACATGGAGCACATGGGGGAAGTGTTAGTTCTGAGCTAACCAACTGCAAGCGAGAGGTGTGTGGGCCAACGGCGGGTCTGGTTTGGTTGAGCCTTCTTCAAAGCTAGTTCCCGATACAGTATCGTTATCACAGAAGCGCTCCATTTCTTTCGTCTTTTTTCTTGGTGTGCAAATACCAGTAATCTCATTTTTCCCTCTTTTTTTCTTCTTTGGGGGAGGGGGGGGGGGGGGTGGTCGTGAATGTGTACTGCAGAATTATTTCTTTTCTGCAGAGTTTTTTTTCACTGTACAAGCAACCAGGATTATTTGTTTTGATGCTTTTTCATCATGAAATGTTTATCAGCGTATCTGTCCTAACAAGAAGAGTAAAAAAGAAAATGCATATTTGATTGATTTTGCATTTTTTTGTCTAGCATTCTGAATGCAAAAAGCGAAGTATTGAGAAAGGCTTATTCTCTAGCAAAGTAGTAGCGGAGGACGCAGTAGTGTCCCTGCGGACAGCAAGATGAAGATGAAAATGTCCAGCTATGCTAACGGCGTAGTGTTCTGTGAGCAAGCCAGCACTGACCCCACGTCGCAGCTGCAGTCCAGGGATACACAGATACAGCAACGGCCAGCGATTCAAGCTCTGTGGTCCAGTTCCAGAGACGGAAGTAACCTTTCACCCTTTGGCTGCCCATAGCACTTTTTGTCAAGGTGATTCCTGGAAGGAATCGCCTTGACAAAAAGCGCTATGGACAGCCAAAGGGTGACCCCCCCCCCCCCCCCTTGTACATGCAGGCAACAATCCTGCGAAGAGTACCGATGTCTGCATGTAGCCTTGGGTCAATCCGACGTGTCCAGCCTTCCCTGGACATTGTCTGGTTACCTTTAGTTACAAGGCAGTGTTAACAGGAGCAGTTGGCGTCTTGTTCCAACGAGTCCATCATGGGTTCCTTGGGTTTGAGCTCAATGTCTGTGGAAAGCAGTCAAGGAAAAGCATCGTGGCAAATCAAGAACTGCTTTAAAAGAATCCCATTTTGTGAAACAATGGAAAATCTAGAACAGTTTTATGAAAAAAATTTGGTGAGAATGTTTTTGAATGGACTTGTGCCATTATGTGGTGATGTTTGAAGTGCGTTTTGTCCTGTGGTCAGATACATTTACGTCTGTATGATTCAAAGCGTGATAGAACATTTTTTTGCATGAGAAAGAAATCACCTTGGGGAAATAAATGATGTAGAAAACAGAATCCCGTTTTGCTGGGGGGCATTGTTACAAGGTCAGTCCAAATAAGGAAGTTACTGTCACCTGTTCCATCAGTAACTTTGTGCATTTGGACCCGAGTGGTAGTAAAGAACTACATCCACAATATGGCCTAAACATGTTGAGTTACTGTTAGAAGGTCAGACAGTGTGGGCATGCCCGTGGCAGCAACTATTTGCATGTGGACCCCGATAGGCCAAGATCAAAGTTGCTGCAAGGTTTAAATGCAAAGAGTTACTATAAAGATGTCCGACAGCAACTTTCTTAGCTCGGATTTGCATGTGGACCTGATAGGCCAAGTCCAAATGCAGAAAGTTGTTATGCCCATAGGTCTTCAGTGACTTTCGGCTGTTGATAGTAACCTTTCACATTGCAACCTGACCATCAACTGCAGCTTTTCATGCATCTTTCTACTTCTACCTGTTTGGTTGTATGCAGTAGCTGGGTTATGGGTTGGAACCTGACCAGGGCAGCAGCACTCCACAAGGCCACAGACAAAATAAATAGATTTCTGTGAAAAACAATATTTCCACTGCGGACAATGAATCTCGAATTTCACAACGCTGGTCTTTCTGTCTTCTGCCATCGCAATGGAGAGCTGCACAGACATGCCAAGCACTCCCTCAGGTCCAGGGGTTAGCTGCACGAGCAAGCTTAGTCCTGCTTCAGCCGATAGGCAAGGTGCTCCGCTGTATTAGTCCTGCACCGTCCACTAAGCAAGGTGCTCCGCTGTACTAGTCTGCACCATCCACTAAGCAAGGTGCTCCGCTGTACTAGTCTGCACCATCCACTAAGCAAGGTGCTCCGCTGTATTAGTCCTGCACCGTCCACTAAGCAAGGTGCTCCGCTGTACTAGTCTGCACCATCCACTAAGCAAGGTGCTCCGCTGTATTAGTCTGCACCATCCACTAAGCAAGGTGCTCCGCTGTACTAGTCTGCACCATCCACTAAGCAAGGTGCTCCGCTGTATTAGTCCTGCACCATCCACTAAGCAAGGTGCTCCGCTGTACTAGTCTGCACCATCCACTAAGCAAGGTGCTCCGCTGTATTAGTCCTGCACCATCCACTAAGCAAGGTGCTCCGCTGTACTAGTCTGCACCATCCACTAAGCAAGGTGCCGCTGTACTAGTCTGCACCATCCACTAAGCAAGGTGCTCCGCTGTACTAGTCTGCACCATCCACTAAGCAAGGTGCCCCACGATAGCGGCTGGCGCAGGACCAAGCTCAGTCCTGCAACTGGCCCGTCACCGAGTGCTGCTGCCCCAACCTGGCCACAACCTAACACTTCCACTGAGGCCTGACGGGGACGGGCAACATGACACATGCACATCAAAAACACACCTTTATTTTACAGTTTACCAGTGGTGTAACATGCCTGCGAAAACTTCAACATTCAAACAACTACAGGACTGAGTAACTACAGTTCATGGAATCTACACGTGTCTGGTGGTCTGTGGGGCTAGGCCTCGAGGCCAACATCACAGGCCAGTGAACAATTTGTCGCTTGATTCTGGAAGTTTTCATGACACGCTGAGCAGACACAAATATTACACATTGTATCTTCTGTACAGTGCAGTGATAGTACACTTTCAAACAGCCCTCGAATTACATAATCCACCCGCAATACAACACTGTGACCAAAATAGAACATTATATATATATGTAAACATGAAGAAAACAAACAGCAAGTAAATAAAGCAGGTTAAACTGACTGTACAATATCCACAGCAGACAAAGGGCTCTGTTCATGGTCGCTGTCCACCATGGAACGGGCTATACAGCCTTTTCATGTTACACGGTATACATCTGGCGTTAAGACAAACACTCTTCCCATCCACTGCCAAATGCTCACAATTGATCTGCCAAGGCAGCTTAAGAGTACTTTGTGTTTCTACAGGTGCTGAGCTCACCAGCCATGTCTGGACTACGTGTTTAACTCATTCTACCCCAGACACACCACGGCAAGATAAGGATCGACCATGATAGTTCAAGGGTGATGCCAGAATAGCTTGGCGCCCATGGGCGCCAAGCTATTCTGGCATCACCCTTGAACTATCGTGGTCGATCTGTGTCCTGCACTACAATGCAGTTTTCAGAGGACAACGGCAACATTTGGGGATTCTGGTTTTGGGGTACCGGGAGTTCATGTTGGAGTCCTCTTCCACAAGCGGTTTGTAAAGCTTGTCAGATTACTGTCAAATTTTAGCCAGTGGCTGTGGACGGGAGGTATGCAACGCAGTAAATAACAACAGTTACACGTGTACATGCAAACACCGACGTGTGAGGTGATGATTCACACTAAGCTCGCGCTGCAAACATATACCCAGTCACACAGGAAAACACATGCATGCCAAACTAATGTATAGGTTGGCCGCGGCATAGCCACAGCACAGGAGCCATTAATGCTCAAACTCCCAGAACTAAATGACTTCCATTCGATAGAATGAAAGTCATTTAGTTCTGGAAGTTTGAGAGTCAACTCATTTGTAGACGTGCCGTTGCGATCGTGTTACTGTGGTGCTGAATCAACACATAATGAACAAAGAAAACCACTTGGCAAAACACCTCAGGCCGACACCAGCCTTCGGGCCTTGGCTGGCCTGCACACAGCCGACGTTAGCTACCTAAGGCTGATGTCAGCCCTAAGCCCTTTTACACAATGCATCAGATACCTGGGTATCCTGGAGCATGAAATAGCCAGACCGACCATGGCAACTAGGTGATTTCTGTAGGACAGTACTGTCTCGATTCAGGAACGATACCACGGGGATGCAAAACGGGTAGTGGTCTGACTCGACAAGACCAGTCCGACATCCACACTTGACCACAATACCACTTCCGACCAGCAGTCAAGCCAAAGCAGCTTTTGTAATTGCTGCAATTGCACGTTGTCAATTGTTTTGCTGTCGTGAACAAATAAAGCCAATGTTGGAGAAGGCGTGCCAACTCGAACCTACCTTTCAATGACGAAAAGTAACAAGTGTGTGACTGGCGCCAGAAACTCGGTCCCTTATTGGTGTGGAATTTGTATTGCTGTGCCTGGACTGAGACTACAGAGCGAATGCTAGCATGCAAGTTGCTTACAGGTGAACGCCAGACAGCCAATGATACAGCACACCTCACTTCACAGATTCCCTATACAAACTGGCCAGAAACCACACACAGCATTTTACGCGCATTTCCTTGAACCCCTTAGCTGTTGATAGCTTTGTTTGTTGTGATTATTCTAGCAGGAATCATCACGACAAAAATCAACAGCTAAAAGGTTAACGACTGTTAGCACTGGCCTGTGATTTGGAACCTTACAGGCAAGCACACATATCTAGGCACCCCAAGAAACCACACAACCCCCAATGCTACGGAGGATACTGCTAGGAGGAAGAGATGCGTTTATGCATCTTTTCCCAATGCGCAGCATCCTTGGTAACAGTCGAGGGGGTCACAATATTAACACAGCAGACCCAGTCAGAAAGACAAAGAAAGATATTAGTTTCCCAGTCATCAGTAAAGTACTTCAACATACACTCCGACCCTTCAAACAAAACTACAGGAATATATTTATGCGATCACACTGTCAACACAGTTGGAAAAAAGACAAAAACCTTTGATTTTCAAAAAGTTATTACACGAGATGACAAAAGGACGCGAACAACATCAAATCAGATTCCAACATCTTCATTTGTTCCCAAGTACAGCAGTGGTTTTGACGACCACAAACATTCATAATTCGGCAAAAAACGGCAATGCTCTCACGGCTCATGTTCACAATGCTGCTCATTTAAAATGCTTTCGCTGCATGCTTATGAACTCGGGAGTCATCATATATATAGGCGTGAACAAAGATCATGCACATTTCTCTCCCCGGACAGTGCTATAACCTACTTTACTTTGTAACCTATATATATATATAGGCGTGAACAAAGAGAAAGACCGCAATGACCGGCTTGACCCCGATCACTGCCAGGGAACGTAGATTGCGTTTTGAAATCATTAAAGGTCGCCAGCCGTCAAAAGAACACAGAGACAAAGTGCATGGGTGGGACCGAAAAAAAAAGTTGAATCCTAAAGCAAGGGTCTTGGGGCATTTAAAAAAAAAAAAAAAATGGGGGGGGGGGGGGGAAATCCGGAAATCCGGCTGTAGCCGGAAAAGTCCCACCCATGAAAGTGGTTTCAGCAAGAGGCTTAGATCCTCATGAGCCCCCGCAAATGCGGGGGCTCATGAGGATCTATGCCTCTTGCAGTTGGTTGGTGTTCAATTTCCCTCAGCAGTGAACGGGTCAGGACTGTCAGCAAGTGAACCAAACAGAGCTTAAAGTTTTCTGTGCTACACCAGGTGAAGCAGTTTCAACCTGAGGCGTTGGTTCCCCGTCACTGTTCAAAGTGGCGGCCAGTGATCGGATTACACAGCATCACAGCCAAGTGTACCTGTTCCTTGCACACCTCGACAGAAACAACCTCACAGACTTTAGTGGAAACTGCTGAGAGTCCATTACACAGACTCGCTTCTCTACAGCATGAAAAGATAACGGACAAGTCTATAGCACCAGTCCCTACACACGCCACGCGCACTACAGAAAATGGCTCTCCAGCTTGTGTAAACTAGCAATGATCACAAGATAGTGCAAATTAGGCTAATAGAATAATTGCATACTCTGCGATCCAAAAGGGGCTCCCGTTTCTGTGTTTCTGTGAGTTCATGAGGCGCTACAATTCAAGTCGACGTACTGAAAATGTGACCGACGGGAGGGGCAGGCAGACTAATTCTGCACACCTTCATCTCAGACGCGCTTATTAATTATTTAAAAAACATGCAACTGGTTCATATTGCTGATCTAATTGTGTAACCGCTTGAAGGATCATATGGGCTCCGTGTACCATTTATAATTTACACCTGCAGGTAGAGAGACCCTTTAACCCTGTCCGCCCCAAGGTCCCGTTTCTCAAATTTTGGAGGTGTTGCCAAACGACTATGTACCAGTTGCAGGAGATGGCTTGACCATGATAATTCAAGGGTAGTGCCAGATTAGCTTGGCACCTGAAGGCACCAAGCTAATCTGGCACCACCCTTGAATTATCATGGTCAAGCCATCTCCTGCTGTAGTGACTCAGGGCTAAGCTGCTGTGAAAATGGGAGCCTTGTCAAAACAATCAAATTTCACATGCACTCAGGTAACTAAAACAAAAAAGGAAATTAAAAAAAGATATGCAAATTTAAAAACACGCAGACGACAAAAGTTGTCCCTCCCCTCCAAAAACAATAACGCAGTCATTTAGAAAAAAAACGGAAAACGGTGATAAATCGCACGGCCTACCGTGCTCCTAGCTCCTCCCTCTTGACAGCGGTGCACGCAAACCTCAGATCAACAAAAATAAATGTGCTGCTCTGTGATTCTGAACCCTGCAGGACAGAGCCAGAAGGTCGAAAATCACAGACCAGCACAACTATATAATTATATACACACACACAAGTACGCTTGGCTTCACTGTGAAGAGTGACCAAACACCTGCCCCTCTTTTACAATCGCACTGTACACCCTAGTCTTCTTCGTCAAGAGCACTGCAGTCTCCAGACTCAAAACGAGTCAAGTGTGCACCGCGCTGTGACCCAAACATCACGACCCGCAGCCGCAAGCTTCAAGCCACAGGCCAGCACAGACCGGCTGCTTTCAACGTGCCCCAAATTAACCTGAGGCATTACAGCAGGAGATTGGTCGACCCTGATAATTCAAGGGTAGTGCCTGATCAGCTTGGTGCCATCATGATCGCACCAAGCTAATCTGGCACTACCCTTCAATACTCGCGGTTGATCCATCTCCTGCGACTGGTACTAAGTCATCAGGAGACGCCCCCAGGCGACCACGGGGCTTACAAGATGTGCTGATGCTGCGCCCATTTCCAGTCACTAACATACCATCCCTTGCCCTGAAATTATTTTGATCATACGGGTGGGGCGACGGCCCCTTCAGTCCAATACGGAGCAACACTACCATCATTTGTCTACTGATTAACCCTTTTAACCCCACGGGTGCAGTTCCCAAATTTTGAATGTGTTACTTAATGACTGAGCAAGTTGCAGGAGGTGGATTAACCATGATAATTCAAGGGTAGCGCCAGATTAGCTTGGCGCCTTCAGGTGCCAAGCTAATCTGGCACTACCCTTGAATTATCATGGTCAATCCATCTCCTGTTGTAGAGACTTGGGGCTAAAAGGGTCAAAGAACTCAAACAGAAAAACGCCCAGCTTACAACTCGGAACAAGCAGTAGCAACTAGCCAACAGACTCGAGTGGCAATTGTAAATGACGCTCAGCTTTTTCAAGAGTACATGGTTCCACGACTCAGGGCACCGTTTCAATTCGGATACACCCTCCAAGTAAAATTAAAAAGCTAACCTGACCGCATGAATGGTCCCAGCGTGCAACAGCCTCGGCCTGCTTCACTTTAAATCTAAATACCAGTAATTAACCAGACCTGCCAACCCCTACACAGCTATGGTAGTAGAATTTTGGACGAGTGGTAGTAGTTTTGGAGATGTCAAGCGTAGTTTAGTACGTAAGTTACTGTTCGCTCAACGCCGAACACTTGATGCACAAAAATTTCTCAATACAACACAACTTTATTGTCTGTTAGAGTCGAAGCAAGACAGAAATTTGCCTTATATATAGCGATGGACGTTTTGGCTGGCTGGTACAAACTTTCTTCTTTCAGGCGGTGCGCTTTTCGATTCGGGTTCCTTTCTCCTTGGCATGGTTCAGACCGTCGTTTATCTGACGCACTTTGTGAATGAAATGATGCATGTTGGGAAAACCGGAAGTTCGCTCTGCTCGTTCTCATTGACCCCAAACCGCATGCTCTTACCTACTACAAACCGAAAACACCAAAAATGATTTTGGTATATTTTTTTTTCTTCAGCGTAGAATTTCATTAATGATCGTAGTAGCGTAATATTGGGAATGTTGGCGTAGGAAAATACGGCGAAATCCTAGTGGTTGGCAGGTCTGATTAACAACCAGTTTTCTCGACGGGTGCAACCATGACCACCCAACCCAACCCACAGGAAGACAAAGTCATAAAGAAACACTGGTTGCACTCGTAACACGTAAATCTCTCACAATCTCTCCGCAAAGAAGAAAAAAAATACATGTCATGTCTTCTATTCCGCATCCCATCGACGTTTCAACTGTGGCAGTGACGAAGATGGCGGTGGTGAGTCTATGTGCCATGCGGGGTGGGCAGAGCAGCTTCCATACCCTGCGAGATGAAGTTTATCTGGCCGACGTCGGCCTCCGCTGGCCTGTGAACGTCTGTGCGCAGGGCAGCAAAGGCTGGCGTCGGCCAGAGGTCCTTCTACTCACTAGGCAGAAATAGCGATGCACTGTCACGAGATGAAACTCAAAACATCCAGCATACACCATACGCACAGACACATCTAGCATGCACAGCCGCCTTCTTGTGCCTGGGGCTCCGCAGGGGTTTCTTTCAACTTCACCTCCGTCACTGGGGCTCCGTCAAGGAAATTATATGAAAACCACACAACAGGCAAAACAAGCGTGACATTGAGGAAGCCAAACCAAATATGTGTAAAATGTCAACGCAACAAAGTGAAATGTGAGGGGGTGGGGGGGGGGGGGGGGGGGGGGGGGTTTAAATTGGTGTGACATCAAAATAAAACTGTGTGAAAGTTTGCACATTTACGACACACGCCATTAGCCCATTTCATCCTGATACACTACTCCTTGAAACTGATTTGACTATGATAGTTCAAGGGTGGTGCTAGAATAGCTTGGCGCCTCTGGCGCCAAGCTATTCTGGCACCACGCTTGAACTAAAATGGTTGATCTTTCTCCTAATCTGTAATGTAGCCTTCACAGGACAATAAACAAATTTCTAAAAGATCATCCTCGGGATTAGTGGGTGAATGGAGACTGGTCATACTAGTAAGCAAAGGACAACATGCAACTGATCGAGTTTAAAAGCAAAGCATATTGTTACGAGCAAGCAGAAGTCACAAAACTGATGCACTGTGAAGGTCACGTTACCATCATGCAAGCAAGAGAAGGAAAGCAGGCGGACATGCAGACATACACACCAAACACAGAGTACAGTCAAGTCCCAACAAGAACTCCAAGGGGTACCAAAAACAAAAATCACTGCTGCTAACAGGAATTTGTACTAAGCAGTTTGAGAAGTGAAGGGAAATGATTTCAGGGAAAAACACCGTTTTAAGCAGAATTTTGTTTGCGTTAACCAAAATTTTGCGTTATTAAATTTTGTGCTTACTGGCTTCGACTGTATACCCCCCCCCCCCCCACACACACACACACACACAAGCCAGCCCTTTAAGCCGTCAGGTCAAAGTTATTTAGAGCAGAATCTGTTTTGTTACTTAACGCCTGTTACTAAGGACGATCATTTAGGTGACTAACCCTAACCCTGGCTGTAGCCCACCCTAACCCTGGCTGTAGCCACTAACCCTAACCCTGGCTGTAGCCGCTAACCCTAACCCTGGCTGGAGCCTACCGCTAACCCTGGCTGTAGCCACCAACCCTAACCCTGGCTGTCGCCACCAACCCTAACCCTGGCTGTAGCCACTAACCCTAACCCTGGCTGTAGCCACTAACCCTAACCCTGGCTGTAGCCGCTAACCATAACCCTGGCTGGAGCCACTCACCCTAACCCTGGCTGGAGCCACTCACCCTAACCCTGGCTGTAGCCACTCACCCTAACCCTGGCTGTAGCCACTAACCCTAACCCTGGTGTAGCCACTAACCCTTAATGTAGCCACTAACCCTAACCCTGGCTGTAGCCACTAACCCTAACCCTGGCTGTAGCCACTAACCCTAACCCTGGCTGTAGCCACTAACCCTAACCCTGGCTGTAGCCACTAACCCTAACCCTGGCTGTAGCCACTAACCCTAGCCCTGGCTGTAGCCATTAACCCTAACCCTGGCTGTAGCCACTAACCCTAACCCTGGCTGTAGCCACCAACCCTAACCCTGGCTGTAGCCACCAACCCTAACCCTGGCTGTAGCCACTAACCCTAACCCTGGCTGTAGCCACTAACCCTAACCCTAACTGTAGCCACTAACCCTAACCCTGGCTGTAGCCACTAACCCTAACCCTAACTGTAGCCACTAACCCTAACCCTGGCTGTAGCCACTAACCCTAGACGGTGCCACAACAATGACAGTCTTCAGTGACAGGTGACAATTTCTGCTGTTTCAGACTTCTCTTGAGAGAGCACCTGTCCGTTAGAGTGATGCCCCTTTCTTGTTAAGTGCTTGCTTCAAACAATTTGCACTGTCCCAGCACACGCGCCACACACACCTAGCCACGGCAGATGAACCATTCCACCCACTCACATCTACACGCACACACCCACAACCAACAAACTACAGTCATCAGACACACAGCCAACAAGCTTTAGTCATCAGACAAACACAGTCAACAAGCTCCAGTCATCACACACACAGTCAACAAGCTACAGTCATCACACACACAGTCAACAAGCTCCAGTCATCACACACACAGTCAACAAGCTACAGTCATCACACACACAGTCAACAAGCTACAGTCATCACACACACACAGTCAACAAGCTCCAGTCATCACACACACACAGTCAACAAGCTCCAGTCATCACACACACACAGTCAACAAGCTACAGTCATCACACACAGTCAACAAGCTACAGTCATCACACACACACAGTCAACAAGCTACAGTCATCACACACACAGTCAACAAGCTCCAGTCATCACACACACACAGTCAACAAGCTACAGTCATCACACACAGTCAACAAGCTACAGTCATCACACACACAGTCAACAAGCTACAGTCATCACACACACACAGTCAACAAGCTCCAGTCATCACACACACACAGTCAACAAGCTACAGTCATCACACACACAGTCAACAAGCTACAGTCATCACACACACACAGTCAACAAGCTCCAGTCATCACACACACACAGTCAACAAGCTACAGTCATCACACACACACAGTCAACAAGCTACAGTCATCACACACACAGTCAACAAGCTACAGTCATCACACACACAGTCAACAAGCTACAGTCATCACACACACACAGTCAACAAGCTACAGTCATCACACACACAGTCAACAAGCTACAGTCATCACACACACAGTCAACAAGCTACAGTCATCACACACACGGTCAACAAGCTCCAGTCATCACATACACAGTCAACAAGCTACAGTCATCACACACACACAGTCAACAAGCTCCAGTCATCACACACACTGTCAACAAGTTCAGTCATCACACACACAGTCAACAAGCTCCAGTCATCACATACACAGTCAACAAGCTACAGTCATCACACACAGTCAACAAGCTCCTGTCATCACACACACAGTCAACAAGCTCAGTCATCACACACAGTCAACAAGCTACAGTCATCACACACACAGTCAACAAGCTCCAATCATCACACACACAGTCAACAAGCTCCAGTCATCACACACACAGTCAACAAGCTACAGTCATCACACACACAGTCAACAAGCTACAGTCATCACACACACAGTCAACAAGCTCCAATCATCACACACACAGTCAACAAGCTCCAGTCATCACACACACAGTCAACAAGCTACAGTCATCACACACACAGTCAACAAGCTACAGTCATCACACACACAGTCAACAAGCTCCTGTCATCACACACACAGTCAACAAGCTCAGTCATCACACACAGTCAACAAGCTACAGTCATCACACACACAGTCAACAAGCTCCAATCATCACACACACAGTCAACAAGCTCCAGTCATCACACACACAGTCAACAAGCTACAGTCATCACACACACAGTCAACAAGCTACAGTCATCACACACACAGTCAACAAGCTCCAATCATCACACACACACAGTCAACAAGCTCCAGTCATCACACACACAGTCAACAAGCTCAGTCATCACACACAGTCAACAAGCTCCAATCATCACACACACACAGTCAACAAGCTCCAGTCATCACACACACAGTCAACAAGCTACAGTCATCACACACACAGTCAACAAGCTACAGTCATCACACACACAGTCAACAAGCTCCAGTCATCACACACACAGTCAACAAGCTACAGTCATCACACACACAGTCAACAAGCTACAGTCATCACACACACAGTCAACAAGCTACAGTCATCAAATGAGGCATGAAGCACAGAAGGTTTGTCTGCGTTGGATCAACAAATTCTCACTTACCTTCATCTCCTCAAGCAGAGTAAAGTGATGGGGAGAAAACACAAGGCAACCCAAGAAGGCTTAACCCCCTCATGCATGCGGCCACTGGTTCTGTTACAGCGTGTGTGTGTGTGTGTACTGTTTGCACTGCCAGTGGCTGCATGCATAAGGCGTTCACCTTTCGGCTGTCAGTAGAGGTTTTTGTCGTGATGAAACCTCTACCGACAGCCATAGGTTAACCCATATCCTACCGAGGCTAAAAGCTTCAAATGCGTACACTGCCATAGGCAAGGTATATTATAGTACTTATAGATAAGGATATAGACCAACGGCTTTAGTTCAAGGGTGGTGCCAGAATAGCTTGGCGCCTAGAGGCGCCAAGCTATTCTGGCACTACCCTTGAACTATTTTAGTCAAACTTATTTCACACACTGGTGTATTGCGAATGATCAGGGTTAATTTGGTTGGGCTGATTGATGTTAACTATGTTTGTATTGTATTGAAATCTGATTATATTTAGCTGCGATGGTACCAACACCCTCCACCATCTGTAATGTGTGACAGAACTGGCAGCTAACAAGCCGACATACAGCAACAGACTTTGAAATGCACGTGTAACCTCATCTGTCATTTTGCACGTTAGTCTGAGGCCACAAGATCCACAATCAAAGAACCACACACAAATCTGCACATAAGGGACACTTGTGTGAAGGATAGGCAGAGGCCCAGCAGAGAAGAACCAAAGAAAGAAAGAAACACGATACAAAAGACAGTCACAACACAATTGTGTTGTAACTGTCTTTTCTAAGCACGTTTCTTCCATCATTGGGTTTCTCTGCATTCTGCACGCTTGGCAGTTGCCTTTTTGGCGTGGATTTCACTTGGCCCCAGCTGATGTCAGTGTCTAAAATGATTCAAGTCTTTCGTACCCTGACAGAATCCTCTGCAGGACTCATGAAGTAAACCTTACCCCACATCCCTTTCCCCGCCAACAGAATTGTTAGTGAAACAGTGATTAGTAACAAGAAAGTGGAGCTGACATCAAGTTGTAACTAACCCCTACCATCCTTTCTGCCTGTCAATTGCAGATTTGCCAAACTACAGCCAAAGTGAAGACTGAGAGAGAAAAGGATACTCTCATTGCCACGCTTGGGTTCCGTCTGCTCCATGCCCGGTAATGCGGCTGCCACACGTCGAAACAACTGAGAGAAGGGAGAAATCCTCATCAAACACGTAGCTACAATCATGTGCCCACAAACACACAACGCAAAATACTACCTAAACCCATTTAACTGATTCAGTCCTGACACACCACAGCAAGACGGGGATCGACCATGATAGTTCAAGGGTGGTGCCAGAATAGCTTGGCACCGACAGGCGCCAAGCTATTCTGGCATCACCCTTGAATTATCATGGTCGACCTGACTCGGAGGACAACTCCAAAATGGGAGTATTTCGTACCTGGGACACAGTGGCTTAGTCCCAAGACCACATTCCCGCATTTTGGAAGTGTTATCTAATGACTGTGTATGGATAACCATCCCTTCAGGCGCCACGCTAATCTGGCACTACCCTTGAATTATCATGGTCAATCAATTGCCTGCTGTTCGGCTGTTAACCCATTTAACTCTGCCACACTATAGCAGGAGACGGATCAACCTTGATAATTCAAAGGCAGTGCCAGATCATCTGGCACTGCCCTTGAATTATGGTTTGATACACCTCCATTATCTTGTTCATGGTCCAAAGTCGATACCTCCACAATCGGGAAGTGTGGCAGTGGTGTTAAATGGGTTAACCTTCTCGTGTGTGCAGCAGCAGACAACGTAAGCAGTACACGAAGCTACATTCACAAGGGGGTTAAACAAAGAACACCAAAAGGTGTTAACCCAAATGGACGCCGCTAGCACTTTGGATTGCAGTGAATCCTGCATGATCACTAACAAAAAGCACCACCAACACCCAAAAGGTTAACAACCATAGCACCAATGTGTGTTTGCTTGAATCAAAACAGAGGAATGACATCTTAACCCATTTAACTACACGGGTGCATTTCCCAAATTTTGAAAGTGTTACTTAAGGACTATGTACCAGTTGCTGGAGACAGATTGACCATGATAATCCAAGGGTAGTGGCAGATTTGCTTGGCATCTTCAGACGCCAAGCAAATCTGGCACTACCCTTGAATTATCATGGTCAATCCATCTCCTGCTGAATGGGTAAAGTTTGTGTGAGTGCACATGCACGGTATAACGGTTGTGTGGAAATTTTGCTCTTGTTGAAATTCACTGGTCCTAATGTATCACACACACACACACACAATGTCTAACCCTTTGGCTGTCCGTAGCGTGTTTTTTATCAGAATGATTCCTGTAGGAAACATCGCGACAAAAACAGCAACCAACAACCACCAAAGGGTTACAATAGTGTGAAAGTACTGACCTGTTTACAATAATGTAAAAGTACTGACCTGATTACAATAATGTGAAAGTACTGACCTGATTACAATAATGTAAAAGTACTGACCTGATTACAATAATGTGAAAGTACTGACCTGTTTAACGTTGTAGCCAGCCTTGGCACTGGTCTCTATAAACATCACGTTCAGCTCTTTGGCTTTTCTCTCCCCCTCCTCCGTTGTCACTTGTCTGCAACACAACACACCAATAACTCATTGGAGACGTGCCGCAGACGGACATGCGCCGAACAGCTGCGTATCCGTCTGTGGCACGTCCCCAATGAGTTAAACAGTGTCCACGTCTATCAGCCATCTGCAACTCAACAAAATTTTTCTAACAAGAATGGCAAAGCTCTAAAGCCTCAATTAAATGAGCGACTCGGTTCTCACGTAAACAAAGGGTTGGCTTTTGTACCCACAAAGTCCATGTTCTCTCAAAGTGTATGGGAGGGATAGGGTGAGCCATGGTGGAGAGAGATCAATCAGGATGAAGCTTAAAAACAGCAACAACTCTGTTTCTAAAACAAAGCTCACAACAATACGGTAGACTTTGGGATAAAATCCTCATCGTGTTCAAGAAAAGAAATATTGTCTACACCTGTGCCCGACGTACCTTTTGTCTGACAGATCTGTTTTGTTTCCTACAAGCATGATGATGACGTCGCTGCCTCGCTCTGTCCGCACGTCGTCTATCCACTTGGATGTCTGGTGAAAAGAGTTGGCATCTGGACAGAAACAAAACCAAAAATCCCAATGGCTTAGTTCCATTGACCATGAAAATACACATTCCTCAAATCAGGCATTTACAACTGCAATGGGTATAGACCTGCAGCAGCAGGTGCTCATGAGGATCTGTACGGTATACCCTTGTTGATACCACTGTGTATGATAGGCCTGTGCAGTTAAACTCTACAAGTAATTCCCCTTGGTTTGTGTACAATTCTACCAGCGCTAGCCTCACCTGCCTGGTTTGTGAGAGGTGAAACTCTAGATTCAAGTAACAGAAAAGATATACATTATATATATGTATCCAAAGTAAACGCCACACAATGCACTAAAAACAAATATATTACTGACTGATGATGAACTGAAGCCTTTTCACCTCAAGGTCTCATTTCCAACTTTTGGAGATGCCAGCAAACAAGTGTATGCCGGTTGCAGGAGATGCATCGACCAGGATAATTCAAGGGTAGTGCCAGATTAGCTTGGCGCCACTTGTAGTGCATTAGGGTAAAATAAGTTCACAAAGATCAGTAGCATCAATGGCACTACCCTTGAATTATCACAGTCGATCCATCTCTCACTGTAGTGTGTTAGGGCGAAATCAGTTCACAAAGATCAGAAGCATCAATGGCAGTACCCTTGAATTATCACGGTCGATCCATCTCTCGCTGTAGTGTGTTAGGGCAAAATCAGTTCACAAAGATCAGTAGCATCAATGGCACTACACTTGAATTATCATGGTCGATCCATCTCTCGCTGTAGTGTGTTAGGGCAAAATCAGTTCACAAAGATCAGTAGCATCAATGGCACTACCCTTGAATTGTCACGGTCGATCCATCTCTCGCTGTAGTGTGTTAGGGCTAAATCAGTTCACAAAGATCAGTAGCATCAATGGCACTACCCTTGAATTATCACGGTCAATCCATCTCCTGCTGTAGTGCGTTAGGGCAAAATCAGTTCACAAAGATCAGTAGCATCAATGGCACTACCCTTGAAATATCACGGTCGATCCATCTCTCGCTGTAGTGTGTTAGGGCGAAATCGGTTCACAAAGATCAGTAGCATCAATGGCACTACCCTTGAATTATCACGGTCGATCCATCTCTCGCTGTAGTGTGTTAGGGCGAAATCAGTTCACAAAGATCAGTAGCATCAATGGCACTACCCTTGAATTATCACAGTCGATCCATCTCTCGCTGTAGTGTGTTAGGGTGAAATCAGTTCACAAAGATCAGTAGCATCAATGGCACTACCATTGAATCATGATGGTCGATCCATCTCTCGCTGTAGTGTGTTAGGGTGAAATCCGTTCACAAAGATCAGTAGCATCAATGGCGTGCACTCGACACAGCAGAAGGACTGCGCTTAACTCCCTAAATTTGATGATCCAAGGATCATCATGGTGGCTTTGATCTTAGGTCTTCCTTTTGCTGACCATTTAGCACAATCATGGTGGCCTTGATCTTAGGTCTTCCCTTTGTTGACTGTGTAGCACCATCGTGGTGGCTTTGATCTTAGGTCCTCCTTTTGCTGACCATTTAGCACAATCGTGGTGGCCTTGATCTTAGGTCTTCCTTTTACTGACCATTTAGCACCATCGTGGTGGCCTTGATCTTAGGTCTTCCCTTTGTTGACTGTGTAGCACCATCGTGGTGGCCTTGATCTTAGGTCTTCCCTTTGTTGACCGTGTAGCACCATCGTGGTGGCTTTGATCTTAGGTCTTCCTTTTGCTGACCATTTAGCACCATCGTGGTGATTGATTGATTGATTGTACGTTGCTTAACGTCCCGACAGCAACAAGGCTTTCTCAGGACGTGCCTGCACCGCTTGTGAAAAAAACCCAACAGAACATTGAATGTATGTCGCCAGCCGGTCAAATACGTTAAATAAACCTAACACATGGGGCTAAATAAAGCTAAGACCATTGAGCAACACACATCCAATATCAAGAGCTACAGGCAGTGCAGACAGTAGGGAGAGTTTTAAAAAGGCAAATACAGGTGAATGGACCTCGGGTAGACAGAAACACATGCCCCAGAATAGAGAGAAAAACCCACCCTGTGGGGCTGACCAGGGTGACCCTGGGAACTAAAAAATACCTAACCCCACCCAAGTCCCCCAGGGCAGACCCGGGTGGGACCATCGTGGTGACCTTGATCATAGGTCTTCCCTTTGTTGACTGTGTAGCACCATCGTGGTGGCCTTGATCTTAGGTCTTCCCTTTGTTGACTGTGTAGCACCATCGTGGTGGCCTTGATCTTAGGTCTTCCCTTTGTTGACTGTGTAGCACCATCGTGGTGGCCTTGATCTTAGGTCTTCCCTTTGTTGACTGTGTAGCACCATCGTGGTGGCCTTGATCTTAGGTCTTCCCTTTGTTGACTGTGTAGCACCATCGTGGTGGCCTTGATCTTAGGTCTTCCCTTTGTTGACCGTGTAGCACCATCGTGGTGGCTTTGATCTTAGGTCTTCTTTTTGCTGACCATTTAGCACCATTGTGGTGGCCTTGATCATAGGTCTTCCCTTTGTTGACTGTGTAGCACCATCGTGGTGGCCTTGATCTTAGGTCTTCCCTTTGTTGACTGTGTAGCACCATCGTGGTGGCCTTGATCTTAGGTCTTCCCTTTGTTGACTGTGTAGCACCATCGTGGTGGCCTTGATCTTAGGTCTTCCCTTTGTTGACTGTGTAGCACCATCGTGGTGGCCTTGATCTTAGGTCTTTCCTTTGTTGACTGTGTAGCACCATCGTGGTGGCCTTGATCTTAGGTCTTCCCTTTGTTGACTGTGTAGCACCATCGTGGTGGCCTTGATCTTAGGTCTTCCCTTTGTTGACTGTGTAGCACCATCATGGTGGCCTTGATCTTAGGTCTTCCCTTTGTTGACTGTGTAGCACCATCGTGGTGGCCTTGATCATAGGTCTTCCTTTTACTGACCATTTAGCACCATCGTGGTGGCCTTGATCTTAGGTCTTCCCTTTGTTGACTGTGTAACACCATCGTGGTGGCCTTGATCATAGGTCTTCCTGCTGTTGACTGTGTAGCACCATCATGGTGGCTTTGATCTTAGGTCTTCCCTTTGTTGACCGTGTAGCACTATCGTGGTGGCTTTGATCTTAGGTCTTACCTTTGTTGACCGTGTAGCACCATCGTGGTGGCTTTGATCTTAGGTCTTCCTTTTACTGACCATTTAGCACCATCGTGATGGCCTTGATCATAGGTCTTCCCTTTGTTGACCGTGTAACACCATCGTGGTGACCTTGATCTTAGGTCTTCCCTTTGTTGACTGTGTAGCACCATCGTGGTGGCGCATCAGCATCATCAAAATGCGTTTAACTTGTGATTGTGAATGGTTTTATAATGTGCGTTTTAGTTGTATGTGCGTGCATAGATTAAACTTTTTTAAAGGTAGTGAGATTCTGCATTATATACATTTTTTGGGTAACGCGCTTAGAGCCCACTGCTCCTGGGGACTCAGCGCGATATAAATGCTCTTTATTATTATTATCCAGCAAGATTGTGGAGATCCTCATGACTGAACACTAACGGACAACGCGCTCTGTCAGTGCAACAGGAAACACCAACTTACTTGTGATGTCATATACAACAACAGCCACAGAGGAGTCAACTTACTTGTGATGCCACATACAACAGCAGCCACAAAGAAGTCAACTTACTTGTGATGTCATATACAACAACAGCCACAGAGAAGTCAACTTACTTGTGATGTCATATACAACAGCAGCCACAAAGAAGTCAACTTACTTGTGATGTCATATACAACAACAGCCACAGAGGAGTCGCGGATGTAGCTTGGAATGAGACTGCGGAATCTTTCCTGACCTGCCGTGTCCCATAACTGTAGTCGGATCTGCACACCAGAAAGTATCATCAGCATTTCACATTGACAAGGCGACGAATGGGACGTATTTCACAGCTTCCTTCATGATGGTTCCTTTCGCCCTCACTGGAAAAGGTGTGGGAAATACAGTCAACAATAAACCTGCTTTGAAAATCAGAAGTCGGTCAGAATTGCTTGCATTTCAAGGAAAACGGCGGGTTAACCCTCATCATTCGGAATACACCAGTGTGTGAAATAAGTTTGAATATAAATAGTTCAATGGTAGTGCCAGAATAGCTTTGGCACCAAGCTATTCTGGCACCACCCTTGAACTAAAGCCATTGGTCCGTATCTTTATCTGTAAGTACTATAATGTAGCTTGCACATATGAAGCTTTTAGCGTCAGTAGGATATATATGGGTTCAAACGAAGCCCTGATAAATGCGCGATTTCTGGAAATGGTCTATTGCGGCTGCAGACGGAAAGCCCCTTCACTGCTCACAAGAATGGAACACGATCCAGCTGCAAAAGAGAGACACCGATTTTTCTGAACCCCTGCAGCTGCCAGGTTCAGCTCACGAGGATCAAGACCTCTTGCTAACTTCACTTCGTGCAAAGTCACAGCAGTGAACGGGTTCATTGATAATACAGTGCTTGACAATCCTCTCTCCGATAACGGCGTTAACACTTTCAGCCCCAAGGTCCCATTTCTCAAATTTTGGAGGTGTTGCCTAACGACTATGTGCCAGTTGCAGGAAATGGCTTGACCATGATAATTCAAGGGTAGTGCCTGAAGGTGCCAAGCTAATCTGGCACTACCCTTGAATTATCTTGGTCAGGCCATCTCCTGCTTTTTGGGATCTGGGGCTATGATGGTTCATATGAAAAAAAAGTTTAAAAAAAAGTATGCAAATGGTTGAGAAGTGAGCTGAAATGCTTTGCGTAGTGAAACTGCAATCCTCTCTGAGTAGCAATGGCAAGACAGTCGCAGACCGAGCGGACGTGGTTCGTGCAGTGAAAGTGAGAACCTCACTGGCATTACGTTTTACTTCTGGGGGGTGGAGCATGCCAGGGCTCCTGGTTTCACAACAGCTTAAAGGGTCTTTAACTCTTCGACGCACGCAGGCAGAAAAAACTTGCCTCTATTAAGCGCACACCAGCGTACCCCCTAAATGCACGGCAGTTTTAAGAGATGGCGGTGACTAAAGTGATAGGTTCTAAATATTATTTTTTTGCAGCTAACCATTGACGTTTGTACAAAAGTATGTATATGTTTCTTATTAAGTAGTGGTTGGGCATTACTTCAAAGAAATTTGGGTACATCAAATGTTATTTTCATGTGCATATTTACCTGAAAAATGCATATTTGTAATCAATTTAGGTGCGTGCAAAGTGATTAGTGTGATTATTTTTATTCATGCAAGACGGTCATGTGAATATTAGTAACATTTTGAAGGTAGAACCATTCTGACTGACCTCTACTTGTAATTCTGCACTGTGTGATATATCTGGAAGCAGTCTCGATCGTCGACAGATCCAACACACAGGTGTATTCTAGGGCCACAGGTGCGACACATGAAAACAGTAGTCTTTCTAGCCTTCCGGCTTCTGTCCGAACACACAGCACAGTCACCATATTTCGTGGTTCTGGCCGCCAAGTGCATCCCTGTAAGTTTTGCAATGTCCGAAGGGACAGACACTCGGCGTCCAGTGTGGTCCACAAATTTGTCACAAGCTTTTTACTGATTCAAAAACACACCTGCGACATTCGCGCAAAACTGCTTTGATGTGATCGACAGCTGATGTTTGCCCATAACCCAGCCGTTGTGCAAAGCAACCTCTTTGATGAAGTGGTATATCACCATGTAATGATTGACGAGACGATGACGAAACTGGTAGTAAGACACGTGCTGGTCCATTCGATCCACACCTGACATGAACTTACATGTATTGTAATCATGGCACATGCTTGGCTTGTTGACAGGATGGTAACCTGTCGGTTCATGCTGGCTTCTAATTCGTCCTCGATGTACAGTGTTTCCATGAACTGTCGACAGTACATTCACTCTTTTCATATCATGCCACGAAGAAACAAGGATCCCCGTGTCTGAGTGCCCAAAAAATTTGGGATCCTCACCTGTTTGAAGCTTCAGGTGGTTTCCTTTATCTCCTCAGGCATGCCTGTGCGGTCATGTCTCACTGTCCCACAGCAGCCAATCTGCCTTTTCGCCAATGCTGCAGCGAGACTGGGCGAAGTGAAATAATTGTCCTGATAGCAGACTCTACCACTGTTGAACAGAGGCCGTAATAAGTCTAAGACAACCTCCTGACCAAGCTCGGTGGCAGCATCATTTGCCTTCGCACATGTATACACCTTCCAGTTGATACAGAAGCTTTTCACTGAATCACACAGGCACCACACTTTTATTCCCCACTTCGTTGGCTTACTCGGTACGTACATGCGGAAATGCACTCTGCCACGGAATCTTCTCATACACTCATCCACAGAAATCTGCCGGTTGGGTTCATAATTGTTCAGGTACATGTCCACACCGTCAATTAGTGGTCTCACCTTGAAGAGCAGGTCATAGTCTGGATGTCCACGTGGCTGTCGGTTTGCATTGTTGTTGAAATGGAGGCACGATCGTAATTGTCGGAAACGTTTCCCAGACATGTACTGTCCAAATCCCGGTGTCGATGTTATGCCCGTCTTCTTGTCCCAGTAATCACGTTGATTTGGCTTGAACACAAGACCCATCGCAATTTCATGTGCCAGGTATGCTTTCAATTCCTCCACACAAGTAGGGCGAAAGGTGAGCGGGTTTTGTCCAGGGCGGCGCGCAGCATTAGCAGCTAGAATCGTGGCTTCTGCGTATCTTCGTGCTCTTATTAGAAGTCGACAAAATTTGACTCTGTGTGCTTAGGGGGTTCGCAGCCGTGCGTCGAAGAGTTAAAATGCTTTGTGTGGTGAAACTGCAATCCTCTCTAGCACTGGCAAGACAGTCGCAGACCGAGCGGACGTGGTTCGTACAGTGAAAGTGAGAACCTCACAGGCATTACGTTATACTACGGTGGGGGGGGGGGGGGGGGGGGGGAGGAGGCGGGTGGAGCATGCCAGGGCTCTGGGTTTCACAACAGCTTAAAGGGTCTGAGCATAATAAAGGGTCAGAAAATTATTTTAAAAATGCATTTGTATGTTGTTGATTTGTTTAAATGAACTCATCCCGCCCTCTTTCTTCGTAAAATTGTTGTGACACTGGCAGTGTGTATACATGTGTTATTTCCATGATAACGATTCCCTTTAACCCTTTTAGTCCTGGGACCCTGCAGCAGGAGATGGATTGATCATGATAATTCAAGCTCATCTGGCACTACCCTTGAATTATCATGATCAATACATCTCCTACAACAGGTACATAGTCGCAAGGCGACACCTCTAAAATTTGAAAACTGGGACCCTGCGGCCAAAAAGGTTAACTGGTGAGTAAATCAGTCTGAGTGAAACCCCCCCCCCCCCCCCCCCCCCCCCCCCCAACCCGAGTGATTGACAAATCTCTCTCGAGTCATCCATGTACTAAGTCGTTGGAACAGACGCAACCAAGAACTGGCAAAGCACACTGCCTAATGTCTTCTCTGGCACTACTTGGTGTCGCCGAAGTTGGAATTTCCTCTGATGCAAGGCGATGACAGGAACTGAGCAGCGGCATGTAGAAAAAACTGCAGCTTCGAGCTTCTTTCGCGTTTTCTCTGTCATTCTGTCACCAAAAGTCGGTCACTTAAACACTGCTCATGATCGAAACTCAAAACAAAATGATGCCGCATCCCATAATAGTATGAATGGTTAACGTCACAGCAAATAATGCGTTCAACAATCAGTGCACATTTTGTAACAGACATGGTCACGCCACTCAAAAACTAACATGTTGCCTGTCCA
Source organism: Semisulcospira habei (assembly GCA_036245525.1). Lineage (NCBI taxonomy): Eukaryota > Metazoa > Mollusca > Gastropoda > Semisulcospiridae > Semisulcospira > Semisulcospira habei. The sequence continues at coordinate 1,871,764 of BTPG01000007.1, forward strand.
GTTATACTTGCACAAACCCAGGAGTCGATTTGATTCTGAACACAGTCGCGGCCACCAAGCCAACTCACCACTAAAAATAGAACCACTGACATCGTTTAAGGTATGCATGATGGTGCAAGGATAATGTGTCTCGGACGCAGGTGCTCTGAATTAGAGTGCGTCTGCCTACTCCTTCGTTACATTTTCAGTACGTGATTTTGAGTTTCAGTGCGTCACAGACTAAAACTGGAGCCCTGCTGAGCTGACCCCTGTATGCTTGGCATAGTTAGTTGGTTATTTGGGTTTAATGCCCAGCAGGCGGCTACGGCCATCTCACTGCAGTGCTTGGCATAGTGAAACTGAGAACCGTACCAGCGTTAGTAATTATACATAAGTACGAGTAGAGGTAATTAAGGCAAGGCAAGTAAGACACAATCGCATAGCTGCCTTGTGATTTTGGCCCTTGTGGCTCTAGGCTGCAAGGTCCACAATCACAGGCTAGTACACAATAAACACAACATCCCAATAAGATAAGATAAGATAAGATAAGATAAGATGGTTTATTGCCATATGTTTCCATGTACAAAACAATAAAAACATTGGAATTTGTCTTGATGTCAGTTACTAAGACTAAACACACACACACACACACACACACACACACACACACACACACACACACACACACACACACAGAGAGAGAGAGAGAGAGAGAGAGAGAGAGAGAGAGAGAGAGAGAGAGAGAGAGAGAGAGAGAGATCTGATACAGTTAAAAACTGACTGTACACAATCATTCTCACTCGCCACTAAACACAATGAATACCAAATTCACCACAATAAACACAATGATCTACCAATTTCATCCCAATAAACACAATGAACTACCAAACTCATCACAATAGAAGATAACAAACAATAATCTACCAACTTCATCCAAATAAAAGACAGTAAAAACTGACCAGCCAATTTGTTTTAAAGTTTATCACAAGTGTTGCATCAGATCCATGAACAATACTTAGTCAATCAACATGCGATAAGTCTATCAACAACAGCAAACTGACACAACAGGAAACGAAGACAGGTTTTCGGTACTTACTGTTCTGTCTTCTAGGTACATGGTCTTTGACAAAAAGTCTATTCCAATAGTAGCCTGGAAAAACAAGACAGAAATGATAAGCCCCATATCAAATATCAATACCTAATTTCCAATAACAAAAATGATCATTTACATATTAACCCCTTGGCTGTTGACACTGCACGAATCACCCTGACTGAAAGTGCACGAATCACCCTGACTGAAAGTGCACGAATCAACCTGATTGAAAGTGCACGAATCAACCTGACTGAAAGCAGTGCACGAATCAACCTGACTGAAAGCAGTGCACAAATCAACCTGACTGAAAGTGCACGAATCAACCTGACTGAAAGTGCACGAATCATCCTGACTGAAAGTGCACAAATCAACCTGACTGAAAGTGCACAAATCACCCTGACTGAAAGTGCACAAATCACCCTGACTGAAAGTGCACGAATCACACTGACTCAGTGACTGAAAGTGAAAGTGCACGAATCACCCTGACTGAAAGTGAAAGTGCACGAATCGACCTGATTGAAAGTGCACGCACCATGTTCACAAGGTAAAATTAAATATGAAGAAAAACCATAAACACAGAAAAACATTTATATGATAAAACAATTTACTGATGATTTACCTCTGTGTCCTATTTTTTCCTTGGAGTTAAAACCCATTCAGCCCTGACACACAACAGCAGGAGATGGATCGACCATGATAATTCAAGGGTAGTGCCAGATTAGCTTGGCGTCTTTAGGCGCCAAGCTAATCTGGCTCTGCCCTTGAATTATCATGGTCAATCCATCTCCTGCAACTGGTGCACAGTCATCAAGTAACACCTCCAAAATTTGAAATGTGACCATGGGATTAAATGGGTTATGGATGCATGAGATTAACTTTATTAAGTCACATAATAAAACACTCAAATACAGTGTATAAACTATAGATGTTGCATTATTGTGTCCATGTGTGTGTAATAACAATTCTGTGTCAAATCAATGACAATATAAACTAAGCAAATTTATACTGATGTGACAACTAATATGCTGTACACATGTTGCTATAATGGTAAAATACAAAGTTCTAACCATACCTGGTATGTGTTGTCAAAACTGTCGTACATGAACCGTGTTATAAGAGATGTTTTGCCCACTGCAACAAAAAAAGTATTTGTCTATTACATTGTACTATTTTCTTTTCTCTCTGTGTGTGTGTGTGTGTGTGTGTGTGTGTGTGTGTGTGTGTGTGTGTGTGTGTGTGTGTGTGCGCACGCACACATGCCATTTGTAAAGTGTCAAACAAACTCTACAACGAGAACAAGCAACAAGTCACTTCTAGTGACATGTCTATGATGATGTCATAGGAACTGAAATAGTAACATGACTGAGTACACACTTTCTGCTTCCAACTTGCACTGAATGAAAGTGAAAAACACACCCGATAGATCGACAGCTCAAGCCCTGCTGCACACATAACGGCACATCAAGAAAGGAGTTGTAACTTGCCTGCTGTGACAAACGAAAATACACGCTGGGGGAACGGGTCTAAGCGGTGTGGCATGTTACAATGGCAAGTGGGAGGGGCACCGGCAAGGAGGGGGTCACGGTCTGTCAACCATTAATCAGGAAACTAGTTGACACGTTTGACAGGGGATTATCAACGGCACCAGGCTAGGAGTGTATCGTACAACTGTGTACTGTATAACTATTAAGATATTCTGTACAAATGACCACCAACACGACATTAATTCCCAACTTTTTTTTTTTTTTCTATTTTTTTCTCTCGATTTTCACTCAATTCGAGGGGAAAATGGCCCGAGCCATCATATGCCGGGTCACAGACTGAATCCGACATAACAACTCTAACAAAACAAACGACAGTTTCAGCGCTCAGAATTTTCCTTGAATTTAATCTCTGTTTGCTGTTGGAGAAATACAATGTCAATGGAATAAATCAAAGACTATAATAAGTGAGACATTCCTAGCATGACGTGACAAACCCATGACTAAAACTCACCACTCTGTTCGCCCAAGAAAACCAGTTTAAACTTTCGCAATGGATTTCCGAATTCTCCTGAAGATGTCATTTTGGGTGCGTTTTCTTTCCTCCGCCACTAGTAAGCCTCCTGAACAGGCAGGGACCCGATGAATGACAACAAAAAATCGTTGTTATGCCTAATGAGCTTCTTCTGGATAAATAGTCGCCACGTTCGGGCCCTCGTTCTGAACACGCATGCGCAAGCGACAGGAAAGGCCAATGTTTTGACAGGAAAGAGTTGTCTGCTCTTCAAGAAAGTTTTGGTACTACTATGGTAAGAAGTTCGTCGATCGTCATAATCAAGTCTAGACCATTGGAGTTGACTTTGGGGATTGTGCAGAAATCTAAACGTTTCTTTATGACCGTTTTCATACGGTGCTATCAAGAAACTTAAATGTTTGTGGGTAAAGTCACTTGCCCTTTTCACCTGTGCAGTTACCAAATATGCATTAATTGTTTACCGAGTGCATATTATATGTTTTTTTTAATACGTTTTACAAGCTGCGGAAGTAAAGCAAATGCACCATTCTGTCTTAAACCACTTAACCCCATTGCCGCATTTCTCAAATTTGGAATGTCTTCTAAAGACTATGTACCAGTTGCAGGAGATGGATCAACTATAATAATTCAAGCGTGTCAGATTTGTTTGGCGCCTGAAGGCGGCAAGCGTATCCGACACTACCCTTGAATTATTATATACTGTACGAGGTATAGGCGACTGCTGCTGTATTGGACTCTACCAAACAAGGGGGAGGGAGGGAGGTGGGGGTGGCAAGGGCTGTGGTGCATGGATAATTTGCTTTGCACCAGTTACAGCACACATGTTATGTTGTGCTGCATGCTATTTATTTAGCACCACATGCACAGTATGTGTTAGACATGCTGCATGGGTAAAGCTTGCTGTTTAACCCTTATCAGTCGGAATACACCAGAGTGTGAAATAAGTTTGACTACAATAGTTCAAGGGTAGTGCCAGAATAGCTTGGCGCCTCTAGGCGCCAAGCTATTCTGGCACTACCCTTGAACTAAAGCCATTGGTCTATATCCTTATCTGTAAGTACTATAATGTAGCTTGCATATGGCAGTGTACAAATTTGAAGCTTTTAGCCTCCGTATGATATGGGTTAATTCCAATGATTGTTTCAGAAATCTGCCACTTGACAATGGAGGATGAAGAACATCATGACCAACAAGCAGACCACGATGCAGAGCGGCACGACCACAACCAGCAAGCAGACCACGATGAAGAGCGGCACGACCACGACCAGCAAGCAGACCACGATGAAGAGCGGCGCAGAGCAGCAGAGCGACGTACAGCACAACGTTTATCTGAAGCGTTATACAGTGCTGTGTGCACAGATGATGTGGAGGTGCTGAGACAACTGCTGGCAGATGGAGCAGATGCCGACCAGTTCTACGATGATGATCAGAACATCAGTTCAAAGTCCATCCTGCATGTTGCGTGTGGCAAGGGCAAAACGCAGTGTGTCAAGTTAGTCACAATCTCTTTCATCCTGCATGCAGTGTGTGGCAAGGGGAAAACGCAGTGTGTCAAGGTAGTCATCAATCTCTTTCACCTCATTATGAATCAGTCACCGATCTCTTTCACCTCATTATCAATCTGCCGGTCTTTCTGTCTTGTCTGTCTTCAACAATGCCAATCTATCTTACCAGCTTTTCGTTGTTCCTATTTATACAATAGGAACAACTTTGAAATGGGACGTGGCAGAGCAAGTTGAATAGCAAGTGAGCCCAGTGCCAGTGACATTAGGGGAGACAAACCCTGACACTTCTTGAAATAGTCAGAAATTATGTCATGTCACAGGCGTGTGTGTGTGTGTGTGTGTGTGTGTGTGTGTGTGTGTGTGTGTGTGTGTGTGTGTGTGTGTGTGTGAATGTCTAGCGTCTGCATTTGTGCATTTGTAAGCAGAAAAGCTTAAAACTTTAGGATATTTTCCATGCAAGTAGTCTCCCATAGTTTCTCCGAGGTTTATGTAATTGACATTTTTATTGACAAGAAAATGTCTGTTTCATGAAAACCAGTTGACCCGCATCTGAGTCTGTACTTTTTGTTATCTTCACTAGATACTTTGCATATCACTAGATTAAAGGAAGATTGAATGAGTTTGTCAGCCAGCATTATATCTCTTCAACTTTTTGAGTGATAATTGAATGTTTTTAAAAATCACTACCAAGAAAACTGTGAACAAATTGTACAGACAGTAATGTCAATAAATCAAATATCCCTTTATTTTACCCGTACGTGGTGTCACAGGGTTCAAAATTAACTTTTTTAGCTTGGGCCCCAGGGGGGCCCCAGTCACAGCAAATGCTGGGGCGGAGGAGCAAAACTTAGGGCCAAACACTATCATAGTAATTACCCACAGCCCTTTTCTTTTTTAACTCCCAGCCCCCCCCCCACACCCCCCCCCCCCACTCCCTCCCTTACAATCATATTATTGTATGTGCTGATTTTACATATATATTGAGTAGCGCTTAGCAAAAGGTCCTGTGGCCGACATCAGCTTTAGCTAGCCTGTGCACTTCCATACACAAGCTGGCTAAGGTTGACGTCGGCCTGCGCATATCCATCAAGACGGCTAAGGTTGACGTCAGCCTGCGCACATCCATATGCAAGCCAGCTAAGGTTGACGTCAGCCTGCGCACATCCATATGCAAGCCGGCTAAGGTTGACGTCAGCCTGCGCACATCGATATGCAAGCCAGCTAAGGTTGACGTCGGCCTGCACATATCCATATGCAAGCCGGCTAAGGTTGACGTCGACCTGCACATATCCATATGCAAGCCGGCTAAGGTTGACGTCAGCCTGCGCACATCCATATGCAAGCCAGCTAAGATTGACGTCGACCTGCGCACATCCATATGCAAGCCAGCTAAGGTTGACATCGGCCTGCACATATCCATATGCAAGCCGGCTAAGGTTGACGTCGGCCTGCGCACATCCATGCAAGCCAGCTAAGATTGACGTCGACCTGCGCACATCCATACGCAAGCTGGCTAAGGTTGGCATTGGCTTTTTGCTCACTGGGGATTTCTGTGGGAACCAGAGCAGTGTGCTCATTACATCCGATATCGGTATACTGGAGCAAATTATGCTGAGGCCGGCCTCTAACTGCAGGCTTGTTTGTTTTTTCAAAACACATTACCGATGGTATTACACATAGGAAATAGCTCTTAGCTAGCCTAATTTTAGCCCAAATTTGGTTGTGTCCGTATACGGTATCGTTGGCAGGAGTTGGGCGCCATAGACCAGATCACAACCTGAATAGCCTCCCCTTCTTCCCATCCGGTACAAGATTACCCGGCATACATCAGTTTAGTTCTTAGCTGGCGCCGAGTTAGGTTGTGTTCGCTTCGAGCTCCGCTTATGCATTTTGGACCGGTCGTTGGCGACCTTGGATGTTAGTTCTTTTGAACCTTGGAACGTTGTTACTGAGTTCAACGGGTTTCCTAGCCATCGCCTGTGACGTTTCTCTTCACCGGCCTTGGGGTTCCTAGCCTACTGGGACTTTGCCGTGGGGACTGCGAGTTTTCGGTTTTGCTGGGCGCTGCTTCAACTCTGCGTTCCTGCCCGGTCGTACCTTGCGGCAAGCTACCACGGCCTGCGGTCGGTGTCTTCACTTCACTGGAGAGACGTGGGTTTGGCACCTTTCCCGCCATGGACAGGTAATATCTCGGTGCAGGCCCTCGACCGGCGCTCTAGGGTGGGAAGGAGCGCCGAGCGTCGGCACGTGCTGTACACTCGTTTCTATTGTTTGCGATTAGGTTCGATTCACATCGCGGTTTATTATTGCGTGTCCTCAGAGGCCACGCTCGCTCGTTTTTCATTACACACTCTTGTTGCAGATACCAGGTTCATACCTGCACGATGTGTGGGGATTTCCAGTGGCCTTCGGACGAGCATATGTTTTACCTACGCTGTTCCAGCTGCGAATCGACCCATACTTGTGATGTGTGCGCCCCATGGCCGGAGGAAACATGGTCACAGATGTGGTGCTTTTACCGCAGAGAGCGTCCGATGCCTATCAGAGACCGCCCGACAGAGACGGCCAAAAGTAACAAGGTGGGACCCAAGTCAGTAGCAGTGGCTTTGTTGTCCCATGGAAAGCGTTCGACGCCTATCAGAGAGCACCTGAAGGAGACGACCAAAAGGAACAAGGTGGGACCCAAGTCAGTAGCAGTAGCTTTGTCGTCCCACAGAGAGCGTATGACGCCTCTCAGAGATCGCCTAACAGAGGCGCCCAAAAGTAACAAAGGGGGACCCAAGTCAGGAACAGTGACTATGTTGTCCCGTACCAGTCATACATGTACGTCGCAAACCATCGCAGAGGGCCCTCCTCAAGTGACCCTTTCCGTGGCGAACAAGATACCTGATTCTGTAAACTTGTCAGCGGGAGTGGTAGCTGGCAAGTCTATGTTTCAGAGAGCTAGAACCGATGATACTTCCGCACGGTTGGCGGCAGTGGACGACCCCACGACGCTCCCAGTCCTCGCTCAGTCGGACGATCGCAGGCCTGACGAGCAAAAGCGTCTACGTGAGGGACGTCACTCGGTGGCCCACGAGTCTAGTATGCATCAGGGCTCGACCTCGAGAGTTGACCATTACGCCGCCCATCCGCAGGACAGTTTGGACAAGCGGCGGACGGAGCTACTTACTACAAGGCGGGACACTGGCTCCCGTTTGGTGGACAAACCTGTTTCGAAGGCGCGCTCCTCGTCCAGATCGCAGGTTAGTGGGGCTTTGTCTGTTTCTCCCTCTCGTGTACGGGTCTACAGCCCACGCGCCAGGCGCAGCTTGGAAAGACGATGGTCTTCCTCTCGTAGGAATCCTGATCGCCGCTTTCGTTCGCGAGAGGTTAGCTCATCGGACTCGAGTTGTTACCCTATTCCACGCAGAGACAGGCTACGTGCCGGGAGTCTGAGATGACGAACCAGTACGGTGGGTTCACTCCGCCATGATAGTCCTCGTGCTTTTCGTGGTCCCGCTTCTCAGGACCGCCAGTCTAGGCGTCGCTCAGCGACGCGGACGTACATCGGACCCGACGGACTTCTCACAATTTCCACTCTTCGCGTCGCAGCCGCTCTCCGCAGGATCGTTTCCGTGTTCTGCACGATGCTTCTTACGCTTCCCCTGTTTCGAGGAGGTCGCCTCATAGACTCAGTGGACGACGGCCTGTTCCCAGGATTGCCTCTTCGCCGCAGTGCTCCACGACAGCCCATGCGCCCGTTGGTCCCGTGAACGCTTCCGACAATTCTGGTCTAACGCTCGTGTGGAAGACGCCATCAGCCTGGCTCCTGGAGACTCGGTGTCGGCCTGGCTGGACGCCTCTCCTCGTCGCTCGCCTTCGCCGGAAGAAGCGGAGATTCCCCCAGCGTCTCTCAGACACAGATTGGAGACCATGCGAGCTCTAGATGTCTTATTGTGGCTTCCTTACCTGCTGAAGACTGCCCTCCTTCTCCCCCGGTTAAGAAGAGAGCCTCGGCGTTTGTGGACGCGGAGCTGCACGCTAAGCGATTCAAGTCTCTGCCGCAGCCCCCTGGGTTTCGGGACATCCGTGATGCCCTTTCTGCACACCTGCTTCAGGGATCCCTCGGGGATGCTGGATTCTTCTCCGACAACAAGTGGCTGGCAGACCTGATTATAGCCTTCAGGCAGAAGTGGTACGCAGGTCATTCTCAAGCCTTCGCTTGTCCTCTCCCGCCGGTGGATCCTTCGGCGGTGTCCTGTGCCGGCCTGCTCCGACGGTCGGTCTTCTCTCCTGGACTGACTCAGATGGCGACACTCATCCGCAATGCACTCGCTTCTGCAGGATTTTTGGATTTGGCAACTCAGGCCTTAGAATGACGGGTCGAAGAAGCGTGGAACCCAACCATCGCCCCTCTCTTAGCCGACATTAGCTTTGACCATTTCTTGCAACCGGGCGGCTTACCACACCTCCGTCAACGCTATAACGGCGGCAGCAAATTGTGACCTGATGCGTCAAGATGCAGTTTTACAAGCCTGCTCCCTTCCCTTGGAGATTAAGAACCAGCTGCGCCGTGCCCCTCTCGGCAACGAACTCCTCTTCTGTCAACACTGGCAGTCGGTCAAGGAGTCAAGTAAGGATTTGTGGCCCACCCGCGTCACTCCACCCCGCTTTCCTCCAGCCCGCAGGCCTGTGGGCTCGCCCCTTCACCAGCCGTGGACGTCTCCCCCTCCTGTCCTCCTGCCTTCGGTTGTCCCCGTCAACCTAATCCCGGTACCGCAGACGCCCCCGCCCCCGCCCCTGCTTGGCCTAGACCTGCCCGACGTCCCTTCGGGCGAGGTAGGGCCCGCTGACTGCCTTCCGACCATGCCTCCGCCGACCGCTCCCGGGCCTCCTGTTGGCGGGAGGCTAGCTCTACACAGCGCTGCTTGGACGTTGCTGTTTCCCGACGACCCGTGGATTCTGTCGACCGTTTGCCAAGGACTACAGCTGTCGTTCCGGTCTCCCCCGCCACTGCGCCGGTCTCCACTTTGGACGTCGGTGCCTGCGGATCTGCTCAGGGCCGAGGCGCTACGCAACGAGGTGGCCGCGTTACTCCAGAAGAACGCCACGGAGGTGGTCAGACGACACGATTCCCCAGCCTTCTACAGTCGTCTGTTTGTCGTTCCCAAGCCGGAGGGCAAGTGGCGTCCGGTAATCGACCTTTCCGCCCTGAACAAGTTCCTCGTCGCCCCGCCATTCCGTATGGAGACCGCTCGAGCCCTTCGTTCCGCGGTGCAGCCAAGGGACTTTGCCATCAGTCTCGACCTGTCAGACGCTTACCTCCATGTTCCCATGCATCCGGCGTCCAGACGCTTCCTTCGCTTCACCTTCGTCGGGGTCGTCTACCAGTTTCGCGCCCTGCCCTTCGGTCTCAACCTCATCCCGTGGGTGTTCACCAGGATCATGGACGCCGTTGTAGCCAGGGCCAGACGGACGAGCTCAAGTCCTACGTTGAACTACCTTGACGATCTCCTTCTTCGAAACCAGGTGGACTCCTAGATCTGCTAGACTTCCTCGGGTTCATCGTCAACAAGGGAAAGTCCGACCTCTCGCCGTCCCGCTGCTTTGTTCACCTGGGAATGGAGTTCCACACCGACCTCAACGTAGTCCGGCTCACGGAGGCGCGTATCCGGAAAATCAGCGATCTGGCGCGGCAAGTGGCACATCAGGACAAGGTCTCTGCACGGGTGTGGCTACAGCTACTGGGCTTGATGAATGCAGCCGCTGACCTGCTTCCCCTGGGACGCCTCTACTCCCGACCTCTGCAGTTGCACCTGCTCCTTCATTGGCGACCCTCGAAGGACGACATCGACGCTCTGATTCCGGTGCTCCCGATGTTATGTCCACACCTGATACGTTGGGCGGACCCCACCTGGCTGGCCTCGGGAGTCCCGCTTTATACTCCGCCTCCTCAATTGTCCCTCTGTGTCGACGCAAGTCTCACCGGTTGGGGAGCTCACCTTCTGCCGTCATTCACAACAGCTTCGGGTTCTTGGCCCCCAGATCTTCTGACCTGTCACATCAACTGGTTGGAGTTGAAGGCGGTTTGGCAGGCCTTGCTGACGTGGGACTCTGAACTCCGGGGACAGGAGCTACTCGTGCTGTCCGACAACTCAACAGTCGTTGCCTATCTACAGAAACAGGGCGGTACACGCTCGCCCTCACTGTGCATCCTACTTTACCAACTGCTTCGCTGGTGCGAAGATCGGGGCATCACTCTGAGGGCCAGACACATTCCGGGGCATCTCAACGTGCTCGCCGACTCCCTGTCACGACGCGGACAGCTTCTCCACACCGAGTGGACGCTACGCCCGGACATCTTCCAGATGATCGGGGCCAGATGGGAGCCTCCCATGATCGACCTTTTCGCCACTCGTTGGAACCACCAGTTACCGCTGTTCGTCTCACCAGTGCCAGATCCACTAGCTTGGGCAGTCAACGTGCTTTCCATTCCCTGGGACGGGCTCGTCGCCTATGCTTATCCCCCGTCGGTACTGGTTCCCAAAGTCCTCCTCAAGCTCCGCGGCTGCAACACGATCCTTTTTCTGGTGGCGCCCTTCTGCTGGACCAAGTCGTGGACAACGGACCTGCTGAACCTAGCCACGGGCCTGCCACTACAGCTCCCCACGCCTCGCACGATGCTCAAGCAACCACAACAGCCGCTGTTTCATCCTTGCCCAGAGCGTCTCCTCCTCCACGCTTGGAGGTTGTGCGGCAAGCCCTCGCCAGAAGAGGCTTCTCTTGTGCGGCAGTGGAAGCTATCGCTACTGCGCGCAGACCTTCTACCAGACGAGTTTATGAGAGAAATTGGAGAGTGCTTTGCGACTGGTGTGGTGACGACAACCTACCCCCCACTGATTTGACGATGCCCCAGTTGGCGGAGTTCTTCCTCTGGCTTTTCAACTTCCAGAGATTGGTGCCTATTACCATTCGGGGATACCTTGCAATGATTGCAGACACCTACCGTCATCTGGGCCAAACAGATACTGGTGCCTGCAAAGACCTCGCTGATCTCATGGCGCACTTCGGTCTACAACGCCCGGCGCTGCGTTCGCTGTTACCTAGATGCAGGGCTCGAAATTAGCGGGGGCCCGGGGCCAAAAACCCGCAAAGTTGATTTCGGGCTCGGAAAGTTGAAAAACGAAGGGCCCGCTTGGCCCGCAAAATAATTCGTCTGCTACAGCTAGCTCTACTCGGCAGTTTCGTATTTGGGCCAAGGGAAGCAACCCACACCGGTGCCCTAAATTTGGACAGAAGTGTAATATGAATAGATGATTGAAAAAAAAAAAAAGAAAAGGCAAAATCTGTTTGTTTAACTTTAGTTTATCAGGAAGAGTACTGTTAAGTTTAGTTCCCTTTCATGGTTTTGTTTTGAACTTTTGTGCATTGAGGTCAGATTTTTTTGTTAGGTTACTCATATTAAAAATTTAATGATGTGTATTGTGCAATACTCAGTCACAAAACTGAAAAGTATTATACAAGAGACTCACTTGATTTTTTTCTATTTTGTTTAATGGCCATTTCAGGCTCACTAGTCACTGGAATATGTGTGTCACTGAATGTGTGTGTGTGTGTGTTTTTTCCCCTTTTTTGTTGGTAATGTTTGAAAGTGAAAGAAAAGGCAAATAAAAATGACATCACTCAGCAAAATTGGAAATTCAATTGTTTTTATTTTAGATTATCAGACAAATTGTACTTTCTACTTATTATATTGTCAATAATTCTTTTGTTTTTTGTTTGCATTATTTTTCAAAGTTGGGCCCCGAAAGTTGCTTGTGGGCCCTCAAATGTTTCAATCAAGGGGCCCGGTGGCCCCCAAAGAAAAAAGTTAATTTCTAGCCCTGTAGATGGGACCTACCTTGGGTGCTGACGTGGCTCAACTCCGTCCGTTTTGAACCCCTGCAGTTGGCGCGCTTGTTGGACGCAACTCGAAAGACGTGCTTTCTGTTGGCCCTAGCTACCGCTTCCAGGGTCAGTGAGCTTCACGCGCTGTCCACACACTCAGATTGCCTGCAGTTCCGGACAGATGGCTCCATACAACTGCTTCCTGAAGCATCCTTCCTGGCTAAGACGCGGTCGCCCTTGACGACCCCACAGATGATGACCATTCGCCCGTTACATGTGACAGACTCCACCCGGGAGACCAGACAACAGGACCCGGTGAGAGCCTTACGTGTGTACCTGCGCCGGACCAAGCCTCTGCGCAGAGGACGTACCCGCCTATTTCTCCCTTTGTCCCCAGGTAGACAGGACATATCAGCCCAGACCATCTCCTCATGGATCCGCTGGGTGATCCGCTCGGCCTACCAAGACCTCGCACCAGAAGCGGCCCAACGTATGCACATCAGGGCGCACGAGGTCAGAGCCATGGCCACAAGTCTCGCTTTCGACCGCAACTGTGCAGTCAAAGACATTGTGGCGGCAGTGGGATAGCGAGCTGAGTCCACATTTGCCCGATTCTACCTGAGGGACCTCTCCACCCAGCGGCAGAACCTCACGCTGGTGGGAGACATCGCAGCGGCACAACACTCCCTCCCGGCGCCATAGGCGCCGTAAGTATCTTAGCTAAAATTATCGGTAGTTTGCTGCGGGAGGGCGGGTCTGAGGGCTGTGTCGTTGGCAGTAGGGGCACTATGGCGGCACCCACCTCCTCTTTGGGATTCTTCCTATGTGTAATACCATCGGTAATGTGTTTTGAGAAAACAAATGAATTTTTCATTAAAATGCATTTTTTTGAAAAAACCTTACTGATGGTATTACTCGAAGGTCCCTCCCACCAGCCCCGCTTGCCGCAGTTCGCTAAGAAACTAAACTGATGTATGCGGGTAATCTTGTACCGGATGGGAAGAAGGGGAGGCTATTCGGGTTGTGACCTGGTCTATGGCGCCCCACTCCTGCCAACGATACCGTATACGGACACAACCAAATTTGGGCTAAAATTAGGCTAGCTAAGAGCTATTTCCTATGTGTAATACCATCAGTAAGTATTTTTCAAAAAAATGCATTTTAATGAAAAATTCATTTTTTCGTTTCCCTTTTTTCAGAGTGTTGCTAGAGACGGGCTGCATGCCTAACATTCGTGACAAGTGGGGACAGTCGCCTCTCCATTACTGCATTTGTGTCCAGTTCCTGGAAACAGCCAGCGTTCTGCTGGCCCACATGGGGGAAGGTGTTGCCGACATCATCAACAATCAAGACAGATTCGGCAAGTCACCCTTGCACACCGCAGCTGAATCAGGCAACGTGGAAGCCATAGAAATGCTGCTGAAATACGGAGCCGATGTAAATATTCGCAACTTTAATGGTCTGACTCCGCTGATGGTGTGTGCGGAGACAACGTGTGCCCCCAGCAAGATGCAGCGTGCCATGGAGGTTCTGATTGAAGCTGGCGCGCTCATCAGTCTGGTGGATTACCGCTCCAAACGCTCAGCTCTTCAGGTAGTGCCACGGCAGGTAGCAATGGGCCAGCATGACCATATAACAGCAGGCACAATGTGCCTTTCTTAGCCAGAGGTGGATGTATGGGCCTCTCAGATACCATCAGTTACACACACACACACACACACACACACACACACACACACACACACACACACACACACATACACATACACACATACAAAGATACCATAAGTTTCACAAACACTGAAAGACACGATAAGTTACACACACACTGACAGACACCATAAGTTGCACAAACACTTACAGATACCGTAAGTTACACAAAGACTAACAGAGAATTCAGTCTTGATACAGGTCAGCCTCCGTGCCGGTATATTGCAGTACCTGGGAGACATACAGTCAGACAGCATTATTCATGATCATTTGATTGAAGTGCTCAACTTGCGATGAGAAACTGCTTAGTAACTGAAGCAATACCCTATGCGCGAAAGGCCATCGGGCAGCTGACATCAGCCCGATGACCTTTGCACACAGGGTAGGTCCTCAGACCAATGTCAGCCTTAGCTGGTCTCCAAATAATTTAACGGGAGGAGGGGGGGGGGGGGGGCGCCAAAAATTCAAACAGCAGGGGGGGGAGGGGGGGGGGGGGGGGGGACAAAAAAATTCAAAAAGTGGGGGGATGGGGGGGGGGGGGCAATGGCCAATACATCAAAAGAGGGACTTTGTTATAGCATTTTAACAAATTTAGGGTGGGGGGGGTTGCCATTGACACAGTGACCCCCCTCTTGATCCGGCCCTGCACACACACACACAGAGCCATGCACAGGCCAGCTAGGGTTCTATCGGTCAGGACGTTTTGCTCATTGGTCATCCATCTCCATGGGAGTCAGAGACCTGTGTGAGTGATATGTGATACGGCAGTACATGTCTACCGGAGCGCGTGATATGGCAGTATATGTCTACCGGAGCACATGATATGGCAGTACATGTCTACCAGAGCACGTGATATGGCAGTACATGTCTACTGGAGCGCATGATACGGCAGTATATGTCTACTGGGGTGCGTGATATGTGTCTACTGGAGCACGTGATATGGCAGTACATGTCTACCGGAGCGCGTGATATGGCAGTACATGTCTACTGGAGCGCATGATACGGCAGTATATGTCTACTGGGGCGCGTGATACGTGTCTACTGGAGCACGTGATATGGCAGTACATGTCTACCGGAGCGCGTGATATGGCAGTACATGTCTACTGGAGCACGTGATATGGCAGTACATGTCTACTGGAGCGCGTGATATGGCAGTACATATTTACTGGAGTGCGTGATACGGCAGTACATGTCTACTGGAGCGCGTGATACGGCAGTACATGTCTACTGGAGCGTGTGATACGGCAGTACATGTCTACTGGAGCGCGTGATACGGCAGTACATGTCTACTGGAGCGCGTGATACGGCAGTACATATTTACTGGAGTGCGTGATATGGCAGTACATGTCTACTGGAGCGCGTGATACGTGATACGGCAGTACATGTCTACTGGAGTGCGTGATATGGCAGTACATATCTACTGGAGCGCATGATACGGCAGTACATGTCTACTGGAGCGCGTGATACGGCAGTACATGTCTACTGGAGTGCGTGATACGGCAGTACATGTCTACTGGAGCGCGTGATACGTGATACGGCAGTACATGTCTACTGGAGTGCGTGATATGGCAGTACATATCTACTGGAGCGCGTGATACGGCAGTACATGTCTACTGGAGCGCGTGATACATGATACGGCAGTACATGTCTACTGGAGTGCGTGATATGGCAGTACATATCTACTGGAGCGCGTGATACGGCAGTACATGTCTACTGGAGCGGGTGATACGGCAGTACATGTCTACTGGAGCGTGTGATATGTGATACGGCAGTACATGTCTACTGGAGTGCGTGATATGGCAGTACATATCTACTGGAGCGGGTGATATGGCAGTACATGTCTACTGGAGTGCGTGATATGGCAGTACATATCTACTGGAGCGCGTGATACGGCAGTACATGTCTACTGGAGCGGGTGATACGGCAGTACATGTCTACTGGAGCGCGTGATACGTGATACGGCAGTACATGTCTACTGGAGTGCGTGATATGGCAGTACATGTCTACTGGAGCGGGTGATACGGCAGTACATGTCTACTGGAGTGCGTGATACGGCAGTACATGTCTACTGGAGCGCGTGATACGTGATACGGCAGTACATGTCTACTGGAGTGCGTGATATGGCAGTACATATCTACTGGAGCGCGTGATACGGCAGTACATGTCTACTGGAGCGGGTGATACGGCAGTACATGTCTACTGGAGCACGTGATACGTGATACGGCAGTACATGTCTACTGGAGTGCGTGATATGGCAGTACATATCTACTGGAGCGGGTGATATGGCAGTACATGTCTACTGGGGCGCGTGATACGGCAGTACATGTCTACTGGAGCGCATGATACGGCAGTACATGTCTATTGGGGCGCGTGATACGGCAGTACATGTACACTGGAACGCGTGATATGGCAGTACATGTACACTGGGGCTTGTGATACGGCAGTACATGTCTACTGGAGCCCATGATACAGCAGTACATGTACAAATATACTGGAGTGAGTGATATTGAGGCTGACCTGTAGTTTATGTCATTTCAAACAAAAACTAAAATGTTGCACTGGAAACAATGACACTATGCTGGTGGCATGTTTACAGAGAGCTGCGGTGGCCAAGAATGTAGGGGCTGTGGAGTTGTTGCTATCAGTGGGGGCCGATGTTGACAGTCTGGACAACACTTTCCGCACGGCACTCACAAACGTCATGTGGGACCACGTCAAGAACAGAGAGGTAAGATATAGTAGTATACACATTGACACTATGGACAACACTTTCCGCACGGCACTCACAAACGTCATGTGGGACCATGTCAAGAACAGAGAGGTAAGATATAGTAGTATACACGTTGACAGTCTGGACAACACTTTCCGCACGGCACTCACAAACGTCATGTGGGACCACGTCAAGAACAGAGGTATAGAGCAGTAGGGTAAACTTTTTCACATTGTGGGACCACGTGAAGAACATAAGGTAAACGTTTTCACATTGTGGGACCACGTGAAGAACATAAGGTAAACGTTTTCACATTGTGGGACCACGTGAAGAACATAAGGTAAACGTTTTCACATTGTGGGACCACGTGAAGAACATAAGGTAAATGTTTTCACATTGTGGGACCACGTGAAGACCATAAGGTAAACGTTTTTACATTGTGGGACCAAGTGAAGAACATAAGGTAACATTTTCACATTGTGGGACCACGTGAAGAACATACTTTGTTTCTTCAAAAACATTACCGATGACATGACCTTATGGGAGGTGTCTACTACTTACGCAATTCTAGCCTAAGAGCTCGTTGTGTTACCACACAACCCGGGAGGCACTCGGGGAACCCCGAGGGGGCCGAGAGTTATCTCCCGATACTCCCCATCTGGGACAGAGTACCCATAGTCCGTCAGTCAGTCTACTTAGGCTTACGCTGTTCAGACGTGTTTGCTCTAGCCTACGGACTTGGGATTTTCGACCGGTTCGCCGGTCGTCGACGGCCTTGGTTCTTCGCTTGGCTTCTTCTTCGTCCGTCCTCCCTGTGCCTTGCGGGGCTCTGGTGTCCCCTCTTCGTTGGCAGCTGCCCCTTGGCTGCTTGTCTGCCTGGGCTGTGCTGGGTGCTTCGCTGTGACTTCGCCGCGCGTGCCTGGGTTGAGATTTCTCCCCCCTTCCCCGGTCCCGCTCCGGGAAAAGGTAAGGTAGTTGGGTTGGCCCTCGGCCGGTCCCCGCGCTGGGCACTGGTTGAGCGGGCACGTAGGCATTCTTCTTCTGTTGCTTGGCGCCAAGACTCTTGACTTTTACTTGGCGGGCCTCGCGCCCGCTCCCTCTGTCTCTCCTTCCGTGTTGGTGTGGCATTATTATTAACAGGGTCAAAATCTCCCTTTCTCAAAAAGAGGGCATTTACGCGTGAGGAAATAAATGAGACGTTTTTAATCTGGAACGGTCCTTCTTAAACGGCTCAGATCCACAGATGGTCAGCTTCGTTTTCCAAGATGGCGTCTAGCGATGCAGAGCACCTTTTCCTCGCGGTTAAAACCTTTAATGGAATGGGAGTGGTGTGAAAGATCGGTGAAAGTTAAGTCTAACCATATTTCTGGCGCTTACCTACTCACTTGTTCCTTACCTACTCTTTTGTACCTTGTGGGGTTCGGGGAATGTGTTATGCTCCAGCCATTCCTTGACGCATTACGTTGGTGAGTGTGGCGAGAGCCGACGCTTACTTCGGTACTGTGTCGGTCACGTAATGACTGTTGTTATGCGTAATGCGGACCTGTTTACCTTACACGGGGGCTTGTTAGGTACACAATTTGGCTGGTGGGTGAACATCCTGGTGCACTTTTATACTTGGCATCACATGTTTCAGTTCTTGGGTGTCGTGTGTTATGCCCACTTGAGCGCAGGGCCACTGGTCGCCACGCCTTGCTGCCGTTTGTTAAGGTTCAAGATGACCTTTTTGTGGCTGTAATAGAAGAAAGTCATAAACAGCAAAAACAAAACAAAAAAAAACAAAAAAAAATGTCTTGCCACCACAGGTGCTGCTCACATTCATGCACGCCCTCGTTCCGCAGTTACAGGAACAGAGCTACAAAATGGACTTTGATTTGGGACGGGTGGAGCCCGTCGCCGAGGCAGCTAAGGGCCGGCGCCAGTGACCTCATCCCAACCCGAACCTACCTGACGGGAACAGAGTGCTAAGACAGCCCTATGTCCCCTGAACACTTTAGTATATGCTCTTGGTTAAATTCCTCCTTGACTAAGGCTTGTGCATGTGAATACAAATTATGGTCGACAGGAGATTAATGGCCTATATACGCAACATAAAACTACGATCAAAGCTGCACCTGGAGGCCCGTCGCTATAGTACAGCGCCGGTGTTCAGCGGAGGGCACCGCTCCGACAAAGGTTACTGTGCCTACCGCTTGCTTCAGGCCTATACTTGTCATGACATGCTTGAGTTTGTTGTGCATGATGTGTTGCGAAGGTTAACCTTACCAGGGCAGGGTCCCTCGGGCCCACGCCCGCGTGCCTTCGGTTTTTATATGTTGCAGTGGCCTTTGGACGACCTGCACACTACATGGAGGATTCCAGTGACCGTCGGACTCGCACAAGGTCTGTCTACCATGTGCCGGATGTACCTCCGAACCTTGGTGTGACGTCTGCTCCACATGACCTGAACGGCGCTGTGCGCTACTTTGGGGCTTCCTTTGCCAAGTTAGCCCGGCACCTGTGACTGGTTCCAGACCTGCTGAAATACCGGCTGCTGTTCCCGGTACTACGATCACTCGAGTTCCGACGAGATGACGGAGAGATCACCAGGCCGGACGCGTCAGTATAGTGTGCAGAGTGGGTTGATCGATGCGGTGGTTCCCAGGAGGGAACGCACCAGGACCAAACATTGTGGCAGACAGAAAACCAGCACCGGCACGGAGCTCGGTGCTGAGGGACGTGCGCCAATCCGTCCTTGACCCATTGCCGATCCCCGCTCGTCTCCTAGAAAGCCCGCTGGCTCCTACGCGGAGTCTCCTCGCTGGCAGCGAGCCCACCTCGCCATAGAGCTCGGTTCGCGGAGACATTCTCGCACGCATGCATCGTCTCGGCACAAATGGAATCCGCTGGGCGCACAGTACGGAACCCACACACCGCTCAAGGTCAGCTGGGAAGCCGTCCAGGCGGCCGACGACGTAGCGCAGGTTATCGCGCTCGGAGCGGGTATGCTGGCACCGCCCTCGCTCCCTGGGGGGGGCTCCATCAGGACAGCGCTGCTCGTCGGGAGACACACTGAGCCGGCTGCTAGTGATTACAGAGTCCTGTTGGTGACCAGCCGGCTAGACAGAGGTTCCAGTCTCCGTTTCTTTCCGCTCGAGTCCTTGTCGTTCTTGTGGAGAGATCACCACGCCGGTCGCAACGTTCCAGTACGCGGAGTGGGTTGATCGATGCGGTCGTTCCCAGGAGGGAACGCACCAAGAACAATCCTTATGACAGACAGAAAACCAGCACCGGCACAGAGTTCGGTGCCGAGGGACGTGCGCCACTCCGTCCTTGATCCAATGCCGATCCCCGCTCGTCTCCTGGCAAGCCCGCTGGCTCCTACACGGAGTCTCCTCGCTGGCAGCGAGCCCACCTCGCCATAGAGCTCGGTTCGCGGAGACATTCACGCACGCGTACACTTCACGCCACGATTTGGAATCCTCTCGGCACTTAACATCGGATCTCCTCTCTCAAACTCCTACTCGCACGGAGGGACCGCTCCGCTCCATGGGATGCTCGTCCGCTACGGTTCGCCATTGTTGGAGTCACTCTTCCAACACTCTACGTCTACTCCCCTCTCTCTCTCCACTGCGGGCGTGCTTACGAGTTGCCGTTCTTCACGTCGCTCCAGGGATCCTGTCCCATCTCGCTCGTCGGTCCCCTTCGCGTCCGGCTGCCGTTCGTCCCTTTCCTCTCCCCCTCACTCAGCCCTTTCCCCTTCTTTGTGCTCCGTCCCAGGGCTCCTGGCTGCAGTCGCTCCACTTCTGAACGCTCGACCCCTTCCGGTGGATCCTCGGGGAGGACGCTGTCGTTACTTCGCCTAGCACAGACCTGTTTTACCTACACTTGGGGGTTAAAGTACACATATCTGCTTGGGTTACCCTTACGTGTACACGTTTCTACACAGTTATACACTATATACACCTTGGAGATCTGACTACTCACTAGCTTGTGACCTTTACGCGTGAGATCCAAATTACACTTAGTCAGTTGGAAGGCTTCTGCCTCCACACGGGTGGTAAACAGGTCTGCGAGCTCTTCGGCTTCTGTCTCCACTGGTGCCCTCTCGGATACAGCTTGGAGTCGGCCGCGGCTGCCGCACTTCATGACAGGCGCTTCGACTACCCTGCGCTTCTTCTCTCGGTTCCCGGAGCTTCTTGCTTCGCCCTCCTTGGAGTGGTCAGCTGTTGGCTTCCCTCGGCAGGACCGGTTCTCGGGAGGTCTCAGGAGTTTGCCTGCCCCTTCCGGCTGTGGATCCGCTCCTGACTCTTCTTGGACTAGATGACCTCTCTCGTCCGTAACACCCTACACGGCGTGGGATCGGGGAGCTCCTTACCCTGCACTTCGGCCTCCAGTGGACGGCTCCTGGCCCCTGGCAGGTCGTCTGGCCGCGGAAGGACCCCCTGTGCGGACGACTTGGCTGACCCAGGTTCTTCGGAGTTCCTGGACTTCACTTCGGGGAGCAGACCGGAGGAGGCTGCTAGGACCTTGGTTCGCTTACGCTGGGGCCAGATGGCGATGGGATGCGGTCCGCGCAGTTGGTCCTCGGCTCCGCCTCCAGATCTTGGGCTGCGCCTTCTTCCGGAGCTGCCGACCCTGGACTCCAGTTACCCGTGCACTCGGCCTCCACAACGTTCCTCGGTTCACCTGCGAAGGAGGAGTCACCGCTGATGGAGTCTCCGCTCCTGTTTCGGTTCCGTTGGATTCACCAGGGGTCCTCAACCTACCCATGGACACTGTGGAACCAAAGCGCAGCGCCGTCTCCCTGGTGCCTAACCTACTCGACATCCCCAGGGGGCGCACAGGGGTACGCCGGAGTTTGGACAGGTGGTACTGCTGCGGCGGTGCTCGCGGTGGAAGGGCCTAGCCACTGCTCGGAAGTCGGCTCTACTCTCCGTCGGTCGTCTCACAGCCCGGCTGCTGTAGCTACGCCCTCAACTTCCGTGGTTCTTCTCGAGGTCCAGCCTAGCCTCCGGACCTCGCGGACAAGAGCGTGAACGGCTTGGATCTGACACGGACTAGGAGGTCTGCTCGTGGGAGGTCTGAGCCAGCCTTTTCCCGATGGAACCAGTTGCCTCACTCGAAATGCTCCAGGATACCTTCGGAGGATCGCCGCGCTGGCGAGATGGCTTAGTGGACCTGTTCGCCGCAAGGTGGGACCTCTGGCTTCCCCGCGCCTTCGTGGGGTATAGCCCCCCTGGACGAGAGGCCAACGCTCTGACCTAGCCTGGGAAGGATCCTCCTCTCGTCCTGTTGGTCGCCCCTTTCCCTGGTACCAGTCCTAAACCTCTTTCCCCTCAGCTCGCCACGGACCCCTCGCTACTGCTTCCCGCTTTCTACTAGGTCCTCATGCTGCCGCGATGGTCTCTGTTCCGCCTCGCTGGAGCGCCTTCCCCGGCGCCTTGGCGGTTGCGACAGACCCTCAACGCTGGAGTCTCCGCATGGGCAGCAGTCAAAGCATCGCTATGGCCCGCTTCCCCAACTTGACGCCTCTACGATGAAGTTGGCGAGGCATTGTGCTCTTGGACGGCGTCCGTCACCTCTCCCCTACCGACCCTGCTGACCCGAGCTGGTAGACTTATTCCCAGGAGACTAGGCAGGATAGCCTGAGCTTGCCTCACTTATACCTATGACGACATAGCCGTCCGGGCGGACGCGCACGCTTCTTGGCCGTGCCCGGCAGCTCTGACGCTACAAGGCAGTCGATCTTCCTCTATACGCTCGGTCATACGATCCAAAGTCCAGGATCCCTCCCTCAGGGAGCTTAGAGGCTAATTACGTCCAATCAGCTACGTGCAGGGCCACGAACGCCACAGCCGTCAGGAACTGGGCTGCCCTCATCGTGGCTACTGGAGAGCTGGCGCGCAGGTGCTCTCGATCGCAGAGTTCTGTCCGCTGAGCGAGGTGACTCACTCTGGTGGGGGACCTCCCGGGGGGGCACTCCTCCCTCCTGGCGCTTCAGCGCCCTCGCTTACACCTACATAGTCGTCGGGAGTCTGCGGTTGGGAGGACGGCCCTTGGGGCCTTAGGTGTGCTAGAGCGCGGCACCCTCCTCCTTTTCGCCATTCTCCCATAAGGTCATGTCATCGGTAATGTTTTTGAAGAAACAAATGCATTTTTCTTTAAAAGGTATTTTTTCGAAAAATACTTACCGATGACATGACTCGGACGACCCTCCCACCTGCCCCGCTTGCCGCCGGTAAGCTAAGTATCCTGACTGACGGACTATGGGTACTCTGTCCCGGATGGGGAGTATCGGGAGATAACTCTCGGCCCCCTCGGGGTTCCCCGAGTGCCTCCCGGGTTGTGTGGTAACACAACGAGCTCTTAGGCTAGAATTGCGTAAGTAGTAGACACCTCCCATAAGGTCATGTCATCGGTAAGTATTTTTCGAAAAAATACCTTTTAAAGAAAAATGCATTTTTCACATTGAACACTGTTGAACGCATTTAAATTCTCAAAGTTGGGGAGTTGTTCTTTGAAAAATACATGACAGTTTTGGGGATAGACTGGCTGTGATGCCTTGAGGTGTCAGTTCAGCTATTTTGGAACACCCTCCCACTATCATGGTCAGTCTATGAACCGTCAGGGCAGACAAGGCTGTACTCAGTTGTACAAGAATTGCTTTAATCCGTTTCACCCCGAGACTGCACCTAACAACTATGTACCAGTCGCAGGAGATGGATCAACCATGACAGTTCAATGGTAGTGTCAGGTTAGCTTGGCGCCTTGTGACACCAAGCCAATCTGGCACTACCTTTGAATTATCTTGGCTGTTTCATCTCCTGCTGTAGTGGGTGGGACCAAACGGGTTATTTTGTTGTAGCTCTCCTTTTGCAGTGCACCAGGACTGTGTGCTATTGGCTCACTTCTCACAAACCAGATAGGTCAGGCTAGATAGGTGGTAGAACTGTACACATACCAAGGGGAGTTACTCAGCGCTGGACAGACAAACAGTCAGGTCCCCTGCCCCTGCCTATCAGGCACCCAATCGCCAGCCCATAGAAAAATACGCAGGTATAGAACAAGACAATCATCTGCCTCCTCAAAAAAGGATGCATCAGGTCTCGCCTATAACCTATGTCTTTCTCTGGAACTTAGGAAGTAGGCAGGAGAAACATACATACACAAACAAGAAGGTGCACTACTAAATGTGGTCGGGTAAATACCCTGATTTCCCACAGTAGATGCACAAGACAATACACAACAATGTTACGATACAAGTTTGCCTCGAGTTATAGATACTCACAAACCAGTTAAGTGAGGCTAGCGCTGGCAGAATTGTACACATACCAAGGGGAATAACTCATCGCTGGACATGGGTTATAACATGGGTTATAGGCGAGACCTGATGCATCCTTTTTGAGGATGTAGATGACCGTCTTGTTCTATACCTGCGTATTTTTCTGTGGGCTGGCGATTGGGTGCCTGATAGGCAGGGGCAAGGGATCTATCACCTCACTTGCTTATAGCTGCACTTTGGCGAGTGGCTTCAGTCTTGTTCTGCTTGCGCGTGCAGGGTGTGTGTAACATCCATCCAGACGTGATGACGATCATTGTAATGCTGACACAAGCCGGAGCCAACCTGAACCTGGCCGTGTCCGAGTACTGCAATCCACTGGTCACCGCTGCCTTCCTGCAGGCACCCTCCCTTGTTAGGTTTTTTCTCGACCAGGGAGCACAGCCCAATGTTTACTGTGAGTTGCATGACAAACTCTTCTGTCTTAATTTAGTTGTGAGCGTGTGGGGTTGAGGGACCAGGCAGCACAGCCCAATGTTTACTGTGAGTTGCACGACAAACTCTTCTGTCTTAATTTTGTTGTGAGCGTGTGGGGTTGAGGGACCAGGCGGCACAGCTCAGTGTTTACTGTGAGTTGCATGACAATACACTACTGCGTTTACAGTGTATAAAAGTGGTTGAATGAAGTACTGTGGTAACGCTGCTGAAACAGGATGTGCGGCCATTTCTGCTGATTGTATTTATCACCCGAGTCAAGTTACCGGCTACAGTGCCACCCACAGATGTTTGCAAAAGTGCTTTTATGAAAGGCGTCTGAATAGTTCTGCCAGCAATGTATTGCAGCGTGTTGGCACTGTTTGCATATTATGGGAGGCAGGTAAGACTTTACATATTCATGTATGCCTGTCTGACATTTTCACATGTAATGGTTTGTGACTTTGGACCTTAATCCATTTCACCCCACAGCCACACTTGTCAAATTTAGGTGTCACCTAACAACTATGTGTCAGTCGCAGAAGATGAATAGACCCTGATAATTCAAGGGTGGTGCCAGGTTAGTTTGGTACCTGAAGGTGCCAAGTTAATCTGGCACTACCCTTGAACTATCATTGCCCATCCATCTCCTGCGGTAGCACTTCGGGGCTATGCCACAAGATCCAAAATGTGACCATCTCTCACAAAATCAGTCGTAACTCACATTTTGGATGTTTTGACATATATACCTTTCTGAAAACTACAGTGTTTGCTGATTAATGTGATGGATGACTGAAAGCTGTAGTGCAAAAATTGTAGAAGTTATTAGTGTTTAAAGTTGTTAAAGCCTCCAACAGCCATTTTGAGAAAACAGCCTGTGACATTTCTGCGTGCCGCATAATTGAGGCCAAGCGCAGACTTTTAAATTCATTTTTTTTCATTTAATGGCATTTTCATGATAAGGATTTTAAACATACGATACTTTGGTGTATGTAGAGTACATTTCTTTTTAAAAAAGTGAAAATGACCCACATTGACCCCCACCACATATTACTAGCACTGATCGGCTCACTGCGAGTTAAGACTGGTTTCGTGAGAGACGGTCACATGTGACAGAGCAGCACTCATTTTGTGTCCAGTTTCATCAGGAGTGACGCCATTGCTGGTGGCGACCAGCAAGAAGGATGTGGAGGTGGTGAAGATTTTCCTCGCCTACAACTGCAGCATGACCATCAAGGGCCGAGTGCGCAGACGCCGCGTCGACTTTATCTTCGACCCTATGCAGATGGCACTGGAGGACAACAACTTTCAGCTGGTGCAGGTGTTTCTGTCTGCAGGATACCCCAGCAGCTTGGTTAGACAACAGGTGGGTAGCGGTCATATCACCAGGTGCAGGTGTTTTTGTCTGCAGGTTACCCAAGTAGGTTGGTCAGACAACAGGTGGGTAGCGGTCATATCACCAGGTGCAGGTGTTTTTGTCTGCAGGTTACCCAAGTAGGTTGGTCAGACAACAGGTGGGTAGCGGTCATATCACCAAGTACAGGTGTGTTTGTCTGCAGGTTACCCAAGCAGTTGGTCAGATAACAGGTGGGTAGCGGTCATATCACTTGGTGCAGGTGTTTTTGTCTGCAGGTTACCCCAGTAGCTCGGTCAGGCAACAGGTGGTAGTGTCGCTGGCAGGGGACATGAAAGCCTCAACCCTTCGTGTGTCGGTAGAATTTTGAGTCACAATGATTCCTGGAGGAATCATCGCGACTAAAAATTCTACCAACACACAAAGTGTTAAAATTGACCAACTGGGCTACCAAGACTCAAAAGTTAGTAGCTGGTCAAAAGCTTCTGTCACCAGTCAAAAGAAATAAATGTCAGCGAGCTCCAAGTATTTACGGTTGCCAGCCCGACTACGGTTTATGAGACATAAGACTTTTCCGAATTTGTTCAGAAATCCGAATTTTTTCCCTACATTTTGGTTATTTTTTAGATTGGTGCAAATTCGGTGAGAAAAAGCAAAAACACTTTTTATTTTTCTTGAACTGATTGCTTACACTATATTACGATGAATGTAGGTGTTTGTGAAGTTCCCCCACATGAAAATATGCTGATTGCGAGTTGCGAGTCCTGGACTCTTTGCTTTCCTAGGATTTGATCTCAGTCTGGTCTCATGTCTGGTTTATGGACTTTTAACGCGCCTCAAGCTTTTCCATTCGCACTGAACGGCATCTTTCATTTCAGTTCAGTCAAGATCTCTGCGCTCTGAAAGCCAATACAAGCTTATAATACCGCCCCCATCAGAAGTCTTGCTGGAGTTCATATTGATGTTGTACCAATAACGGCCTGGTTTCCTACCCTAGAAATACGGCCCGTCTGACTCCAACTACTGCCGTGTGGTACGTCATCATTAGACAAAAAGATGTCCGACAAGAGCTGGTTCTGAGGTGGTACTTATTACCTCCCTTGCAGTGCAGCCACCAACACTTTGGTCAGCTTCTGATGACATATTGCTCACAGGAAAAGACGTGTTTGTATCACCCAGTGGTATAATCAGCAGCGGTCAAGGGGTTAACTTTTCAGCCCTGACGCACTACAGCAGGAGATGGATCGACCATGATAATTCAAAGGTAGTGCCAGATTAGCTTGGTGCCTGACGGTGCCAAGCTAATCTGGCACTACCTTTGAATTATCATGGTCGATCCATCTCTTCCAACTGCTAGTCATCAGGTGACACAGCCCATGATATGGTGTCTCCGAGGCGCACATATCCATCTAATTAAAGATGCTCAAGGCGTAGGGATGGAAGCTGAAGCTTTAGAAAGCCTGCTGCTACTAAACGCTACTTCATGTGCAAACCTCCACCCTGCTATTAACTTCGGTGCATGTGATATATTTCTGTTTCCATTTCACCGGCCCTACCGGGCCTTCTCTTTTCGAATAGTGGTAATGGGATTTTTAACATGCGCACTTGATGATTATGCGTGCTGTACACACGAAGGCGAGACAGGCAACCGGAAGCGGAGTCTGTACGTAAATTTGACTCGATGGGAATGAGGAAAAATCCACATCCCATTCCTGCCCACCAGGGGATTCGAACCTAGGATCTTACGACTGCCAGCACAGTGTCTTATCCACTAAGCTACGTCCCCAGGGGGTTAAACAGTACCAGTGGCTGCTTGCACAACGGGGTTAATGTTTTTACTGTTGGCAGCTGGAAGAGAAAGCGAAATCACAAGCCAGCGGCCAGCCGCTGCAGGTCCAGTCAGAACTTTGGCCGTGGCTGCTGGCGAGAACTGCCTCTCCTCTCAGTCTGCGTGAACTGGCCGTCTTCACAATCCGTGGCTTCCTGGGACTGTCGCTGCTCAAGGTCGTGCCCAAACTGCCGCTGCCGTCCAGAATCCAGGACAGCCTCCTCCTCAAGGAAATCTTGACCTAGTTGCCAGCGATGGAAGGGTTTCCCGTTCAGAACTGTTTATTTCTGTTTCCGTCCACATTGTGTCCATGTTTCAGGGTATACAGGATGCAGCGTGTTAGCCCTGCGTCTGTTGGTAGTGCTTTTTGTCGAGGTGATTGCTGAAGGATGTCAGGATGTTGTTTTCCTGAAGGAATCACCTCGCCAAAAAGCCCTACCAACACCCGATGGGCTGCAAGATTGGTTGTTTATACAGCGTTAGAAGAGACACTGATAGCATTACTTGATGACAGGTTTTGCCATTTGCGGACCAGTCATGTGATGTGCAATAGGAACTTGATGGCACTTTTGCATTCACCGTCTCGAACAGTTTGTAAATTTGTGCAATGTTGTTAAGAACAACTTGTTAACTTCTTGCCGTTTTAACAAAAAACTGTTAGGTACATTCAGTATATCGGTTATTGTGCGCTGGTCTTTGACGTCGGACCTTACGGCTGCAAACCATAAAGGTCAAAACAACAGACCAAGACACTTGTCACGTACAGTGCCAGTCTGTGTCATTTACTCATTATGGTGATATTTCAATGGTGTTCAAATCTCAGTGTGTCATTTTTTTTGTCCAATGAATATTGGTCACGATTTATTCTGCAAGAAATTTGTTTATATAATTTAATTTAACCGATTTGACCCCACGGCCACTTCCAGGCATGGGAATTGCCAAAGCAAAAATCAGCCGAAATTAGGGAGATCCGGGGATATGCACCCCCCCCCCCCCCCCCCCCTCGGCAAAAAGAAAATAAGCGATCAATCTGAGCATATATGGGGAGGAATGTTGTGAAATTATTTTCCGCAGAAAAACCGCGCAGCGCAGCCAAGGACAATTCCCAATGCCTGATTTCACAAATTTTGGAGACGTTGCGTAACAACTTTGCACCAGCTGCAGGAGAAGGATTGACTATGATAATTTAAGGGTAGTGCCGCTGACTTGGTATACCTCGCCCTGTGACTAGGTTAACCGCACCAGCGCCATTGTTGCACCATCGTAGTTGAAGTACGAGAGATGATCACACTACAAGTACAATGGACTTGAGTCAGGGGCGTGGGGCGTGACACAAACCCCCGCCATCTCCAAGTCTACACAACGAGAGATGATCCCACTACAAGTACAACGGACTTGATTCAGGGGCGTGGAGCGTGACACAAGCCTCCGCCATCTCCAAGTCACACAACGAGAAATGATCACACAACAAGTACAATGGACTTGAGTCAGGGGCGTGGGGCATGACACAAGCCTCCGCCATCTCCAAGTCTGCACAACAAGAGATGATCACACTAAAACAAGCCTCTGCCATCTCCAAGTCTACACGAGAGATGATCACACTACAAGTACAATGGACTTGATTCAGGGGCGTGGGGCGTGACACAAGCCTCCGCCATCTCCAAGTCTACACAACGAGAGATGATCACACTACAAGTACAATGGACTTGAGTCAGGGGCGTGGGGCGTCACACAAGCCTCCGCCATCTCCAAGTCTACACGAGAGATGATCACACCACAAGTACAATGGACTTGAGTCAGGGGCGTGGGGCGTGACACAAACCTCCGCCATCTCCAAGTCTACACAACGAGAGATGATCACACTACAAGTACAATGGACTTGATTCAGGGGCGTGGGGCATGACACAAGCCTCCACCATCTTCAAGTCTACACAACCAGAGATGATCACACTACAAGTACAATGGACTTGAGTCAGGGGCGTGGGGCATGACACAAGCCTCCGCCATCTCCAAGTCTACTCAAAACTGGCACGCAGTCCTGGAGCACATGACCGGTCCCAGCAACCGGTCTGGTGTGAAAATAGCAACAATGGCGCCGCTGGTGCGTTTCACCTAGGTACAGGGCGAGGTATACCAACTCGGCGGTAGTGCCAGATGAGCTTGGCACCTCAAGGTGCCAAGCTCATCTGGCACTACCCTTAAATTATCATGGTCAATCCATCTTCTGCTGAACGACGTTGGGGTTGAATGGGTGAACCGTACAATCTGTACAGTATGTGTACACCGTGCAGTGCAAGCTACACAGAAATGTGAAATTCTATTTTTACAAAATGCGTGGGAAATATTGTGTCACTTAGTGGCCTTACAGCGATTTAAAACCTTTCTGAGTTGAGGTCGTCATGTGTTTTTGCTGATTGCACTTTTGTAACGTTACTTGTACCTCACTTTGCAAGTAGCACACACTACAGTGTACAGCATAAGCTGTACAGAACTGTCTACTTCTATCAGAAAGATACATGGGAGATACTGTACCACTTGGTCAGCATTTTGGCTGTCAGAAGTGCTTGTTGTTACGACTCCTGTAGGACCCAAACCCTGCCTGTAGGAATTATCACAACAAAAAGGTTTACAAGAGCCAAAGGGTCACATTTTGTTGCCATTGCATTTCTGTCTTTTTACTGCGACACTATTGTGAAACCTTTCTGAGTTTGTTTTCGGCTTGTACTTTTGTACAATGTGATGCAACTTGACACTAATGTGCAATAATGTTAGCCCTCATCATTCGGAATACTCCAGTGTGTGAAATAAGTTTGACTAAAATAGTTCAAGGGTAGTGCCAGAAAAGCTTGGCGCCTTTAGGCGCCAAGTTATTCTGGCACCTCTCTCTTGGCTGGACTTCGCGAACGAGATTTATAGGAGTGCCACGAGTCTGCAGGTTGTCTGCTGCGAGGCATCCGGACAGGCAGTTCGACCGCATGGCTGCAGGGAAGTATGGCCAGAGTTCTGAGTGCGGCATCTCGTTCTTTCCGGCACAGCTTGAACTAAGTCAATGGTCTATCGTATCGCAAGTACTATAATGTAGCTTGCATATATGGCAGTGTACAGATTTGAAGCTTTTGGCCTCAGTATGATAGGGGTTAAACTAAAGCCATTGGTCTGTATAGCCTTATCTGTAAGTACTATAATGTAGCTTGCATATATGGCAGTGTACAGATTTGAAGCTTTTGGCCTCAGTATGATAGGGGTTAAACTAAAGCCATTGGTCTGTATAGCCTTATCTGTAAGTACTATAATGTAGCTTGCATATGGCAGTGTACAGATTTGAAGCTTTTGGCCTCAGTATGATATAGCTTAATGTGCAACAATGTGATGTAACTTGACACTAATGTGCAATAATGTTAAACAATTAGCTCCAGGACCCTGCAGCAGGAGATGGATGGTGCCAGATGAGCTTGGCGCCTTAAGCTCATCTGGCACTACCCTTGAATTATCATGATCAATCCATCTCCTACTGTAGTGCATCGAGGCTGAAGGGGTCAAGCCCTTGACTGCTACAGATGATACCATTCGGCAAAGAAGACTTGTATGTGTCAGGCATGGGAATTGCCAAAGCAAAAATCAGCTGAAACTAGGGGGGTCCAGGGGCATGCGCCCCCCCCCCCCCCCCCCCCCCCCAGAAAAAAAAAGCGATGAAAATCTTTGCAATCTGAACATATTTTTTGAGGAATGTGAAATTATTTTCTGCGGAAAACCGTGGATAATTCCCATGCCTGATGTGTGCGGCGCTTGTTTCAGAATGTATAAAACAATCGCCAAACACATCAAGAAACTAAACAGTCGATATTTTTCGGGATGAGTGAATCTTGTTACGTTGATGTTCGTTTTGGATTCATTAGTGGGATTTCATCGTATGAGGAAATGTAGTTTTGGCTATGCCGACATGCGTTTTTTGTTTGGAACTCATTGATTTTTTTGTTCATGTATTCAAAATATATAAGAGAGATTCACTCACACACTCGCGTACCACTGTGTGTCTCTGTCAGTGTGGTGTACTGCACTGAGGGAGAGACCTCGTGTACCGCTAAGTCTCTCTGTCGGTGCTGTATACTGTAAAACTAAAAGCGATTATTAAAAAGAAAGGAAGGTACTAAAAATGTACCACCATATTCCACCATAAACTGACGTAGAGGGATGTTGTCAATGCACAAGCCCCTGGCAGTTACTACAATGTGAGATTTTAGATCTAGCTCCTGCCATTTTAATAATATCTTGGAGATTAAGATTGCAAGTCATTATACATTATGGCAACAAAGTTAACATTTACAGTGGCTCGACAGGAAAAATGATATCATTAATGATTATTGGAGTTTTAAAATTCCACTGAAAAGGGAGGGGGTGGGGGGGGGGGGGCACAGAGAGAGAGAGAATGTCGTCATAATTCCATAGAGCCATTGTGTCACAGTGTTGAAAAAAACCTGAATTATTGTTATAAAGCTGAACTTTTAGTGTACTAATCACAAATATTTAAAACTGTGTGTGATAATTATGATAAATATGTACATGAATTTTAATGAAGCTGTCTTGTTAAAATGGTTAAAATTTCCATTACCTATGGTAAAAAAAAAAAATTAAAAGCACAACATTCATGGTTCAGTGACCTGTTTGTTTTATTGGTTGTAATGACAGGGGTTATATATGATTCAAGTTTTATTCAGAGTTTCTGAGCTGAGGCAAGCCCAAGAAAGCAACGATCTGGGGATATTCTGACACCACCCTCAGGGGATATTCTGACACCACCCTAGCACTATCAGGGGATATTCTGATCCCACCCTTGCACTATCAGGGGATATTCTGACACCACCCTTGCACTATCAGGGGATATTCTGACACCACTCGTGCACTATCAGGGGATATTCTGACACCACCCTTGCACTATCAGGGGATATTCTAACACCACCCTTGCACTATCAGGGGATATTCTGACACCACCCTAGCACTATCGGGGGATATTCTGACACCACCCTTGCACTATCAGGGTCGATCCACATCCTGTCTCCAGACATTCAACATTTTATCACAGTGTTTATCTTCAGTCCTCATAAAATGTACGGCCATTCTCACTCTTCACTTTTAACTCGTCAGCTCCGACGCAGCACAGCAAAAAATGGATTGACCATGATAGTTCAAGGGTGGTGCCAGAATAGCTTGGCGCCCATGGGCGCCAAGCTATTCTGGCACCACCCTTGAACTATCATGATTGATCAGTCTGTCAAATTGTAATGCAGTCTTCTGAGGACAACTCCAAAATCGGGAGACCTCGAGGCACAATGAGTCATCCCTCCTACGCTTGCGTGCACCAGCACTGTGAACAGTACTGATGGCTACCTGCACCAGGGGGTTAAAGTTTGAACCTTTTGGCTGTCGGAAGCGCTTTCTGTCAAGAGGAATCACTGTGACAAAAATGCTACCGACAGCCAAAGATTGACACAATCACGCCTCCGACACCCAACCTCTATGACAGCTACTGAAATTTAATCAGACGGCTTCCTGTCCTTCACGATCTGGTCAATGTCCTTGATCATCTGTGAAGTGCGCAGCAACGCTTCTCTCACGGAATTGAACCCATGCATCAACTCCAGACCTTTGGCGTCGGACAGCAGTGACTGCCTGGATACATGAGAAAGCTGGCGTCCTCCTGATGGTTCGAATGTCTGAGAGGCAGGTGCATGCAAACCACTGTAAGCGCTTGGTCTGTGAACGCCACTTGCGTGAGAAAGACTGGAATGGGGTGGGTGAAAAGCATCGGCAGACCGCCACGTGAATGGACCCTCACGTGACTGTAAACTTGGAGCGGCAACGTGTGGTAAACGCCCATGAGAGGGAGGCGGGTGGGACGCACGTTGCAGACCTGCCCTTTCACCGCTGTACATGGCTGTGGGCGGGGAGGTGTGTGAAGGCTGACCAGAAAGGGGGGGAGGGGCAGCAGGGTAAGCAGACGATGATGATGACGCTGGATCTCCACTTTTTATGTTGGAGTGATCCACAATGTCTGACGGAACAGTCAAAGCAACAACTTCAATGGCGCAGATGAGCACTAATTCAAGATTCAAGAAATTTATTGTCCATTAAAGGATATTTGTCTTTGCCTACCGAGTGTAGGTCAAGGTTAAAAACATAATATCTCATTTACACATCAAACAAACATGGCTAGATCTTTGACTAGACAAAAATATAAAATAGTACGTTTTGACAACATCATTCGCACGCCCAGACACGCGCACAGACAAACTTAGTTTGGCTTGAAGTTTGTGGTTTTCCATCTGAATCTGAATTCAAGACACTTTACCGTAGCGATTTCATTTTCATGAACTAATTTTGCTCGCTCTCAGCTTATCTTTCAACACGGCTGTTCAAAGCCTCCCATTTAGTTTTGAGGCGCGCCCGCATGTGGCGCCTTAAGATAAGGAGCCGCACAGCGTATCGCCTTCGTCAATACTGCCGGCTGGCAGCACATAGCTGAGCGCAATCTGTTACAGCTGTGCAACTATAGTCACGCTATTCTTGTCACTGTTTTACGCTAGCATGCTATGTGCGTACACACTCGGCACTGAACGTGCACCGCACGGGATACATTTTAATGGCTTGGGTCATTTACAGCATGTTCAAGCTGTACTGAACGTATGTTGTATTTATGACATACATTTAAAACCTAAGAAAATGCATTTTTCTTTAAAAGGTATATTTTCGAAAAATACTTACCGATGACATGACATAGTGGAAGTGTCTACTACTTACTCAATTCTAGCCTAAGAACCCATTGTGTTACCACACAACCCGGGAGGCACTCGGGGAACCCCCAGAGGGGCCGAGAGGTGTCTCCCGTTCCTGCCCATCCGGTTCCGAGTCACGTGTGACTAACCAGTCAGATACTAGGCTCGCCAGCGGCAAGCGGGGCAGGTGGGAGGTTCCTCCAAGTCATGTCATCGGTAAGTATTTTTCGAAAAAATACCTTTTAAAGAAAAATGCATTTTTTACCGATGACATGACATAGTGGAAGAATAACGAACAGGAGGAGGGTGCCGCACCCAACCACCCCCAAGGGCTAGCAGGACCTTCCTCCCGTCGCAAACTCCCAACAACCTAGCTAGGTGCGTACCTACGGCGCCTGTGGCACCGGGAGGGAGTGTTGCGCTGCAGTGATGTCCCCCACCAAGGCGAGGTTGTCTCGCTGGCCTGCCAGATCCCGGAGGAAGAAGCAGGCGAAGGTAGATTCTGCCCACCAGCCCACAGCAGCCACGATGTCCTTGACAGCGCAGTTTCGGTCGAACGCGACGCTCGTGGCCATGGCGCGTACCTCGTGTGCACGTATCTTTAGCCTCTTAGCTACCTGCGGGGAGAGGTCCATGTAGGCGGATCGTATGACCCAGTGTAGCCAGGAAGAGATCGTCTGGGCTGTTATGTTCTGACCGGGTTTTAGCGGCAGGAAGAGGCGGGAGCGTCCTCTCCGGACAGCTTTGGTACGGTGCAGGTACACGCGTAGGGCTCGCACAGGATCTTGTTGCCTGGTCTCCTGGGGGAAGCTGATCCCTTTCAGCGGCCGTAAGGTGATCACCTGTGGCGCAGACAAAGGAGACCTGGTCTTGGCAATGAAGGCAGGGTCCATCAGAAGCTGTACAGAACGATCCGCTCTAAACTGCAGGCAGGCCGGGCGCGCGGAAAGCGCGTGCAGCTCGCTAACTCGGGCCGCGGTGGCAAGCGCCAGCAGGAAGCACGTCTTACGGGTCACATCTGCCAGTCGGGTCAGAGGCAGAGGCTCAAAACGGGGTGAGTTCAGCCAGGTCAGTACCCATGGTAGGTCCCAGCGAGGAATGAGCGACCGAAGAGCCGGACGCTGCAGGCCGAAGTTGGACATAAGGTCGGCAAGGTCTTTACAGGCGCCAGGGTCCGGGCGGCCGAGATGCCGGTAGGTGTCGGCAATCATGGACAAGTAGCCCCTGATGGTGATCGGGGCCAAACCTTGGTCTCCAAAGAGCCAGAGGAAGAAGTCCGCGAGCTGGGGCTTAGTCAAATCGGTGGGGGAGAGTTGCCGGTCGTCGCACCAGGTGCACAGAACTTGCCATTTTCCCTTGTAGACGCGCTGGGTGGAAGGTTTGCGGGCTGCAGCGATAGCCTCCACTGCTGCACCCGAGAAGCCTCTAGCGGAGAGGGCTTGCCGCACAACCTCCAGGCGTGTAGCAGTAGGCGCTCCGGGCATGGGTGGAACAGCGACTGTCGCGGTTGCTTGAGCATAGTGCGGGGAGCTGTAGAGGGGGGAATGTGGCGAGGCTGAGAAGGTTGGAGGTCCAAGACCGGGTCCAGGTGAACGGGGCTACCAGTAGGAGGACCGTGTTGCATCCCCGCAGCTTGCGGAGGACTTTGGGAACGAGGACTGTTGGGGGATACGCATAAGCGATGAGTCCGTCCCATGGAATAGAAAGGGCGTCGACTGCCCAGGCCAGGGGATCCGGGATCGGGGAGACGAAAAGGGGAAGCTGGTGATTCCACCTCGTGGCGAACAGATCGACCAAAGGGGTCTCCCAGTGGGCACAGATCATCCGGAAGATATCCTGGTGTAGGGTCCATTCCGTATGTAGTAACTGGCTGCGTCGGGAGAGAGAGTCCACCAAAACATTCAGTCAGCCAGGGATGTGTCGCGCCAGGAGGGAAAGGTTGCGGTCCTCGCACCAGCGCATCAACCGGTAGAGGAGCATGCACAGGTCGGGCGAGCGGGTCCCGCCCTGTCTCTGGATGTAGGCCACAACCGTCGTGTTGTCCGAGAGAACGAGCAATTGCTGGTGCCCGAGTTGATCCTCCCAAACGACGAGGGCTTGCCAGACTGCTTGCAGCTCCAACCAGTTGATGTGCATGTCCGCAAACTCCAGTGGCCAGAGGCCGGACGCCGTGAGGAACTGAGGAAGCAGGTGGGCACCCCAACCAGCACGACTCGCGTCGACACACAGGGAAAGATGCGGGGGCGGAGAGGACAGGGGGACTCCTGAAGCCAACCATGTCATGTCGGCCCAGCGAAGGAGATGGGGGCGAACCAGCAGGGACACGGGGACCAGGGTGGAGAGGTCGCCAGAGGAGGGGCGCCAGAGGAGCAGGAGATGCAGCTGCAGTGGCCGGGCGTAGAGACGACCGAGGGGAAGTAGATCCGCCACCGCATTGATCAGTCCAAGCAGTTCAAGCCAAACTCTGGCGGGAGCTGCCTCCTGCTGGGCTACCTGGCTGGCTAGGGTGGACAACTTCCGAATCCGCGGTTCCGGCAGACGCACGGTGTTGAGGTCGGTGGCGAACTCCATGCCGAGATGAACGAAGCGACGCGAGGGCGAGAGGTCGGACTTGCCTGCGTTGACGAGGAATCCCAACCGAGACAACAGCCGCATCAGTGCATCCCTGTCCACTTCTAAGGAGGCCTCAACTTGGTTCCTCAGGAGGAGATCGTCGAGGTAGTTGGAGGTCGGGCTGGACGACGACTGATGCGCCTTGGCCACCACAGCATCCATAATGCGGGTGAAGACCCAGGGGCTGAGGTTGAGGCCGAAGGGAAGAGCGCGAAACTGGTAAACTACCCCGTCGCAGGCGAAGCGCAGGTACCTCCTGGCGGCCGGATGCATGGGAACATGGAGGTAGGCATCGGACAAGTCCAGACTGATCGTGAAGTCCATGGGCTGTACGGCAGCTCGGAGGGCCCGGGCAGTTTCCATGCGGAAGGACGGGGCCAAAATGAAGCCGTTCAGGGTGGAGAGATCGATTACTGGGCACCACTTGCCGCCTGGCTTGGGAACTACGAAGAGACGACTGTAAAACGCAGGGGTGTCTGTGCGTCGTACCACCTCTGTGGCGTCTTTCCCCAAGAGAGCGGCTACTTCTCCACGCAGGGTGGTCTGAAGGCATCTCGGTCCACATTGGAGTCGAGCGCAGGGGCGGGGGGGAGCGGAAGGAGATCCGAAGGCCCTCAGTCACGGTGTCCAAAATCCATGGGTCGTCTGGAAACAGCAAGCGCCACTCCTTGCTGAACTGAATGAGCATCCCGCCGACTAGAGGACCCGGTACGGTTGGCGGAGGCGGGGCCGGGGCAAAGTCAGGGAGCCCGCCCGTGCCCAGGGCGACGGGCGGGACGGGGCCAAGCAGGGGCGGGGGCGCTAACCTGGCCGGGGCATCCGAAGGCTGGGCGACGGCGACGAAGGGCTTGCAGCGGGGCGGAGGCTGCCGAGGCGACGGGTCTGGCGGTCCACAGGGCGCAACCCAGGGTCTTGCGGGCGGTCGGAAAGCGATGCAGCACGGTTTTGCGAGGCCAACGGTCCGAGTTCGAGTCCTTAACTGACTGCCATGTCTCGCTGAAGAGCAGTGGGCCTCCCAGCGGGGCACGACGCAGCTGCGTCCTCAAATACGACAGCATCCCACGGCAGGACTGCAACACGGCATCCCGACGCAACAAGTCGCAATTAGAAGCAGCAGCCATAGCGTTGACCAAGGAGTGGTACGCCGCATGGTTGGCCGCTTCCACCAGGACGAGCAGGTCTCCTAGGAGGGGGGTCAAGGAGGGGCGCCAGGCATCCTCAATACGACGGACGAACGCCTGCGTCAGTAACTCCAGGAATCCCGCGCAGGCCAAGGTGTTCCTAACGAGGGAGGCCGTCTTGTCCAGGCCGCGCGGAAGCGCGTGCTTCAGTATGGTAGCGCCACCTGCTTGCACGATGGCAGAAGGGTCCACGGGGGGCAGCGGGCAGTGGAAAGCTTGGGAATGTCCGGAGTACCAAATCTGCCGGAAGGCGATGTCGAGACCAGGAGGCCACTTACGGTCAGTGAAGAATTCGCAGTTCTGGGTACCAGACAGAAGGTGAGCCGAGAAGGCATCACGAAGGTCACGAAAGCCGGGGGGCTGTGGCAGGGACTTGAACCTTTTAACCTGTTTACCGGCGTCCACGAAAGCGGATATCTTCCTCTTGAGCGGGGGCGACGGAGGACAGTCCTCGGCTGGAAGAGTGGAGGCGATGAGACGTGCGACCTCGTTGAGAGCCAGAAGGGTGTCCGTCCGGGAGGAGGTCAATCTCTGGGAAACCGAGGAGTCCGAAGAAGACGCGTGAGGCGAAGGCGACCGGCTGAGTCCTCCGAGGAGCGCCGAAATGGAGTCGTCGGCAAGCAGACTCAGTCTCGTTGTCCCGCGAGCGGGGATCGGGCGAAGCTCGCGGGTGCCAGGGGCTCCGAGCGGAGCGCTTTCGACAATGGCGGCCGGGGACAGTGGTAGCAGAAGGACGGAGTGGCGAGCGCAGCATGAGACGTCGAGTCGGAGACCTAGCGCTGCGGGATAGGAGACCAGAGCGGGGAGAGTGACTGCGGGAAGGCGACCGAGTTCGATGGAACCGCGTAGTGGGAAGACGGGCCGGGTGAGAGGAGGAGGGAAAGGAGGAACGAGAGTCCAGACGAGGAGCGGAGAAGGAAGAGCACGAAGACACAGTACAGCGAGGAGGCTCAGGTTCCTGGGGGCGATGCGAAGAGTGCTCCCTCTTCTTGCGCTCGCGAGCAGGGGAGCGAGAGCAGCGGTCCGATCTTGAGCGGAGGACGGGTTCCGTGTTGCGCCGGGACGGAGTACGCGTGTGAGAGTGTCTCCGCGAGCCAGGCTCAAAGAGGTAGGCTCGCTGCCGGCGAGGTGACTCCACGTAGGAACCAGCGGGTTTCCATGGAGACGAGTGGGGATCGGAAACGGACCAGGTACAGCGCGAAGTACGTCTCTCCGAACCAGGCTCAGTGAGGTAGGTTCTCTGCCTGTCAACAGGCTTTGTCCGGGCACGCTCCCACCTGGGCGCGGCCGCAACAATCAACCCACTGCGCACACTAGCCTGTAGCGTCCGGCGTGGCAATCTCTCCACAAGGTCGTCGAGGACTCGAGCGATCTGTGTACCGGGCACGACGGCAGGTACGTCGGCAGGTCTGGAAACACAGGAGCAGGGCACTCACGTCTGTAAAAGCTCCATAGTTGTAACCAACGCAGCTCAGGCCAGGTGGAGCAGACGTCACACGAGTGGTCGGAGGCACAACCGGCACAGGGTAGACAGACCTTGTGTAAATCCGAAGGCCACTGGAATCTTCCGCATTGCGTGCAGGTCATCAAGAGGGCACTGCAACAGACAAAAGACCTGAAGGCACGCGGCGAGAGTCCAAGGGGCCCCGTCCTGGTAAGGTAGGCCTGAGAACAAGCAACAACAGTATGTTACAGGTTTGCTTCCGAAAGCGCCAATGTCTTCCAAAGCACTCGCATAGGCTAGTAGGGGTGGGGCCACCCACGCCGGCACACACGAGAGTCACAGCGATAAAGCTAGTGTCTGACACCGTACCCGCCAAGCGTAATGGCGCAGCTAAAGAGTAATGGCGACAGGGCGGGAGCACGAGGGGCCCCGCTAAGGTAAGCAAGCGCCGTATCCTGCACAAAGACAAGCATGCTACAACATGTACAGGTATGAAGCAGGTGTCCAGTCCCCACACTTAGCCAACCAAGGGAGAGGTCGAGGGTACCAGGGCCCCGCCAAGCTAAGAGGCAAAAGACGCATCAAATTCCCCCCACAACTCAAACCGGCAAGGCAGGAAGTGCCACGCAAGAAAGGCAAGCTACAGCAAAGTTGACGAAGTAACCCACAGCTGCTCAGGCCGGTGCCCCGCCCGGAAACCGGCCGAGGGCCAACCCAACTACCTTACCTCTCCGCCGGAGCGGGAACGGGGGAGGAAACGTCCATGACACCCACGAGACGACCGGGCGAAGACCCCGCAAATCCCGCGTAGTGCCAACCACTGAAGCAACCAGAGGGAGCAGCAGCCGACGAAAGGGGACCGTAGGTCGAAGAACGAGGTTCAGGCTGAGGCAAGAGCCGAGAGAACAGAAGACCGGCCGGTCGAAAAATCCAAGTGCTGGAGGCTAGAGAAAAGACGTCCGAATGTCGTGAGCCTAAGTAGCCGACTGGTTAGTCACACGTGACTCAGAACTCAGTTCCCCAAGTGCCTCCCGGGTTGTGTGGTAACACAACGGGTTCTTAGGCTAGAAGTGAGTAAGTAGTAGACACTTCCACTATGTCATGTCATCGGTAATGTTTTTGAAGAAACAAATGAGCTTTCTGTAGACACTAGACATGCTTAGGAAAATAAAGATGAGCAATGCATGCAACGGACTAGAAGACAGGCAACCGGCGCGCAGTTTACCGTGAATCTGCTGCAAATGACACGTCTTTCAACTGTTCCAACTCATGCAAAGTACTTTTGCGAAAAATTATGGTTCAAGCCAGCGATCCTCGTATACAGCCTCTACAATAAGCACTACTCGAAATGTCAGATAGATTTACCTTGCGATCTCAGTGGGTCCTGAAATGAGATGATGCGTCATTGGTAATCCAGTGTTAGACGGAAAGTTTTTGGGTCAACGTAATCTCCACACGTAGTTGATTTCGGAGGCAGTGAAAATCTTCCCAATAATTCACAGTTCATATGCAGTGTTAGCGGCAGTGTCAGTTGCACACTTTGCATAGGTGAAGTTGTCTTTAGCATTCCACTAAATCTTATAAAATCGGAAGAGCAATCCACTTTACTAACAAATCGGATGGGACACTGGCCACAGTTAAAAACACTCTTAATGGTGATCAAATGGCTATTTTGAACAGGCGTAAATCAGATAAACACAGAACAGTGCAGGCTAAAATGTATCAGTCTCAAGACAGTTTATTTCACAGAGAGACTTTTTTTCGGTGTGTACTTGGCGGCTCTCTACACATTCCTTTCGGATAGTGTTTGTCTTCTTCATCTTTACACTCGTCAATACCGCCATGAAAAACAGAAAGATCGTCTACATAATCAACGCACAGTTTAAAGTGTTTAAGTCTGTCTTTCCTTTGCCTTTTTACTCACTCTGCACAAATCCTGCACAAACTACTCAACCGTTACGTGTGGTTTGAATAGGAATATTGTGTGTCAGACTCCATTTTAAACGTTTGCGAACTACACTCATATGCTGGTCTATAAAACTGTCTATAAAAAAATCACAGGTAAATCTATCTAGTAAAAGAAAAGCACTTACTTGTAGCACTATGTTACACTAACACATATCACTCATTGAAAATCCAAACAAAAGTATTTTGAAAGCACAGTAAAGCTTTAAAGCCAGCACAAATTTGGCACTCGGCCCACATAAAATAGTAAGCGTAAGGAAGGCCTACTATCAGGCGGTACCAGATGCCCATCGGAATTCGCTGTAACTAGGTCACCTCGCCACCTGATAAGCTAGCGTGGCACTCTGTAACTAAATGTGTGGGTTTGTAGAAGAACTGAACAGCCGTGTCTCTTCAGGGTTCAAAACGGTCTTTTTGCTGTGATGACTTCATTTGAAGTGCAGACTTTTGTGTAATTTTATTGACTAGATGATAACAATGAAAGGATACAGTTGAAACACTGGATTTTCTTCAGCTCTGCTTCTGCTGACCTGTAACAAGACAAATAGAATGCTGGTCAAAACAACAGTGAAATGACGTATAGAGAAACGACGTACTTCTCAAAACCCACCTCTACAACGCTGCCTTTTACCAGTTCATTTCCCCAGCCGTGCACAATTCATCACCACTGTCACGTGTGTGTGTCTGTGTGTCTGTATGTGTGTGTGCATGCATATATTGTGTGTGTGTGTGGGCGCGTGCATATGTTGTGTGTGTGTGTGTGCGTGTTAGCCGTTAGCCTTTTCATTGTATCAACGCTTAGAGCTACTTTTAGAATAAGCGCTTAACAAATCTCCTTTATTATTATTATTACTATCCAATCAAGTCAATCAGCCCTGCTACATCACAACACAAGCTGGATCAACCATGATAGTTAACCTTCTGGCTGTTGGGAGCCGGTTTTGTCGCGATTCTTGCAGGAATCATGGCGACTAAAGCTGCTACAGACAGCCAAAGGGTTAACCCT
Source organism: Semisulcospira habei (assembly GCA_036245525.1). Taxonomy (NCBI): domain Eukaryota; kingdom Metazoa; phylum Mollusca; class Gastropoda; family Semisulcospiridae; genus Semisulcospira; species Semisulcospira habei. The sequence continues at coordinate 1,914,542 of BTPG01000007.1, forward strand.
ATTAGCCCCGGGACCAGTTGCAGGAGATGGATTGATCATGATAATTCAAGGGTAGTGCCAGATGAGCTTGGCGCCTGCAGGCGCCAAGCTCATCTGGCACTACCCTTGAATTAATAATAATAATAATAATAATAAAGGTAATTTGTATAGCGCCTAATCACCAAGGTGCTCTAGGCGCTTTACAATCACAGTAATGAAACAGTGAAGCAAAATACAAAAACAAGCACATACAACCAAAAATATACATTGATTTACAAGGAGCAGAAAACTCTCTCTCTCTCTCTCTCTCTCTCACACACACACACACACACACACACACACACACACACACACGCACGCACGCACGCACGCACACACACACACACATGATGAGCCGGCAAACAAAATGGTCTTTACGTATGCAACAAAGAAAAGGTGTGTTTTAAGCTTGGATTTGAAAATGGAAAAAGATGATGAGTGACACACATCAGCTGGGAGAGAACATTCCATGTAATGGGACCAAAATACGAAAATGCACGATGACCTTGAGTGACCTTATTGCGTCTAGGGATACGGAAAACACGAGTATCTGAAGCAGAGCGTAGTGAGTGGGAATTATCATGATCAATCCATCTCCTACACAGCTGGAACATAGTCGTTGGGCAACCCCTCCAAAATTTGAGAAATGGGGCTGAAAGGGCTAAGGACTTACATCTGCGCCGTGAGGCCGCTGTCCTTATTGCTGTAAAACTGGCGTCGGTCTTTTGGGGAGGACTGAACCCATTGTATCCATTCAGCTGCGGCGTCCACATACCTGCACAAGCAACACAGTCATGGGGCAAACTTCAAGCAGACATCTGTGACAAGCAGTTTTTTTTTTTAAAACCTGTTTAATGACCTACTGTGACCATGACCTTGAAGAAAGGTCATTGAAATTGTCATACTTTAGGCAGGTCCCGCCAAAACGTATGCACAGCAAGTTAATCGCTCTGTGAAATGCAATTTTCGGCACGTCAGATAGGGCAGTATTATTATTATTATTATTATTATTATTATTATCATCATTATTATCAACTGACCTGCGGTAGACCCCTGGTTTGTCGATGTCGAGAGTGACGTACTTTCCAGCTGGCAGTAAAAGTCGACAGCATCGAGCCCCCAGCTGTCGGTGAAGATCAGACATTGGCAAAGCGGCCAGCTTGCCGACCACATTCTGATGAAGAGAGGAGGATTTCACACGTCGGATTTAATCCCACATTCACATGTCACCATGTTTTACCGTTAACTCACTCGAGACGAAAGGCATCAAGATACGTGGCTTTAGCCGCGTATCCGGATGCCGTTCGTCTCAAGTGAGTTAACGGACATCACATTTGCCTCAGGCTGTTGGCACTGCTGTGAGTCCTGCAGGAATCATGGCCACTAAAAGTGCTCCCCACAGCCAAAGGGTTAGGGGGAGATACTCATTGGGAGGCCAGTGTAGTTTACCGGCAGAAGCTTGGGGTGACAGATAGGGACTGACATAGTCACACTCGGACACAACGTCACCCCAATCCACTTTCTAGCTTATACATCTACCCCCACTCCATAAAGTTTTCCTTCTCTGACACATGTATTGTAACTAGCCAATTCATGAATTTGTTTGATATACTACCCTTCCCAAAATCCCTTGCGCGTGAAGATTCCATCTTGATGATCAGCACATTTTTCAAAACGGAAACGCAAAATATTTTCATACGGCAACATTAACAAGCTTCTTATATATAGTAGTAATGACATACCTCTTAGTGTGTACGAAAGCTCAAAATTTACATCCTATACGCAGACACGAACGAAGAACAGACGCCAGGAAACGTGTGACTGACTAGTCAAATTGACGAGATGTCAGCTGGCGATATCGACAAGCTAAGAAAAGAACTAAATAAACAAACCTGCTGGCATTTTCCGCAATTATGCATGATCTAGTAACAAGTATAATTTACTCAGTAACACGCACGGTTATACAAAGCATTGGATGTGCTCATATTCAGATGAAATGAGTCGACAGCGATGTGCAGTCGTCTGCCAATCATGTGTTTTGTCTGAACACCGCAATCGGCCACAAAATGAATGTTTTGTTTTGGACTGGGTACATAAATTATAGTGAACAACATTTTGCTTGATATAGTGCAGATAACCCACAGATGTGATTACTTGACCCAAATATAAAATGTCCTCGTCTTACTTCTCGGACATTTTGATTCGGGTGTTGTAAACACACCTGCCTGTTATTTGCACTATATCAAGCAAAATGTTGATCAATATAATAACCACATGAAGCGGAGGGGTCTCACCCCCAGTGGCCCTCACAGCTAATCCATCTCCTGCACTTGTACCAGACAATACTCTGTCACAACTCTGTGGCATGCCTTTTCTAGCAGGTCTAGTGACATCAGGAGACTGGGTCACAACAACTCTGTGGAGTTACATCAGGAGACTGGGTCACAACAACACTGTGGCATGCCTTTCCTAGCATGTCTAGTAACAACATGAGACTGGGTCACAACTCTGTGGCATGCCTTTCCTAGCATATCTAGCGACATCAGGAGACTGGATCACAACTCTGTGGTATGCCTTTCCTAGCATGTCTAGTTACATCAGGAGACTGGATCACAACAACTCTGTGGCATGCCTTTCCTAGCATGTCTAGTTACATCAGGAGACTGGGTCACAACACTGTGGCATGCCTTTCCTAGCATGTCTAGTTACATCAGGAGACTGGGTCACAACTCTGTGGCATGCCTTTCCTAGCATGTCTAGTTACATCAGGAGACTGGGTCACAACACTGTGGCATGCCTTTCCTAGCATGTCTAGTTACATCAGGAGACTGGGTCACAACACTGTGGCATGCCTTTCCTAGCATGTCTAGTAACAACAGGAGACTGGGTCACAACACTGTGGCATGCCTTTCCTAGCATGTCTAGTAACAACAGGAGACTGGGTCACAACACTGTGGCATGCCTTTCCTAGCATATCTAGCGACATCAGGAGACTGGATCACAACAACTCTGTGGTATGCCTTTTCTAGCAGGTCTAGTGACATCCTGCAGATCCTGCAGTTTTCCAAGCCGACATGAAGTGTTTGACGCTGATGTTAGTAGCCGGACCTCTGATCTTCTGCTGGATAATCGGATGGACCTGTACAATGACGGTCTTCAACAAGTGTTGGACCGTCATGCTCCTCTGACGAGGGGTGTCAGGGACCGTCCGTCTGCCCCCTGGCTGTCTGAGGATGTGAGAGATGCACGGCGTGAGAGGAGGTGTGCCGAGCGTCAGTGGAGAAAGCACAAACTGACCGTGTACAGACAGATATACATGTGTAAAAGAAATGCGGCCTCTCAGCGCTGCCAGACGACATTTCTTCATGGACAAGCTCAACTTGGCTGCCTCTTCCAGCAAACTGTTCTTCTCGTGTCAAATGAACTCCTGGGAAAACCCAAGTCTACTGCTCTTCCTGCTGATGTTCCCTCTTCTGAACTGCTGCAGACATTTTGTGATTTTTTTCACTGACAACATCAAACTGCTGCATGAGAACTTAGATGCTAAGCAGTGCGATCCACCCATTTTTGCTGTTTATGATGGTCCATGTTTTGCAAAGTTCAAATCTGTTACAGAAAGCGACATTACTGCCATAATTGCAAAGTCTCCAACAAAAAGTTGTATGTTGGATCATGTTTCGATTTGTTTCCAAAAGCAGTGCATCAGCGATCTTGCACCGTTGATTGCTGCTATTGTAAACAAGTCTCTGTCAGCCGGAAATGTTCCAAAATCTTTCAAACAGGCTGTTGTTACCCCGTTGCTAAAAAAAACAGGTTTGGACCGAAATACCCTGAAAAACTTCAGACCTGTATCCAACCTACCATTTTAATTTTAAGGTACTGGAGAAAGTTGTCTTACAACAGCTCCTGGAACACTTAGAGATGAATGGTCTGTTGTAAGTGTGGCCCTGTTGGATCTCAGCACTGCTTTCGATACGCTGGACCATTCCATTCTCATGAAGAGGCTTGAAATCACTTTTGGCCTGCGTGAAACGGTTCTCTCTTGGTTTGACATCACTGCCATCATCATCCGGTGACTGGGCCACAACTCTGCTCTGTGGCATGCCTTTCCTAGCATGTCTAGCGCCGTCAGGAGACTGGGTCACAACAACTCTGTGGCATGCCTTCTCTAGCAGGTCTAGTGACAACAGGAGACTGGGTCACAACTCTGTGGCATGCCTTTCCTAGCACGTTTAGTGACAACAGAAGACTGGGTCACAACAACTCTGTGGCATGCCTTTCCTGGCAGGTATAGTGACATCAGGAGACTGGGTCACAAGGGTCGCTGGCTACAGCCAGGGTTAGGGTCAGTGGCTACAGCCAGGGTTAGAGTCAGTGGCTACAGCCAGGGTTAGGGTTAGTGGCTACAGCCACGGTTAGGGTTAGTGGTTACAGCCAGAGTTAGGGTTAGTGGCTACAGCCAGGGTTAGGGTTAGTGGCTACAGCCAGGGTTAGGGTTAGTGGCTACAGCCAGGGTTAGGGTTAGTGGCTACAGCCAGGGTTAGGGTTAGTGGCGACAGCCAGGGTTAGGGTTAGTGGCTACAGCCAGGGTTAGGGTTAGTGGCGACAGCCAGGGTTAGGGTTAGTGGCGACAGCCAGGGTTAGGGTTAGTGGCTACAGCCAGGGTTAGGGTTAGTGACTACAGCAAGGGTTAGGGTTAGTGGCTACAGCCAGGGTTAGGGTTAGTGGCTACAGCCAGGGTTAGTGGCTACAACCAGGGTCAGGGTTAGTGGCTACAGCAAGGGTTAGGGTTAGTGACCACAGCCACCTAGATTGCTAGAAACAAGTGCTGTATCTGATTTGGCGATATACCATTGCATGCAATACTGAGTCTGACGTAGGTTACACGCACCACTTCGTGTTCAGAATGATGCAGACAGCCCTGTATTCGGCCAGAGAAGTCGGAGACCATATCCAGCGCTGTGCGATCGTCAAACACGATTCTGACCCGTCCGTTTGTGTAGGCGGCAAATCGACCGTAACCCGGCACTGTGCAGTCCTCCAAAACACAGGTGGCCAGCGGTTCAACAACCTGAGTCGGGACGAGCTGTAAAGAGACAGGCATTGACCCCACTGTACATCAGTCACAGGCTCTGCTTAAAGGCTGGCATCACAGGGGGGTTGAAATACGATCTGGTGGAAAAGAGGTGTAAATACGTCACTACACGTCTTTTCCACTGTGACAGGGTTACAAGAATGGATCAACCATGATAATTCAAGGGTAGTGCCAGATCAGCTTGGCGCATGATGCACTACACCAGCTGGATTGACCAAGATAAGTCAAGGGTAGTGCCAGATTAGCTTGGCGCATGATGTACTACACCAGATGGATCGGCCAAGGTAATTCAAGGGTAGTGCCAGATTAGCCTGGCACCTTCAGGCGCCAAGCTATTCTGGCACTACCCTTGAATTATCAGGTCACTACACCAGATGGATCAACCAAGATAATTCAAGGGTAGTGCTAGATTAGCTTGGCGCATGATGTACTACACCAGCTGGATCAACCAAGATAATTCAAGGGTAGTGCCAGATTAGCTTGGCGCATGATGCACTACACCAGATGGATCGGCCAAGGTAATTCAAGGATAGTGCCATATTAGCTTGGCACCTTCAAGCACCAAGCTATTCTGGCACTATCCTTGAATTATCATGGTCACTACACCAGATGGATCAACCAAGATAATTCAAGGGTAGTGCCAGATTAGCTTTGCGCATGATGCACTACACCAGATGGATCAACCAAGATAATTCAAGGGTAGTGCCAGATTGGCTTGGCGCCTTCAGGCACCAAGTTAATCTGGCACTACCCTTGAATTATCATGGTCGATCCACCTCCTGCAACTAGTAAGTAGTTGTAAGGTGACACCTTCAAAATTTCTGGGCCTAGTGGTTAAATGAGTTAAGGTCCAAAATCACAGACCAGCCAATAAGTTAATGGTTGCTACTGCTCGTTACCTTCCAACACGGGATGTCTTCTCCCTCTGACAGCTTGCTGTTCTGAATGCAGCCGTTCAAAAACCTGAAATAGAAACAACAATCAACATGATCAACGCTTCAGGTGATGGTAGCGCTTTTTGTCCATGTGATCCCTAATCATCTAATAATAATAATAATAATAATTACGGTATTTATAATGCGCTATCTTATAATAATTATAACTCTAAGCGCGCACTCACAACTTGCACGCGCACGCTTTTGACAATGACTCATGTACCACAAATACATTACAACAGTCAGATTAGGGTGGGGAGCATGATGGCGTTATAGTGCTAGAACTGTTGAAAGAGATGAGTTTTGAGCGCGGACTAAAAGGAGGAGAGAGAGTGTTTCTGAGGAAAAGAGAGTGGGAGAGTGTTTCACTTTTTTTCAGGTGGATGGACCGCAGATGGAGAAGGAGCGGGGACCAAAAGTACTGAGTTTGGTGCGGGGGATGTGGAGTTGGAGAGGGTCGGAGGCAGAGCGGAGGGAATCAATGAATCTTTATTTTACAACGGTGAAGATATTAACACAGTCAGTGACTATGTCATTTTTCGTACCTGCCGTTGCTACAACTACGACTAGCTAAGTAAAAAATATACAGGGAGCGGGAAGGAGTGTAGGGGTAAAGTAAGTTGGAGAGATATGCAGGAGCGTAGTTGTTAAGGGATTGTGGCAGAGAGAGACCTGGACAAAAAGCTGTGCTGACAGTCAAAGGATTATGGGCCAAATATTCCCTCACTGAAGCTATAAATACCGTTAATATTTACTGTTGTCATGAACATGAAATGGAGTACAAATCTTGCCGACTTACAGACTGATCACACAAAGACAATAATAACAATAATATTAACCCATTCAGCCCTGACGCCCTACAGCAGGTGATGGGTCGACCATGATAATTCAAGGGTGGTGCCGGATTAGCTTGGCGCCTGTCGGCGCCAAGCTAATCCAGCACCACCCTTGAATTATCATGGTTGACCCATCTCCTGCAGCAGGTGCATAGTCGTTGGATGACGCATCCAAAATTTGGGAAATATGTGCGTCGGGCTGAAGGATTTAACACTATAAAGCGCACTAACTCACGTACAGTACATAACTTGTGCGTCCCAACCCGTGCCCACCTGTTTGGGAGAGTTCAATATGGATGCATGGACTGGGTGAGCTGGGAAGACGGGAAATGTGCTCTCCATGCATAATATAGAAAGTATAACAATGATATAATCTCAATAACAGCAACAGTAATGCAAAGAGTCAACCCGGTTTTCCAGATGAAGTACCCACCTGTGTGCCCTCTTGATCAACTTGTCTATGGAGTACGGTGATTTTGGAGTGCTGGGCGGGAGTGCCTTCAGGGAGTATGTCTTTTCCTCTAACTGCAAAACAAGGAATACTGCATGGGCTGGCGTTTCGTCTCAATCTCTTGATTCCAACACAGTGTTGGAAAACAGCCAATGTCAGAAATATTATAATAATAATAATAATAAAGGTAATTTGTATAGCACCTAATCACCAAGGTGCTCTAGGTGCTTTACAATCACAGGAATGAAACACAAAACAAAATACAAAAACACATACAACAACAACAAAACAAACATACATTTATTTGTAAGGGGCAGAAAACTCACACACACACACATGCACTCACACACACACACATGCACACACACAGACACACACACACACGCACGCACACAGTCACACACACAATGAGCCGGCAGACAAAATGGTCCTTAAGTATATGCAACAGAAAAAAAGGTGTGTTTTAAGCTTGGATTTAAAAATAGACAGCGATGATGAGTGACGCACATCAGCTGGGAGCGTGTCCCATATAACCAAAATATGAAAATGCACGATGACCTTGAGTGACCTTATTACGTCTAGGGATATTAAGCACTTTGCTGTCAGCTGACACAGATTGTGTTGCTGCAATCTCCATCCATTCATTTCCAAACAAGCCCAGCTTGCCCACAAGCCCAGCCTGCCCACAAGCCCAGCCTGCCCACATACGTGGATCCAAAGTGGTGTCAGCAAGAGTGGTAGATCCTGTGAGGGCTCATGAGGATCTATGTCTCTTGCTGTTGGATTCTGTTGGGTTTTTGTTTTCTGACGTGAAGGGATTCCTAAATACGAGATAAGTCCACACAACTGGACACCCAAAAGGAAAGTATACTGTTGTCTTCTTACTAAACTCTGCATTCCCACCAAAAAACGCACACACCTGAAAAACTAAAAAAAAGTGAAGTGAAAACTATGTTGACTACCTTGCCATTGTTGAAGGCGACACGGAGAAAGTAGTGTCCTGTGATTCCCTGCGAGACGAACACACTGCCGTCACCTGGGTAGATCTCTACTCCCTTCATGTTGGCCAGGTGAACAAACCTGCAAACATTCCAAACACACTCAGCTAATGAACTCCTCCCGGCAATAAGCCACCAGTGCTGTGAACAGCAAACATTCCAAACACACTCAGCTAATGAACTCCTCCCGGCAAGAAGCCGCCAGTGCTGTGAACAGCAAACAATGCATGCACAAAGGGCTTTAATCCCTTCACTGCGCAGAAAAATTAAACACCACCCATCTGCAAGAGGCATAGATCCTCATGAGCCCCGCAATTGCGGGGGTTCATGAGGATATATGCCTCTTGCTGAAACTGCTTGGTGTCTATGTTCCTCTGATGCCCAAGTGCTGTGGAGGATCGAATGAGCATAGAAGTTCAAGGGTACTGCCTGAAGGACTCAGCGGCTCATCAGGCACCACTCGTGAACCGCCACGGTAATCGTCTCCAATGATGCGTGAAATGTATGTGCTGTTTGTGATTTCACACCTTACAGCTCTAGACTCTCATTCAAAGACTAACATGCATACCCACTCACCTGTACACCACCCCTCCCATCATGATGACCTTCAGCTGACCTTGCTTGAACTCGCTGATCTGACCTTGCCCGTCCTCTCCATCGTCAAGGGGATGTGGCTGCCAGGCGTGCAGGTGCTGGAAGGGGCAGGTCAGCGGGAGAGGCGAGACCAAAGGGGAGAAAATGCAACTGTCCTTGTTGACCGTGGACGTTTTCTGCAGTCGCTGAACAGCAGCAGTGGGCCGTGACAGATGGCATTCTGTAACTGTTGTGATAGGACAGTTGACAAGGGGCATGCATATATGTAACCGTTGACATAGGATGGTTGACAAAGGGTACGCATACACAAGTAACTGTTGTGATAGGATGGCTGACAAGAGGCACACACACACAAGTAACAGTTGTCATAGGACAGTTGACAAGGGGCACACACACACACAAGTAACAGTTGTCATAGGACAGTTGACAAGGGGCACACACACACAAGTAATGGTTGTCATAGGACAGTTGACAAGGGGCACACACACACAAGTAATGGTTGTCATAGGACAGTTGACAAGGGGCACACACACACAAGTAATGGTTGTCATAGGACAGTTGACAAGGGGCACACACACACACACAAGTAACAGTTGTCATAGGACAGTTGACAAGGGGCACACACACACAAGTAATGGTTGTCATAGGACAGTTGACAAGGGGCACACACACACAAGTAATGGTTGTCATAGGACAGTTGACAAGGGGCACACACACACAAGTAATGGTTGTCATAGGACAGTTGACAAGGGGCACACACACACAAGTAATGGTTGTGATAGGACAGATGACCAGGGGCATGCATACACAAGTAACGGTTGTGATAGGATGGCTGACAAGGGGCACACATACACAAGTAACGGTTGTCATAGGACAGTTGACAAGGGGCACACACACACAAGCAACGGTTGTCATAGGACAATTGACAAGGGGCACGCATACACATTTAACAGTTGTCATAGGACAGTTGATAAGGGGCATGCATACACAAGTAACGGTTGTCATAGGACAGTTGACAAGGGGCACGCATGCAAGTAATGGTTGTCATACACAAGTACACTGCTTTGGTGTTTAAACACCCACTATTTTAATTCTCATTCAAAGGCCACTAACTTTTCTTTTTAAACCACATGGCCACGGTTTCCATATTTGCAAGGTGTCGACCAACGACTATGCACCAGCTGCAGGAGATGGATCGACCAAATCAACTAAAGGGTAGTGCTAGATTAGCTTGATGGCACCAAGCTAATCTGGCACTACCCTTGAATTATCATGGTTGATCCATCTCCAGCTGTACTTGCCTTGGAGCTAAAACAAGATGGACCACCATCAACACAAAGTTCCTAAAATTCTATTTTAAACCTTTCACTACCAAAATACTAAACTGACCATCGGGCAACTGCAAAAGATGCAGATCCTCATAAACCCCATAGTTGCTGGGACCAATGAAGATCTAGGCCTCATGCTGAAACTACTCGGTATACACTCACTATCATTAGCCGTGTTGCACTGAGGACTCAGTATACACTCACTATCATTAGCCGTGTTGCACTGAGGACTCGGTATACACTCACTATCATTAGCCGTGTTGCACTGAGGACTCGGTATACACTCACTATCATTAGCCGTGTTGCACTGAGGACTCGGTATACACTCACTATCATTAGCCGTGTTGCACTGAGGACTCAGTATACACTCACTATCATTAGCCGTGTTGCACTGAGGACTCGGTATACACTCACTATCATTAGCCGTGTTGCACTGAGGACTCGGTATACACTCACTATCATTAGCCGTGTTGCACTGAGGACTCGGTATACACTCACTATCATTAGCCGTGTTGCACTGAGGACTCAGTATACACTCACTATCATTAGCCGTGTTGCACTGAGGACTCAGTATACACTAACTATCATTAGCCGTGTTGCACTGAGGACTCAGTATACACTCACTATCATTAGCCGTGTTGCACTGAGGACTCAGTATACACTCACTATCATTAGCCGTGTTGCACTGAGGACTCAGTATACACTCACTATCATTAGCCGTGTTGCACTGAGGACTCAGTATACACTCACTATCATTAGCCGTGTTGCACTGAGGACTCGGTATACACTCACTATCATTAGCCGTGTTGCACTGAGGACTCAGTATACACTCACTATCATTAGCCGTGTTGCACTGAGGACTCAGTATACACTCACTATCATTAGCCGTGTTGCACTGAGGACTCAGTATACACTCACTATCATTAGCCATGTTGCACTGAGGACTCAGTATACACTCACTATCATTAGCCGTGTTGCACTGAGGACTCAGTATACACTCACTATCATTAGCCGTGTTGCACTGAGGACTCAGTATACACTCACTATCATTAGCCGTGTTGCACTGAGGACTCGGTATACACTCACTATCATTAGCCGTGTTGCACTGAGGACTCGGTATACACTCACTATCATTAGCCGTGTTGCACTGAGGACTCGGTATACACTCACTATCATTAGCCGTGTTGCACTGAGGACTCAGTATACACTCACTATCATTAGCCGTGTTGCACTGAGGACTCGGTATACACTCACTATCATTAGCCGTGTTGCACTGAGGACTCGGTATACACTCACTATCATTAGCCGTGTTGCACTGAGGACTCGGTATACACTCACTATCATTAGCCGTGTTGCACTGAGGACTCAGTATACACTCACTATCATTAGCCGTGTTGCACTGAGGACTCAGTATACACTAACTATCATTAGCCGTGTTGCACTGAGGACTCAGTATACACTCACTATCATTAGCCGTGTTGCACTGAGGACTCAGTATACACTCACTATCATTAGCCGTGTTGCACTGAGGACTCAGTATACACTCACTATCATTAGCCGTGTTGCACTGAGGACTCAGTATACACTCACTATCATTAGCCGTGTTGCACTGAGGACTCGGTATACACTCACTATCATTAGCCGTGTTGCACTGAGGACTCAGTATACACTCACTATCATTAGCCGTGTTGCACTGAGGACTCAGTATACACTCACTATCATTAGCCGTGTTGCACTGAGGACTCAGTATACACTCACTATCATTAGCCATGTTGCACTGAGGACTCAGTATACACTCACTATCATTAGCCGTGTTGCACTGAGGACTCAGTATACACTCACTATCATTAGCCGTGTTGCACTGAGGACTCAGTATACACTCACTATCATTAGCCGTGTTGCACTGAGGACTCAGTATACACTCACTATCATTAGCCGTGTTGCACTGAGGACTCAGTATACACTCACTATCATTAGCCGTGTTGCACTGAGGACTCAGTATACACTCACTATCATTAGCCGTGTTGCACTGAGGACTCGGTATACACTCACTATCATTAGCCGTGTTGCACTGAGGACTCGGTATACACTCACTATCATTAGCCGTGTTGCACTGAGGACTCAGTATACACTCACTATCATTAGCCGTGTTGCACTGAGGACTCAGTATACACTCACTATCATTAGCCGTGTTGCACTGAGGACTCGGTATACACTCACTATCATTAGCCGTGTTGCACTGAGGACTCGGTATACACTCACTATCATTAGCCGTGTTGCACTGAGGACTCGGTATACACTCACTATCATTAGCCGTGTTGCACTGAGGACTCGGTATACACTCACTATCATTAGCCGTGTTGCACTGAGGACTCGGTATACACTCACTATCATTAGCCGTGTTGCACTGAGGACTCGGTATACACTCACTATCATTAGCCGTGTTGCACTGAGGACTCGGTATACACTCACTATCATTAGCCGTGTTGCACTGAGGACTCAGTATACACTCACTATCATTAGCCGTGTTGCACTGAGGACTCAGTATACACTCACTATCATTAGCCGTGTTGCACTGAGGACTCAGTATACACTCACTATCATTAGCCGTGTTGCACTGAGGACTCAGTATACACTCACTATCATTAGCCGTGTTGCACTGAGGACTCAGTATACACTCACTATCATTAGCCGTGTTGCACTGAGGACTCAGTATACACTCACTATCATTAGCCGTGTTGCACTGAGGACTCAGTATACACTCACTATCATTAGCCGTGTTGCACTGAGGACTCAGTATACACTCACTATCATTAGCCGTGTTGCACTGAGGACTCAGTATACACTCACTATCATTAGCCGTGTTGCACTGAGGACTCGGTATACACTCACTATCATTAGCCGTGTTGCACTGAGGACTCGGTATACACTCACTATCATTAGCCGTGTTGCACTGAGGACTCGGTATACACTCACTATCATTAGCCGTGTTGCACTGAGGACTCAGTATACACTCACTATCATTAGCCGTGTTGCACTGAGGACTCGGTATACACTCACTATCATTAGCCGTGTTGCACTGAGGACTCGGTATACACTCACTATCATTAGCCGTGTTGCACTGAGGACTCGGTATACACTCACTATCATTAGCCGTGTTGCACTGAGGACTCGGTATACACTCACTATCATTAGCCGTGTTGCACTGAGGACTCGGTATACACTCACTATCATTAGCCGTGTTGCACTGAGGACTCGGTATACACTCACTATCATTAGCCGTGTTGCACTGAGGACTCGGTATACACTCACTATCATTAGCCGTGTTGCACTGAGGACTCGGTATACACTCACTATCATTAGCCGTGTTGCACTGAGGACTCAGTATACACTCACTATCATTAGCCGTGTTGCACTGAGGACTCAGTATACACTCACTATCATTAGCCGTGTTGCACTGAGGACTCAGTATACACTCACTATCATTAGCCGTGTTGCACTGAGGACTCAGTATACACTCACTATCATTAGCCGTGTTGCACTGAGGACTCAGTATACACTCACTATCATTAGCCGTGTTGCACTGAGGACTCAGTATACACTCACTATCATTAGCCGTGTTGCACTGAGGACTCAGTATACACTCACTATCATTAGCCGTGTTGCACTGAGGACTCAGTATACACTCACTATCATTAGCCGTGTTGCACTGAGGACTCAGTATACACTCACTATCATTAGCCGTGTTGCACTGAGGACTCAGTATACACTCACTATCATTAGCCGTGTTGCACTGAGGACTCAGTATACACTCACTATCATTAGCCGTGTTGCACTGAGGACTCGGTATACACTCACTATCATTAGCCGTGTTGCACTGAGGACTCAGTATACACTCACTATCATTAGCCGTGTTGCACTGAGGACTCAGTATACACTCACTATCATTAGCCGTGTTGCACTGAGGACTCGGTATACACTCACTATCATTAGCCGTGTTGCACTGAGGACTCGGTATACACTCACTATCATTAGCCGTGTTGCACTGAGGACTCGGTATACACTCACTATCATTAGCCGTGTTGCACTGAGGACTCGGTATACACTCACTATCATTAGCCGTGTTGCACTGAGGACTCGGTATACACTCACTATCATTAGCCGTGTTGCACTGAGGACTCGGTATACACTCACTATCATTAGCCGTGTTGCACTGAGGACTCGGTATACACTCACTATCATTAGCCGTGTTGCACTGAGGACTCAGTATACACTCACTATCATTAGCCGTGTTGCACTGAGGACTCAGTATACACTCACTATCATTAGCCGTGTTGCACTGAGGACTCAGTATACACTCACTATCATTAGCCGTGTTGCACTGAGGACTCAGTATACACTCACTATCATTAGCCGTGTTGCACTGAGGACTCAGTATACACTCACTATCATTAGCCGTGTTGCACTGAGGACTCAGTATACACTCACTATCATTAGCCGTGTTGCACTGAGGACTCAGTATACACTCACTATCATTAGCCGTGTTGCACTGAGGACTCAGTATACACTCACTATCATTAGCCGTGTTGCACTGAGGACTCAGTATACACTCACTATCATTAGCCGTGTTGCACTGAGGACTCAGTATACACTCACTATCATTAGCCGTGTTGCACTGAGGACTCAGTATACACTCACTATCATTAGCCGTGTTGCACTGAGGACTCAGTATACACTCACTATCATTAGCCGTGTTGCACTGAGGACTCGGTATACACTCACTATCATTAGCCGTGTTGCACTGAGGACTCGGTATACACTCACTATCATTAGCCGTGTTGCACTGAGGACTCGGTATACACTCACTATCATTAGCCGTGTTGCACTGAGGACTCAGTATACACTCACTATCATTAGCCGTGTTGCACTGAGGACTCGGTATACACTCACTATCATTAGCCGTGTTGCACTGAGGACTCGGTATACACTCACTATCATTAGCCGTGTTGCACTGAGGACTCAGTATACACTCACTATCATTAGCCGTGTTGCACTGAGGACTCAGTATACACTCACTATCATTAGCCATGTTGCACTGAGGACTCAGTATACACTCACTATCATTAGCCGTGTTGCACTGAGGACTCAGTATACACTCACTATCATTAGCCGTGTTGCACTGAGGACTCAGTATACACTCACTATCATTAGCCGTGTTGCACTGAGGACTCAGTATACACTCACTATCATTAGCCGTGTTGCACTGAGGACTCGGTATACACTCACTATCATTAGCCGTGTTGCACTGAGGACTCGGTATACACTCACTATCATTAGCCGTGTTGAACTGAGGACTCGGTATACACTCACTATCATTAGCCGTGTTGCACTAGACATTCACTATCATTAGCCGTGTTGCACTGAGGACTCAGTATACACTCACTATCATTAGCCATGTTGCACTGAGGACTCGGTATACATTCACCATCATTTGCCGTGTTGCACTGAGGACTCGGTATACACTCACGATCATTAGCCGTGTTGCACCGAGGACTCGGTATACACTCATTATATGAGCCGTGTTGCACTGAGGACTCTGTATACACTCACGATCATTAGCCGTGTTGCACCGAGGACTCGGTATACACTCATTATATTAGCCGTGTTGCACTGAGGACTGGGCGTCTTCGGCGTTGAATTTACAATGATTTCAAAAACACAGTGTGCATCCACTGTCAGTGCATAGGTTAAAGTTACGGAGCGCCATCACTACCTCAAGCCCACAACACCAGTGCATAGGTTAAAGTTAAGGAGCGCCATCACTACCTCAAGCCCACATCAGTGCATGGGTTAAAGTTACAGAGCGCCATCACTACCTCAAGCCCACATCAGTGCACAGGTTAAAGTTACGGAGTGCCATCACTACCTCAAGCCTACAACATCAGTGCACAGGTTAAAGTTACGGAGTGCCATCACTACCTCAAGCCCACATCAGTGCACAGGTTAAAGTTACAGAGGGCCATCACTACCTCAAGCCCACAACATCAGTGCATGGGTTAAAGTTACGGAGCGCCATCACTACCTCAAGCCCACATCAGTGCATGGGTTAAAGTTACAGAGCGCCATCACTACCTCAAGCCTACAACATCAGTGCATGGGTTAAAGTTACAGAGCGCCATCACTACCTCAAGCCCACATCAGTGCATGGGTTAAAGTTACAGAGCGCCATCACTACCTCAAGCCTACAACATCAGTGCATGGGTTAAAGTTACAGAGCGCCATCACTACCTCAAGCCTACAACATCAGTGCACAGGTTAAAGTTACAGAGCGCCATCACTACCTCAAGCCCACATCAGTGCATGGGTTAAAGTTACGGAGCGCCATCACTACCTCAAGCCCACATCAGTGCATGGGTTAAAGTTACGGAGCGCCATCACTACCTCAAGCCCACATCAGTGCATGGGTTAAAGTTACAGAGCGCCATCACTACCTCAAGCCCACAACATCAGTGCATGGGTTAAAGTTACGGAGCGCCATCACTACCTCAAGCCCACATCAGTGCATGGGTTAAAGTTACGGAGCGCCATCACTACCTCAAGCCCACATCAGTGCATGGGTTAAAGTTACGGAGCGCCATCACTACCTCAAGCCTACAACATCAGTGCACAGGTTAAAGTTACGGAGCGCCATCACTACCTCAAGCCCACATCAGTGCATGGGTTAAAGTTACGGAGCGCCATCACTACCTCAAGCCCACATCAGTGCATGGGTTAATGTTACAGAGCGCCATCACTACCTCAAGCCCACATCAGTGCATGGGTTAAAGTTACGGAGCGCCATCACTACCTCAAGCCCACATCAGTGCATGGGTTAAAGTTACAGAGCGCCATCACTACCTCAAGCCCACATCAGTGTATGGGTTAAAGTTACGGAGCGCCATCACTACCTCAAGCCTACAACATCAGTGCACAGGTTAAAGTTACAGAGCGCCATCACTACCTCAAGCCCACATCAGTGCATGGGTTAAAGTTACGGAGCGCCATCACTACCTCAAGCCCACATCAGTGCATGGGTTAAAGTTACGGAGCGCCATCACTACCTCAAGCCCACATCAGTGCATGGGTTAAAGTTACAGAGCGCCATCACTACCTCAAGCCCACATCAGTGCATGGGTTAAAGTTACGGAGCGCCATCACTACCTCAAGCCCACATCAGTGCATGGGTTAAAGTTACAGAGCGCCATCACTACCTCAAGCCCACATCAGTGCATGGGTTAAAGTTACGGAGCGCCATCACTACCTCAAGCCCACATCAGTGCATGGGTTAAAGTTACGGAGCGCCATCACTACCTCAAGCCCACATCAGTGCATGGGTTAAAGTTACCGAGCGCCATCACTACCTCAAGCCCACATCAGTGCATGGGTTAAAGTTACGGAGCGCCATCACTACCTCAAGCCCACATCAGTGCATGGGTTAAAGTTATAGAGCGCCATCACTACCTCAAGCCCACAACATCAGTGCATGGGTTAAAGTTACGGAGCGCCATCACTACCTCAAGCCCACATCAGTGCATGGGTTAAATTTACCGAGCGCCATCACTACCTCAAGCCCACATCAGTGCATGGGTTAAAGTTACCGAGCGCCATCACTACCTCAAGCCCACATCAGTGCATGGGTTAAAGTTACAGAGCGCCATCACTACCTCAAGCCTACAACATCAGTGCATGGGTTAAAGTTACAGAGCGCCATCACTACCTCAAGCCTACATCAGTGCACAGGTTAAAGTTACGGAGCGCCATCACTACCTCAAGCCCACAACATCAGTGCATGGGTTAAAGTTACGGAGTGCCATCACTACCTCAAGCCCACAACATCAGTGCATGGGTTAAAGTTACGGAGTGCCATCACTACCTCAAGCCCACATCAGTGCATGGGTTAAAGTTACGGAGCGCCATCACTACCTCAAGCCCACATCAGTGCACAGGTTAAAGTTACGGAGCGCCATCACTATCTCAAGCCCACATCAGTGCATGGGTTAAAGTTACAGAGCGCCATCACTACCTCAAGCCCACATCAGTGCATGGGTTAAAGTTACAGAGCGCCATCACTACCTCAACCCCACATCAGTGCATGGGTTAAAGTTACGGAGCGCCATCACTACCTCAAGCCCACATCAGTGCATGGGTTAAAGTTACAGAGCGCCATCACTACCTCAAGCCCACATCAGTGCATGGGTTAAAGTTACGGAGCGCCATCACTACCTCAAGCCCACAACATCAGTGCACAGGTTAAAGTTACGGAGCGCCATCACTACCTCAAGCCCACAACATCTCAATTCTTGTAACAGTTGTGCTGTAAAAAGCACCAAGGCAACATTTCTATGCACGAAAGCAGAAGACTGGACCAAGTTGAAGGACATTTCTATTGTATTTTAACTTTCTAAACTATGCAAAGTGGACCAATGTCCTAGCTAAGGAAATCTACACGTCTGCTTTTCACCCTTTCTAAAAGCCAGAACTGCGGCATTTTAAGACCTACACACTTTGAAAACGAGTTACAAAAGTGCTGAAAAAACAACCCTAAATTCACTGAACAGTGTAACCTTTTAAAGTAACCACCTGTATAGGGCCCCCACATGTCTGAGCAGACCACCTGTATAGGGCCCCCACATGTCTGAGCAGACCACCTGTATAGGGCCCCCACATGTCTGAGCAGACCACCTGTATAGGGCCCCCAAATGTCTGAGCAGACCACCTGTATAGGGCCCCCACATGTATGAGCAGACCACCTGTATAGGGCCCCCACATGTCTGAGCAGACCACCTGTATAGGGTCCCCACATGTCTGAGCAGACCACCTGTATAGGGCCCCCACATGTCTCAGCAGACCACCCATGTTTGGTTGCTTGGTCTTGTGTTAGTTAGCTGACCCTGTGTACACAGAACACCTGTCTCATGAGACCACTTACTGATGGTCTCTTGGGGGGGGGGGGGGGGGGGGGGGCTGCCTTAGGTGTGACTGTAAGAAAGCAAAGTGACATTCTCTGCCAAAGCAACACACTGATGTCAACAGTCAGCAAGACACATGAGCCACATCAGCTCCAACAAGCTGTGGTGGTTCATGCTGATCTCTGCCTGTTGTAGACGGACACTTTACAAGCACCTACCCAGCACAGCGTCCGAGGGATCCATCTGCTGCAGCAACTTCAGCGGGTGTCTCCACGTGATAGGGCAGTCACTGCACGACATATGCTGCGTCACCCACGTGTAGTGCTGACGAACGGCTGACCAAGTCTCTGGTCCCCCAATGCCCGGTCTCAGCCGATTCACACCGTCACTGACAAGAACACTTTCTGTGTGGCGTGCATTGATAGGCATCTGTCTGTGATCGCTTGCGTCTGCAATGTTGCGGTGTGCTGCGCTGTGAACGTCAGACTGTAGAGGCCTTTCATGGCCTTCAGTACTGTGGCCATCACGCGGTGAGGCAGCTATATCCGTATGCCTATGTTTGGGTGAAGTTTGACTTGATGCTTGAGTCTGACACGCTTTGTCTGACTTGGGACTGTACACTCCCCTGCAATCAGCTGCTTCAGGTGCGTCAGCAGAACATTTGGGTGCAGCTGCACCAGCCAAGGGTTCAGCCCTGTGATGGGGAGCCTCAAGCACAGTCGTCTCTGAAACAAGATTTGTTCTCTTGGCAGTCTTCTGTATGGTGGCAAGATTAACAGGTGAGCTGTGTCGAACATCCACTCCTTGAGGCTGTGATGCAAGCGTGTCGTTCCCGTACGACAGAGTGGAATCACATTCAACCATCCCCCGCAGCCCGTCCGGCGTTGATACTCTACTGATGCTGGAAATGTCATGCTGCAGAGGAGAAATGTTGAATTTGGAGGGTGGGGTTGAGTTGTGGGTGTCCCCAGCGTTAGTTAATCCACGCGGAGTAGACATGGTTCCGTCAGAAACAATGATGCCTGAAGCATCTCTGACAAGTTCCTCAGGTGAGAGATCATGATCTGTATCACCAGTTGTCAGGCTCGTCTTTGTTTCCTCCCTAGCAACACTTTGCGGAGCTTCACTAGCCACCCCATGACTGTTCCCCAGAAGGTTTGAGTGGGAAGGCGCTCGGTAAGCTGGCTGTGTGGCTGCAAGATGCTCACACCTGTCCTCCTTCTCACCGCCACTGTTGTCATCACAGACCCAGTCAAAGTGAACTGAGCCGTGCCGTCCACGTCTACCCACACCTTCCTCCCACTGCACCTGTTCTGCTTGATCGCCTGCCTTCCCCTTGCTGGTGTTTTCACTGATGCGTGACAAGTAACAAACTGTGAAATCTTGGCCATGAGAAGAGAGCACTACTGTAGCAAACTCATCGCTGGAGACAACTCTTCGGCTTCCATCCTCCAGCACCTCAGCAGTGGAGTCCTTCAGCAACTTTGGCCAAGCTACTTTATCCACGCGGGCATACAGGGACTGAAAAACAGGATTGAGTGACTGTATTCTCGTGAGTAACAGGACCACAAATTACAAGTATATATGAACCCATGCCATGATTTGTGCCAGTTAATGCATAGGACGATTCTTTAGTGAATACTGACATTTGCAACAGCGTTCAATGTTGTGTTAAGCACGATGCAGCATGAACCCCAGCCTCATTCTCCATCCACAAAATATCGCATCATGTAACCCATACAGCCCCCAACAAAGTACAACAAAAGGCCCCACCACACATGCCGATTTTTAGGCTGATTCTCAAGCGGTTTCCAGAACCGTTTCGATCAGAGTGTGATTGGGCCGGACTACAAAAACGTGAGCAATGCCACGCGTTCCCAATTTAGCCGACGGTGTTGAACCGGATTGTCAAGGTTGCTAACAGCTTCCTGTTCTCTGATTGGTTGAAGCTTACAATCGGGGCCGATTCGTGTTGCAAAAATAGAGCAGGCTCTAAACACAAGAGTCCCAGCCGAATGGAATCGGACCGGATGCAAAGAGGCATTCCGACGTCATCCCCTCGCAACCAGATTGGAATCTGCTACAAAATCGGGGCACACTCGGCATGTGTGGCAGCGCCCAAAGACCAAACGACCATGACAGTTTAAGGGTGGTGCCAAAACAGCTTGGTGCAGAGGTGCCAAGCTATTCTAGCACCTCACTTGAACTACCTTGGTAGATCAATCTCCGACACTGATATGTGCCCTAAACTCAGAGCGTCCTAGGTACCGGAAATTAAAACTTAACCCATTTAGCCCCAACATCCTGCACCAGGAGATGGATTGATCATGATAATTCAAGGGTAGTGCCAGATTAGCTTGGCGCCTGAGAGCGCCAAGCCAATCTGGCACTACCCTTGAATTATCATGGTCAATCCATCTCCTGCAACTGGTACATACTAGTTAGGTAACACCTCCACAATTTGGGCCATGTGGCCATGAGGTTAAAAGAGTTAACTCTGTTGTAGGTAGTTGTTGTTGGCGACACGGTTCAGTGTCTTGACCATGGAACTGGGAGTGTTAGCTGAAAGTCTGGTCTGTACTCACCATCAGGTCCTCAGGCTGCGTGAGACAGGGACACACAATAGTAATAATAATAATAATGTATATTTTTAAAGCGCCTATTCTTTCGATAGGAAAGCTCTAGGCACCGTACAAATGACGTACTAACATACACGCACCTTGCATCCTACAACATATGTATGCTGAGGGTCATAACCCAAGGGCCACCCCACTTTTTTGTGTCATTGTTTATCGTCGCAAATGCGCTAATCAAATACAATGTTCTTTCGATCCAGCGGCCCCTTCGACACAACACGTCCTCAGGCTGCATGTGACAGGGACACAGAACATGTCCTTGGGCTGCATGAGACAGGGACAAAGAAGGGGGTCACTGGTACTCAAGACCACGTCCTCAGGCGGCAAGACAGAGGGACACAGAAGGGGTTGCTGGTACACACCACCACGTCCTCAGGCGGCGTGAGAGAGGGACACAGAAGGAGTCACTGGTACTTACCACCACGTCCTCAGGCGGCATGACAGAGGGACAAAGAAGGGGGTCGCTGGTACTCACCACCACATCTTCAGGCAGAATGACAGAGGGACATAGAAGGGGTCGCTGGTACTCACCACCATGTCCTCAGATGGCGTGAGAGAGGGACACAGAAGGAGTCACCGGTACATACCACTAGGTCCTCAGGCGGCATGACAGAGAGACACAAAAGGGGTCGCTGGTACTCACCACCATGTCCTCAGGCGGCATGACAGAGGGACACAGAAGGGGTCGCTGGTACTCACCACCACGTCCTCAGGCGGCATGATAGAGGGACAAAGAAGAGGGTCGCTGGTACTCACCACATCTTCAGGCAGAATGACAGAAGGACATAGAAGGGGTCGCTGGTACTCACCACCACATCCTCAGGCGGCGTGAGAGAGGGACACAGAAGGAGTCACTGGTACTTACCACTACATCCTCAGGCGGCATGACAGAGACACAGAAGGGGTCGCTGGTACTCACCACCACGGCCTCAGGTTGCGTGAGACAGGGACACAGAAGGGGTCGCTGGTACTCACCACCACATCCTCAGGCGGCATGAGACAGGGACACAGAAGGGGTCGCTGGGCAAAGCGGTTCCTGAAGTCCAGGGCTTGCAGGACTTTGGCTTTGTGGGCACTGGTCACAAACTGGGTCCACTTGTGCACAGTGTTCACACCTGTCAATAAACACTGGCAGCTGTGTACTGGGCTGTGATTGAATGCTGACCTTACTGCTCTAGGCCGTAAGGTCCAAAATCATAGCACAGCATGCAAATGTCATCACTAAAAACTGACTCAGTCACAGAGGTCAGAAAATGTCCACTGTACATCATAGTATTCTGATCTCCCATATTTGTAAACTGGTACTTCTGTACTCTTTTCTTTCGCAACTTTGTCAACCAGTTGAGCCCTTTTCATCCTGAGACACTATTGCTCAAAATAAATTTGACTATGATAGTTCAAGGGTGGTGCCAGAATAGCTTGGAGCCTTAGGCGCCATAAGCTATTCTGGCAGGCACCATCCTTGAAGTAAAATGGTGGATCTGTCTTATAATCTGTATTGTAGCCTTCATAGGACACAAGCAAATTTTAAAACTTTAGATTCAGGTCATGGGTTAAACTGGTTCATTCCACAGGCAATATATGCAATTAAATTTTTGACAAGATTTCAACATGTTTGGTACCAATTAACTCTGGAGAACAACTCACCTGCAAGAGGATGTGAATCATCCATGGGCGGGTCCTGGTAAAACATGGACGCCCCACAAGGTGACAGCTGAAGTCGAGAGCCATCGGAGTAGCGCACTTCCACAGCATCATTAGTGTACAACACCATCAGCGATGGAACCACCGGCATTTTCCACTACTAAGTACTAGAGTTCTTGGACTTTTGGAGCAATGAGCTGCACGTGAGACTTTAAATGTAATAATTTGCATACTTCACAAGCCGCTTCAGTGCAGTTTGTTTGCTCTGTAAAATCCCATGAACACACTTCTGCTTCATGGAACTGTTTCTCATTTTCGTAATAAAATTGCATACTTTGTGCCAACCTCAAATAGTTTGGTCGTGCGATGCGTTTATCTCGACTCCGATCGCTTAATCTTTGTCATGTAAACACGCAACACTACGCACCGTTCATAAAAATGTTATAAATATTATGTTACAAATTATCTTCTAAGTCAATTACCTCATATCAATCCAGAACTGCAAACACGTCACAAAGTAAACTTTATGACGTTCAGAAGCGACCGCCTTCGGCCATTTTCTGAGAGATTGAGCAGGCTTGGGCAAGAATTGACCAATCGACGATCTGAAAATAGAGCATTGTCCAATGAAAAGGCAGACATTTTGCTGTCGTCTGCTCAAGTACTAAAGAGTGCTCTTCCCTCTTTTCGAACAAGGCGGAAGGTAAATATTGGAGTTTGCAAAGTTTTTATTGTGGACGTTTTTGCCTATTTCATCCTCTCCTTTACAGCGCATTGTTTATTCTAAAATTGTAATAATTTAAATAATAAAATGCCCAGTGTATACTACTTGCCATTAAGCCGTTTGTCGAAAATCAGTTGTAATTTATGAACAGCGCAAAGCCGGATGTGGACGAAAACGAAAGGAAAAATTTACATGAGCCTGTGACAAAAGGCCGTTTGTACCAAAAGTAACAACCAACAAAAATGTCCAGAGTAACAACCATTTGGTTTCTTGGACGATCACAGGTCATCCATTTGTTGACCATGTAGCGCCATCGCGGTTGTGCTGCTTGGGTCTTCCATCTGTTGACTTTGTAGTGTGGTAAAAATGCCTTGTACACGGTTTTTTTTATCGTATTATTTTTTCTTTTCTTTTTGTGTAGTCAGTGTGCTCACTGAGGCTTACTGCATAGTTTAGCTATTTTTGTTTCCTGCAAGCCTGGCCGGAATTTAGTGTGTATTTACCGCCAGTAGTAAGAGGCGAGGCTGTGTAACACGGAAGAACGTTAGACAAAGGCCAGATGTTGTACTCAGTGACCGCACCTCGCCTAGGGTCGGTTTCTCCCTTCTTTTTAGAGCTCTGCTACGATGCCAGACAGCTGGTTACTGCGGAGTATTTTCCCTTGACAGGAGATTTGATTTGGGTTGTTAATTACGTAGTCTTGTACAAGTACGATTTTTCATCTGCAAGAGGTTTTTGCAACAATATAGTGTTTGAAGTGCTCTAAGCGTTGGTAATAGTTTCCTAATTTATAAAAGCGTATTCAGCTAGGAAAGTAATGTTCTATCGCATGGAAAGGTGCTTCACCATTTTGTAACACGTAATGATTTTGGTCGGGCGAGCGACTTTCCGCTACCCGTGAGCTTTTCGGCTAGCGAAAAGCTCCCGCTGCTGTCGGCCTTTGGCTTAGACGGCGGTGTGGTACCTGTTCTGCGGAGATAGGTGGATTTAAGCGGTTGTTATCCACTTCTACAGTTGTTGCTGTTTCGACTTTGCCGTTTTTCAAGAGTTCTCTACAAACCAGCATTTTGGACTCTTGTCATTTTTCTGAGCCCTCCTTTGAACGGGAATCCCAGACTCTGTCGTTTTTTTGGGAGTCTTCGGACTCTGCCATTTTTTCCGAGGTTTCGCTTTATTAGACTTAGTCATTTTTTTTGGAGTCTTCGGACTCTGCCATTTTTCTGTAGTCTTCCTTGATAACGGGCGCTTCGGACTTTGCCATTTTTCTGAGGCTTCCCTTTATCCAAGGACCTTTTGGACTCTGCCATTATTCTTTATAGCGGGCGGCTCGGACTCTGTCGTTTTTTTCCGAGGCATCCCTTTACAAAGGGCGTTTTGAACTCTGTTATTTTCTGGGCTCTTCTTTTGTAACAGGCGCCTCGGACTCTGTCGTTTTCCGAGGCTTCCCTTTTACAAAGGGGCGCTTTGGACTTAGTCATTTTTGTACAGGTCTTCTTTTAACAAAGGCCTCTCTGACTTAGTTACTTTTATAGACTTTCTTTTATAAAGGGCATTTTGGACTTTGTCATTTTTTTGCCGACGCTTCTTTTTATTTAATGGCCCCTCCGACTTAGTTATTTTACTAGATTCTCCTTTGTTCGGACTTTGTTATTCTTTTTAGAGATACGACTTAGATATTAGTACTGTGCTGCGCTACTGTAGCAACGTCTGAGTACATTGTGACCAGCAGAGAATATATTTTTCTCAAACGGCCTCATGCCGGGGCATTTGTTGTCGCTTTATCACTATTAGCCTGTACTGCAATATATATATATACGAAATGCGATCTTCGTTTCACATGTTTTATTGTAGTTAGTATCGAGTGCGAGTGACTGTGCTTGTGTGTGTGAACCTGGCATCCTGACACGAGCAAACATTTACATACACATTCACCGGTCACACAAACATTGCACACGGTCAGCGACGCTACAGATTTTGGTGTCGAAGGCTGGGGTGAGGCGACATTACATAATTTGGTGTCAGAAGGGCGACATTACAGTAGCACCATCATGGTGGCTTTGATCTTAGGTCCTCCTTTTCCTGAATTTTTAGCACCATCGTGGTGGCCTTGATCTTATTCTTAGGTCTTCCCTTTGTTGACCGTGTAGCACCATCGTGATGGCGCATCAGCATCAAAATGCGTTCAACTTGTGATTGTGAATGTTTTGTTATCTCTGTTTTAGTTGTATGTCAGTGTGTGCGTAGATTAACATTTTTTAAAGGTAGTGAGATTCTGCATATATATACATTCTTTTTGTAACGCGCTTAGAGCCCACTGCTCCTGGGGATTCAGCATGATATAAATGCTCTTTATTATTATTATTAACCAACAGAGATGTCTTTATAATAAGCTTATTTTAGGCATTGGTTAGTTTTGGTGTATCTGGCATGTGGGCATGTGAAATTAGAGTAAATGCAAAAACAGATAATTTCCAGCAATGAATAAATAAATCTGCCATTTCTGAAAATGTTTGTTGTTTTGGTGGGCATACAGTGATAAATATTATCACATCAGTTTTTTTTCTTTTTTAAATTATTCTATTTCAAAATAAATTAATTGTATAACTTGTTCTCACAGGTGAAAGTATGAAGAGTATTTTAATCCTTTGGAAATCAAGTTTTCTGTAACAATCAGTGTTGGTTGTTACGGTGGACATACTCAGTCAATTTAAATCACAAAAACACAGTTCTTCATGTGATTACCACATTTTATCAAAAAAAAAGTAATTCGGTCATCTGTATTTCTGTTATTTCATCTAAGGACAATGACTGAAGAACTTTTCCCTGTCACTCAGTAGAGAAAAATGTTTGTTGTCACACTGGACATACTATTGGACATACACATGAAAAGCATCTATAGTTTAGTCCATTTTGGTGAAAAGGAAACTATGAGAAATGCAAATGTTCAATGTCTTTATAGCAGAATCACAAAAGAAATAATTTTCTGCTGTAGTGCAGGTGTTTTTTACTAAAAATGTGTCTGTTGTTACGTCTTTTGTCACAGGCTCACATGTATTTCATTAATGAGAAAAAAAAAAATGTGATTGGTTCGTTCAGAAGGTGATACGCAGAGTGGTGGCGGACGCTCTGAAAGAAGGGGATACCTTTCCCCGCCTCCCCCCCCCCCCCCCCCCCCATACATGGTTGTTGCATGACTTTAAAACTACGCTAGTTATGCTCTCTGATGATATAATGTGCACCCTGTCAGTCCTGATCCATCATCCACGCAGCTTGTGACAATCAGCGTGTTGCAGCTTCTCATGTACAAACGTGCACACAAAGCAGCATTTTTGTTTTTATGGTCATTTCTAACTCATGGGCGGGACTTTTCCGGCTACAGCTGGATTTCCGGATTTACAATTTTTTTTTTTTTCACTTAAAAAGTGTCCCAAGGCCCTTGCTTCAGGATACAACT
The DNA here is from genome assembly GCA_036245525.1 of Semisulcospira habei. Lineage (NCBI taxonomy): Eukaryota > Metazoa > Mollusca > Gastropoda > Semisulcospiridae > Semisulcospira > Semisulcospira habei. The sequence goes on from BTPG01000007.1 coordinate 1,942,203, forward strand.
TTTTTTTCAGTCCCACCCATGTTTCTTTCACCTTTTCTGTCTTGTCAAGGAAATAGAACTGTTGCAAAAGCCATGGCGATGTGGGGATTTGTAGGTGTGATGGTGGTGTTGGTGCTGGTTGCATCTACAGGTGCCGAGGATTGTTGTCAAAACCGCTGCAAGAAGCCTAGTAGTGTACCAGGTGTGTCATTGTATACACATAGTTTGTACACTGTTCTGTGAGATTTAACTTAATGGCTAAAGCAGCAAGGTCCAGACTCGCATAGCAGCACACATTTAGGGGTGGAAATGGAATATGGCTAACTCTCAAAAGGTGTCCTGCACCACCCTCTTCTCACATAGCAGATCATAACTCATCCTACCCCAGACACACCACAGCAAGATAAGGATTGACCATGATAGTTCAAGGGTGATGCCAGAATAGCTTGGCGCCTATGGGCGCCAAGCTATTCTGGCATCGCCCTTGAACTATCATGGCCGATCTGTGTCCTGGTCTAGAGTGCAGTCTTCAGAGGACGACGGCAAATTTTGGAGATTTCGGTGTTGGGGTAGAATGAGATAACTACTTTATATGACTGATATCTAACTAACATGTGTAATATCCTTGTACAAATGTTTGATGAGAAACATAAAAGTGTTTTCCTACCTAAATGGACAATGAACGACTTTTTTTACTCTTTCTTGTGGCGGAATTGGGCATTAAATGGCCGAGAAAAATGCATTCCACTTGGGTAGATCACTTCTCAGTACAACTGTCGGCATACATCGAAACCTGAGCGAGGATGATAAAAAAGAAATAACTCTTTAATATTACAACACCTGCCCAACACTCTTGGAGTGTTTTATGCTGCTGCAGTGTACGCAAAGATCATTTTTACAAATTTAAAATACAAGCGATCAAAAATCTCTGTAACTTCAGTAGCTGAACTGGCCCTTCGTCTGTCTTGTACTGTGTTTGTCTTAAATGGCGTAAATCCGTGTCTGTTACGTGAGTGTGTGTGTTGGGTTTCAGTTCGCGACGCTTAGAGTCGATTCGCCCAAAAATTGAGAAAAAGCGCCTATATAATAACAGTATTATTATTATTATTTATCTGTCATTCGTTATGTGTGTCATGACAATTGACGTATACTTTACCGGAACTGCTGCCCAGCTCAAAAATGGTTAGGCACGAAACGAATGATTTAAAAAGAAAAATGCTTCAGTCTTGGTAGAAACAGTCTCGGTGTTGATTAATTTTGAGCGCGCCAAAGTTGTGGTGTAACAAAGTCATGTGGAAAATGCCTTCGTGGTGAGAAGAAAGGGCTTTCATTGCACCAGTCTGCATTTTTGCAATCTGGAAATATGGCGGCACACACCCACATTGCTTTTTTTGGGGAAGATCATGGCAGTTTTACACAGCGCTGAGTTGTTTATCATCGCCATGCTAACAAATTCTGTCACAAGTAACACAATATTGTTACATGAGCAGCAAAAAATTGACGTGACGCAAATTTCAGTTGTGTCACTGGTCACAAGAAACACCATTTTATGAGTCCATCTGACCGAAGGGGTACACAGGAGTTATTTTTCTGATCTCTCTGGCTGTGATAAAAAAGAAAAGTTTTTAAGCATTGCATCTGACTTAAAGTTTCAGTTTCAGCAGTATTGATGAATACTACTCGGCGCAGTCGGCAAGACCTTCAGTGCCAGAGCTCGCAGAAAGACAGCGTCGACTCTCCCCACAGCTATGTTCCAGTGTCCCCATTGCCCTCACAGGTGTGGCTCCAAGATTGGCTTGGCCAGCCACACCGGCACCCACAAATAGAAGTCATGCACAATGACGACATCATCAGTTTGCAATGGTCTACCCATTACATTACAAGGCGCAGTGGACTGATGGCAAGACCTACCTTTGTCAGGTGGGTGATTTTGTTTAACTCTTAAGATCCTGGAATGTGCAGTGCAGTAGAGTGGCGCCCCATCTTCTATGATCTTTTGAATTAAATTTCCATTTTAAGCTTAATTTTAATCCGTCCACTGCATAGGGTAAAGGTTCACTGAAATGCCAAGAACAGTGCCAGACTAGTTTGGGTCCTGAATAGCTTAATTGTAATCCGTCCACTGCATAGGGTAAAGGTTCACTGAAATGCCAAGAACTGTGCCAGACTAGTTTGGGTCCTGAATAGCTTAATTGTAATCCGTCCACTGCATAGGGTAAAGGTTCACTGAAATGCCAAGAACTGTGCCAGACTAGTTTGGGTCCTGAATAGCTTAATTGTAATCCGTCCACTGCATAGGGTAAAGGTTCACTGAAATGCCAAGAACTGTGCCAGACTAGTTTGGGTCCTGAATGGTCAGTTAATCTTTCAGAGTTTTAAAGAAGAGCCTGACAAGTGTTCCTAACAAAACAGAATCATAATGAACAGGTAGCAGGGTACAATATTCGTGCTGCTTTCCAATTGTTAGTCATCTGTTAGACTGCACTGAGAGATGCTGGATCATAATGAACAGGTGTAACAGGGTACAATATTCGTGCTGCTTTCCAATGGTTGGTCATCTATCACGCTGCACTGAGAGATACTGGATCATAATGAACAGGTGTAACAGGGTACCATATTTGTGCTGCTTTTCAATGGTTAGGCATCTGGCAGACTGCACTCAGAGGTGCTGGACAGGTTAATTATGATCGGCTGTTGTGTAAAGGCCCCGCCACACATGGCGATTGTGCCCCGATTTTGTAGCAGATTCCGATCCAATTGCGATCGGCTGATGTCATATATCCGATCTGATCCCAATCGGCTGGGAATCGTGTGTTTAGACCCTGCTCTATTTTTGCAATGCGAATCGGCCCCGATTGTAAGCTTCAACCAATCAGAGCGCGTCTTGCGAAGCATGTCATTTCAGTGTGAAAATGGCGGAAGACGCCACCTTCATTGCTGGCGGATGTTTTTCGTCTGTCTCTTCCGAATATGATGCCAAACTGATGCTAATGCAAGCACATCATCATCACTGTCAAAACTAGCAGCCATTTTGCAGAACAGGAAGCAGGCCTTGACCTATTACAGTTCAAACCGGTTGGCTAAATCGGGAACGTGTGGCAGTGCACACGTCTTTGTAGTCCGGTCCGATCACACTCCGAGTGAAACGGCTCGAGAATCGGCCGCAAAATTGGCATGTGTGGCAGGGCCTTAAGGGATTGATTTGCATTACATTCATGACATTTTCAGAAAGTACAGTGTAACCTCTTTTGAGTGACTACTGGAGTGTCGTGAGTACTGTGAAGGACCTATGGTGTTTCACGTCATGCAAGACCATCATTCAGGTGTCTTAACCTATATCATTCAGAATACACCAGTGTGTAAAATAAGTTTTGCTAAAATAGTCCAAGGGTAGTGCCAGAATAGCTTGGCACCTATAGGCGCCAAGCTATTATGACACTACCCTTGAAGTAAAGCCATTGGTCTATATCCTTATCCGTAAGTACTATAATGATTAATGTAGCTTGCGTATGGAAGCGTACAAATTTGAAGTTTTTATCCTCAGTAGGATATGGGTTAAGTCACGTGAATGATGGTCGTTCATGGCAGGTGAGCTGTTATGAGGAGACTGCTCGAAAGAGGTTCACTGTAATATCCAGTATCTATAGCAAAAATATTTTTTTCTTTGGTAGGTGAAAGCGACTGATGACATGCTGGGACTGGTACATGTCAACTTTATGAAGCTGTACACGTGGCCTTCCAGTCCAGATACATCTTGGGAACCAGCAGCCTTAGACAAGGGCCCACCAATGCATCTGGCCACTGATGTAGCAGGATGGGGAGCTGGCCACTTGGCCTTCCAGTCCAGGTACATCTTGGGAACCAGCAGCCTTAGTCAAGGGCCCCCCAGTGTAGCTGGCCACTGATGTAGCAGGATGGGGAGCTGGCCACTTGGCCTTCCAGTCCAGATACATCTTGGGAAGCAGCAGCAGCCTTAGTCAAGGGCCTCCCAATGTAGCTGGCCACTGTAGCAGGATGGGGAGCTGGCCACTTGGCCTTCCAGTCCAGATACATCTTGGGAGCCAGCAGCCTTAGTCAAGGGTCCACCAGTGCAGCTGGCCACTGATGAAACTCAGCACAAAGAAAACATTTTTTTTGGGGGTATGGTTAACGCTGCCTTTGGAGACAATTATCTGTTTTCACAATTATCATTGGTTGCTGAAATCTTACAAGGTACTTTCTGACTGCATCTTGCGGTCTTCATCAGCCTGCTGTTGGAACATACGGTAAAAAAAAAAACAACCAAACTTTTAATCATAAAATAAAATTAAAGCAAATTCAACTTGTGTTTTTTTCTTGTTGTTTTAGTGGTGGTGGTGGTGGTGGTGCTATTGAAGATTTGTTGTCACAGGATGTCATTTCTCACCAAGTTTTCTGCTACTGTGAGTAATCTTGCATTCTGAATAACTTAATGCACTTAGGATGACAGCTAAAAGAGAAATGAAATACTTTTTGAAAACAAAATCCAGCAAGTTGAGACACGCTGTGGTTCCAATGACAAGCAAAATTTAACTTTAGTGTCACTGTTCAAACGAATCATGAGTGATGTTACTATATCATCTCTGCTCATGATCATTTTGTTCACATTGCCACTGAAACTTTTGTATCAATTTGCGTCAGTATGCAAAGCACCATGTGTCCGTCTTTATTTTGTATGTGCCAGTGTGTTAATCAGAGTGTGAGTTTGGATGGAGGGAGATGGATTGGAAGAATAAGCATAAATATAGGAACAACTTTGGGCTTGGCATCCCATCTTGTTTGTCGTTTGACAACTGCTCAGGCTCCCTGTGTCCCCCCCCCCCCCCCCCCCTTCCCCAATTTCTGGATCTACCAGTGATGTCGCACACAATTTTCAGTGCCCAAATCACACCCTGACTACTTCCTTCAACCCACTGTATATGCAGAGTTGACCAACGGAGTTGCTGGCAGCTAGTGTGGCATAAGGGAGGTGCTGGCAGCCAGTGTGGCCATATTATTGTGGTTTCGTTTAAGGTGCTCCTAAGACTGAGAGAGACCTTTCTGTCTCAACATACAAATAGGAAATAACAGCTGTTGTACATGTCTGCTAACACATTTTCTGATGTTACGGTTCTTTTAGAATAAGACTCATAAATTAACTAGTTGTACTGTCAGGATACGACTGTAATAAATTAACTGGTTCTGTCAGAATAAGACAAATAAATTAACTGGTTGTTCTCTCAGGATAAGACTGTCATGAATTAACTGTGGCTGGCGGCTCCAGCTGCCACCAGACTAATTACCATGTTGCACTGTGACAACTTCCCATACTGCACTATGACAACTTCCTATACTGCACTCTGACAACTTGCCATACTGCACTGTGACAACTTCCCATACTGCACTGTGACAACTTCCCATACTGCACTATGACAACTTCCCATACTGTACTGTGACAACTTCCCATACTGCATTATGATAACTTCCCATACTGCACTATGACAACTGCCCATACTGCACTATGACAACATCCCATGTTGCACTCTGACAACTTGCCATACTGCACTGTGACAACTTCCCATACTGCACTATGACAACATCCCATGTTGCACTCTGACAACTTCCCATACTGCACTATGACAACTTCCCATACTGCACTATGACAACTTCCCATACTGCACTATGACAACTTCCCATACTGTACTGTGACAACTTCCCATACTGCGTTATGATAAGTTCCCATAGTGCACTATGACAACTGCCCATACTGCACTATGACAACATCCCATGCTGCACTCTGACAACTTCCCATACTGCACTATGACAACTTCCCATACTGCACTCTGACAACTTCCCATACTGCACTCTGACAACTGCCTATACTGCACTCTGACAATTGCCCATACTGGACTCTGACAACTGCCTATAATGCACTGTGACAATTTCCCACACTGCGCTGTGACAACGTCCCATACTGCACTATGACAACTTCCCATAGTGCACTGTGACAACTTCCCATGCTGCACTGTGACAACTTCCCATGCTGCACTATGACAACTTCCCATGCTGTGACAATTTCCCATGCTGCACTGTGACAACTTCCCATGCTGCACTATGACAACTTCCCATGCTGCACTCTGACAACTGCCCATACTGCACTCTGACAACTGCCCGTACTGCACTCTGACAACTCCCCATACTGCACTATGACAACTTCCCATACTGCACTATGACAACTGCCCGTACTGCACTCTGACAACTTCCCATACTGCACTCTGACAACTGCCCATATACTGCACTATGACAACTGCCCACACTGCACTCTGACAACTTCCCATACTGCACTCTGACAACTTCCCATACTGCACTCTGACAACTGCCCATACTGCACTATGACAACTGCCCGTACTGCACTCTGACAACTTCCCATACTGCACTATGACAACTTCCCATACTGCACTATCACAACTGCCCATACTGCAGTATGACGACTGCCCGTACTGCACTCTGACAACTTCCCATTCTGCACTATGACAACTTCCCATACTGCACTCTGACAACTTCCCATACTGCACTATGACAACTGCCCGTACTGCAGTATGATGACTGCCCATACTGTACTGCACTCAGACAACTTCCTATACTGCTATATGGGCGGTGCGTGAGACCCAGCCAGCCAAGGTTCCTTTGCAGTGTGTGTGTTTGGCTATTATTAATGCAAAATGTGTCGTTACAAGCGGATTCGGAAATGAATCCTTACGTAAATCAGTAATTGGTGGCAGAGTAGATGTATACAGAAATGTTACTTAGTTACAAAGAGTGAAGGAATGCATTAATTCACTTTCGGTCAACAGGTAACCTATCATTTACTGGCGGATACCACGAGAAGCATATTAAAGTGGTTCGCCAACAATTTTATCTTGACTGCTGCTCCAGCGGCCCGTCCACAGTCAACACTACCTGGTACAAGGTACGTCATATCTGTGCTTCATGAGGACGTAGGCTGGTCTCTGATTTTGAACTGTACAGCTTTAACTCTTTCGAGATGTGCCTCATCTGGATTCGCAGTGTAAAGCCACGAATCCGGATGCAGCACGTCTCAAAAGAGTTAGCTCTTTCCAATCGGAATGCTTCCGGTTTAGCGTTAGCCCAAACAAACCCTTAGCCATCGAAACACTTAAGTTATAGCGTTATGCTCGTGCCATCTATAGACGAGTCGCTAGTATTCTAAGGTTGCATTGTTTAAAAAATCGCATGAAGCAGAGCTAAGGAAAACAGCCACTATAATATGTTTCACCAACCATTTCTAAAATATATGAAAGTGAATGCCCTTGTCGGATGGTGTCGGAACAAGGCCAAAGTAGCCAACAATGTGCCTTGGATCGTCTCCGACAACGAGCTTATTCAAGAAGGGACAGATCTCTTGTGTGATTTCTTTGCTTGTGGATACAATTTTCTGCCATGTTGGTGAGTAAATCTGGGTTTTTTGTTGCGTGTGTTTACACTGTCTGTTGCTACCAAAACCGTGTTTCTCATTTTTTGCTCCGCCATGTTTGTTCTGTTGCATAATAATCAAATTGGTTCGACTTTCCACTAAACTGATGCTCAAACACTCGCATTTTTGAAAAGTACTTTTCATGCTCTTTCTAACGATACCCAATTTATCTATGGTTGTTAGCTTGGGAGGCTGTGAAAATTAATTCGATCTACTCCAAAAATGTACATCAGCAGGGAACACACATCCTGCTATGTCTGCAGGGAACCGACTCTCTGAGAATGTTACGATGGGAAAGAGTTAATTGAAGCTTTAGGTTGTAGTGTCCAAAATACCAGCACATACTGGAAGTACATTTGGCAAAGTTTCACACTGAAAGTTGTAATTGCCATGAGTGGTACTGTTAGAGCTCTTACAAACTAACAAGTAAGAATCACACAATTCACAGTTTTGGACTTGACATTTACTTTGTCACACTTACGGCAAAGCTGGTAAGTGCTGGCATCGCTGGTAAGTGCTGGCAAAGCTGATAAAGGCTGGGTTGGCATAGCTGGTAAAGGCAGGCAAAGCTGGTAAAGGTGGGCAAAGTTGGCGAATGCTGGCATAGCTGCTAAAGGCTGGCATAGCTGGTAAAGGCAGGCAAAGCTGGTAAAGGTGGTCAAAGCTGATAAGTCCTGGCATAGCTGGTAAAGGCAGGCAAAGCTGTTGAATGCTGGCTTAGCTGCTAACGGCTGGCATAGCTGGTAAAGGCAGTCAAAGCTGTTGAATGCTGGCATAGCTGCTAAAGGCTGGCATAGCTGGTAAAGGCAGGCAAAGCTGTTGAATGCTGGCATGGCTGCTAAAGGCTGGCATAGCTGGTAAAGGCAGGCAAAGCTGTTGAATGCTGGCTTAGCTGCTACAGGCTGGCATAGCTGGTAAAGGCAGGCAAAGCTGTTGAATGCTGGCTTAGCTGCTACAGGCTGGCATAGCTGGTAAAGGCAGGCAAAGCTGTTGAATGCTGGCATGGCTGCTAAAGGCTGGCATAGCTGGTAAAGGCAGGCAAAGCTGGTAAAGGTGGTCAAAGCTGATAAGTCCTGGCATAGCTGGTAAAGGCAGGCAAAGCTGTTGAATGCTGGCTTAGCTGCTAAAGGCTGGCATAGCTGGTAAAGGCAGTCAAAGCTGTTGAATGCTGGCATAGCTGGTAAAGGCAGGCAAAACTGGTAAAGGTGGTCAAAGCTGATAAGTCCTGGCATAGCTGGTAAAGGCAGGCAAAGCTGTTGAATGCTGGCTTAGCTGCTAAAGGCTGGCATAGCTGGTAAAGGCAGTCAAAGCTGTTGAATGCTGGCATAGCTGCTAAAGGCTAGCATAGCTGGTAAAGGCAGGCAAAGCTGTTGAATGCTGGCTTAGCTGCTAAAGGCTAGCATAGCTGGTAAAGGCAGGCAAAGCTGTTGAATGCTGGCATGGCTGCTAAAGGCTGGCATAGCTGGTAAAGGCAGGCAAAGCTGTTGAATGCTGGCATGGCTGCTAAAGGCTGGCATAGCTGGTAAAGGCAGGCAAAGCTGTTGAATGCTGGCTTAGCTGCTAAAGGCTAGCATAGCTGGTAAAGGCAGGCAAAGCTGTTGAATGCTGGCATGGCTGCTAAAGGCTGGCATAGCTGGTAAAGGCAGGCAAAGCTGTTGAATGCTGGCTTAGCTGCTAAAGGCTAGCATAGCTGGTAAAGGCAGGCAAAGCTGTTGAATGCTGGCATGGCTGCTAAAGGCTGGCATAGCTGGTAAAGGCAGGCAAAGCTGTTGAATGCTGGCATGGCTGCTAAAGGCTGGCATAGCTGGTAAAGGCAGGCAAAGCTGTTGAATGCTGGCTTAGCTGCTAACGGCTGGCATAGCTGGTAAAGGCAGGCAAAGCTGTTGAATGCTGGCTTAGCTGCTAACGGCTGGCATAGCTGGTAAAGGCAGGCAAAGCTGTTGAATGCTGGCATGGCTGCTAAAGGCTGGCATAGCTGGTAAAGGCAGGCAAAGCTGTTGAATGCTGGCATGGCTGCTAAAGGCTGGCATAGCTGGTAAAGGCAGGCAAAGCTGGTAAAGATGGGCAAAGCTGATAAGTGCTGGCATAGCTTGTAAAGGCAGGAAAAGCTGGTGAATGCTGGCATAGCTTGTCGGCCCTATCTATCTATCTATATCCCGTAGTCTTGCCGACCGTTGGGGCACCACTGATGACTTGGCAACCAGCTCCCTCCATTCCTCTCTGTTCTCTGCCATTCTCAGTGTATCGCCCAGCTTCAGTCCTGTCCACTCTGAGATATTGTCCTCCCATCTTTTCCTCTGTCTTCCTCTCCTTTGTCCTCCTTGCACAGTGCCTTGCAGGATTGTTTTGGCAAGCCCTGCTGAACGCGTGACATGCCCAAACCACTTAAGTTTGCGTTTTCTCACAATGGCTAATAAGTCTTCATAGGGCCCGATGGCTTGCCTGATTCTGCTTCCCACTTCCTCATTTGTGATGTGATCTCTGTATGAGATGCCAAGCAGCCTTCGAAAACATCTCATTTCAATGGCTTGTATCCTCCTTTCAAGGTCTACTGTGAGGGTCCATGACTCACAGGCATACAAGAACACTGAGATGACTATGGAGCGCATCAGTCTGATCTTGGAGCAGAGTGTGATGTTTCTGTCCTTCCATATGGTCTTCAATCTTGTCAGTGTTGTTGTTGTCTGCGCAATCCTGGACAGTATTTCTGGTTTTGATCCCTCATCTGTCACAATGGCTCCTAAGTGGAAGGGTGCATTACAAACTCAGACGAATCTAAGTGGAAGGGTGCATTACAAACTCAGACGAATCCGCTTACCGTAGTCAGGTTGAGACTCTAATTAGTTGGTGTAATAACAACAACCTTGAACTGAACTCTGGCAAAACAAAAGAAATGATTGTGGACTTTAGAAAGAAACAGTCCCCTCCCCCTCCCCCTCTTGTGATCAATAGTGAAATCATTGAAACAGTCCAGAACTTTAAGTTTCTTGGCACTACCCTGTCATGTGACCTGAAGTGGGAGGAAAACACTCGCCTTATCGTCCAAAAAGCACAGCAGCGCTTGTTCTTCCTGCGACGTCTGAAAAGTTTCGGTCTCGGTGCCCACATGTTGATGCAATTCTACCGAGCTGTGATTGAGAGCGTGCTCACCTTTTCGATCACGGTTTGGTATGGTTCCATCACGGCCAAAGAGAAAATCAGACTGAGTAGGGTGGTCAAGACCGCTTCAAAAATCATAGGCAGAGATCTTCCTAGCCTGGACTCACTGTACCAGCAGCGTCTCTTACGTAGAGCACGTCTTATCTCCAGGGATTCCACCCACCCCGGCAATGAGCTTTTTCAAATTTTACCATCAGGGCGCAGGTACAGGTCCATCAGTACCAGGACCAGCAGATTCCGCAACAGTTTTTTCCCTCTTGCTGTTCACGCTCTCTCTGATCAACCGGACTAATTGGAGAGAGCGCGAGTGGCGAGTGAGAATGATTGTGTACAGTCAGTTTTTAACTGTATCAGATCTCTCTCTCTCTCTCTCTCTCTCTCTCTCTCTCTCTCTCTCTCTCTCTCTCTCTCTCTCTCTCTCTCTCTCTCTCTCTGTGTGTGTGTGTGTGTGTGTGTGTGTGTGTGTGTGTGTGTGTGTGTGTGTGTGTGTGTGTGTGTGTGTGTGTGTGTGTGTTTAGTCTTAGTAACTGACATCAAGACAAATTCCAATGTTTTTATTGTTTTGTACATGGAAACATATGGCAATAAACCATCTTATCTTATCTTATCTTAAAGTATTTGAATTTCTTAACTGTTTCCAGTTTTTGGCCTCCAACCATGATTTCAGTGCCAATGCCACTGGCGTTATTGGTCATCAGTTTGGTCTTCTCTGCACTGATTTCCATCCCATATGCAATGGCTGTACTATCCAGCTTTTCCACCAGCTGAGCTAGCTCCTTCTCTGTTCCTGCAAGGCCATCAATGTCGTCCGCAAAGCGCAAGTTCATGATTGTTCTGCCTCCAATACTGACAGTTCCTTCATGCTCTTTCAGAGCATCCATCATGATTCTTTCCAGGAAGATGTTGAAGAGAGTAGGTGAGAGCAAGCAGCCTTGTCTGACTCCAACTGTAGTCCTAAACCAGTTTCCTATTTTGCCGTTGAAGCAGACTGCGCTAGTGGCCTTGTTGTAAAGGTTTGCTATGACTGATCAGGTTGGCATTGATGTTGTATAGCTTCATGGTGGACCAAAGGGCTGCATGCCACACCCTGTCAAACGCTTTCTTAAAATCCACAAAGACATGATAGAGGTCCTGCTGGTGCTGGAGGTATCTCTCACATAGAACTCTCAGGTTGAAGATCTGCTCAGTTGTGCTGTGCCCTGGTCAGAAGCCTGCCTGTTCCTCAGCTATGATTTCCTCTGCCTGTGGCTTCAGCCTGTTCAGTAGGATCTTTAACATGACTTTGCTTGGGTGGGATATAAGACTGATCGTGGCATAGTTCTGGCATTGATGTAAGTTGCCTTTTTTGGGGAGAGTTATTATAAGTGATTGGGTCCATGGTGTGGGCCAATCCCCTGACTGCGAGATGTTATTGCAGATTTTTAGTAAGGCGCTTATCGTGTCTTCTCCCCCTTTTTGGACTAGCTCTGCAGGGATGTTGTCTGCTCCTGCTGCCTTCCCTTTTTTCAGCGACTTCACTGCAGCCTCTACTTCTTCTCGGAGGATGGGATAGTTGCCATTGTTGGTCACGGGTGGGTTGACAAGTATGCCTGGGTCCCCTGCAGCTCGGTGGTTGTACAAATTGGAGCAGTACTCTGTCCATCTCTTCAGTATGTCTTGGTCTTCCGTAAGACAGTTCCCTTCACTATCTTGAATGATCGAGGAGCGTCCTTGTTTTACAGTGGTCAGGTCTTTCACCAGATGGTATGCTTTTTTGCTATTATTTTTGTTCAGGTTTTCTTCTGCGTGTTTACACTGATCTTCAATCCACTTATTCTTTGCCTTTTTCATGCTTTTCTTGATATCCTGGTTAATTTCTTTGTATTGTTTAGCTCCTTCTACCTCTGATTTCTTTTTCTTTAATTCTCTACGCTAGTCACATAGAACAAAGATGTCAGCAGTAACCCAAGGTTTCTTTGCTTGTCGGTGTTTGCCAAGGATCTCACTGGTTGTTTGGGTTACAACAGTGTTAAATGTGTCAATCAGTGTGTCCACGTCCGTGTCTTTTGCACCTAGAAGTAGCAGTGGTGCAAATTTTCCTCCTATCTTTGCCTGAAAGGCTTCCGCTACCTCTGGGTCTTTCAGCTTCTCGAGGTCAAACTTGATTCTGGTGGGACCCTGCTTGTTGACCTTCTTTAGGCGGAGTTGGAAGGTCATCATCACTAAGTCATGGTCGCTTCCAATGTCTGCTCCTGGAAAACTTCTTGTCTTGGCAATGTTCACACTGGTTTGGAAGCGTCTCTTCACCATGATGTAGTCAATTTGGTTATGGTGCTCTCCGTTCGGGCTGTGCCATGTCCACCTTCTGGATGCTTTGTGCGGGCCAAACGTGTTCATCAGCTTTAGATCATTTGAACTGGCAAATTCCAGGAGCCTTAAGCCTCTGTCGTTGGTCTCTGCATTGCAGTAGCGTCTGCATGTGCCTTTCCAGTTCCTAGTAGCATCCTCTCCTATTTTGGCATTCCAGTCTCCCTGCACCACAAGAATGTCTTTCTTGGGGGTCTGGTCCAGAACTTCTTGCAGTTGGTCATAGAAGTCTTCTATTTCCTCATCACCATAGTCTGTTGTTGGGGCATAAACTTGTACAATGGTGATATTAAATGGGGTTGTCCTCAAGCGTATGGTGATAAGCCTACTGGAGACTGGCCGACAACTCATGACGGTGTTCACGATGTCTTTGTGGACGAGAAATCCGACACCCTGTTCGTGTTTGTCTTCTCTGCCACTGTAGTACAGTTTGTGGTTTTCCTGGGTTGATGTTTCCCCAAGGTTCTTCCATCATACTTCGCAAAGTCCTAGGATGGTCCAATGGTATCTGTTCATTTCATGTGTCAGTTCCTCTACCTTTCCAGGCGTTCTTAATGTTCTGACGTTCCAAGTGCCAATGCTGATGTTGTTTCTGGCACGGAGTTTTGATGGTGATGCTGCACCAGTAACACACTTAACACCTCTGCCCTGGCGCAAGACAGAAGGTGCGGTCCTTGTTCCGGGCGACGACCGATCCGGTATGGATTGAGATAAGGTTGTCATTGCATGTGGTGTGTCTTGGGCAAAAGAACCTGACAGAGCCCATCCTTCTCCAGGCTGTTAACCACAACCGAAACTCCACAAAACTTGTGGCTCGCCTTGGTCCTGGACACGTGGCCGATGAGACCCTCATGGGATTCTTTCGCCCTGAGTGGTGACTTCATCAAGGAAGTTTATACACCCAATCAGGTACCATGTCAGCACCCTAGCCTTTGGTTATCCAAAACCTAACCTGCAAGGCAGCAGGGGACTCGTGGAGGGCGGGGTCGTCTATGTCCTGTGCAGATGTGAACATCTGCCCACTGCCCACTAGCATAGCTTGTAAAGGCAGGAAAAGCTGGTGAATGCTGGCATAGCTGCTAAAGGCTGGCATAGCTGGTAAAGGTGGGCAAAGCTGGTAAGTGCTGGCATAACTTGTAAAGGCAGGCAAAGCTGGTGAATGCTGGCATAGCTTGTAAAGGCAGGCAAAGCTGGTGAATGCTGGCATAGCTTGTCGGCCCTAAAGGCAGGCAAAGCTGGTGAATGCTGGCATAGCTTGTTGGCCCTAAAGGCAGGCAAAGCTGGTGAATGCTGGCATAGCTGGTAAAGGCAGGCAAAGCTGGTAAAGGCTGGCATATCTGGTAAGGGCTGGTAAAAGTGGGCAAGGTTGGCATAGCTGGTAAGAGCTGGCAGAGCTGGTATACAGGCTGGCAAAGCTGTTAAGGTAAGTTAAGGGCAGGCAAAGCTGGTAAGGGCTGGTAAGGGCAGGCAAAGCTGGTATAAAGGCTGGCAAAGCTGGTAAGGGCATGCAAAGCTGGTAAGGGCAGGCAAAGCTGGCATAAAGGCTGGCAAAGCGGTTAAGGGCTGGCTAAGCTGGTAATAGCTACTCACAAACCAGATAGGCGAGGCTAGCGCTGGCAGAATTGTACTCAAACCAAGGGGAATCACAGCGCTGGACAGACAAACAGTTAGATCCCCTGCCCCCGCCTATCAGGCACCCAATCGCCAGCCCACAGAGAAGTACGCAGGTATAGAACAAGACGATCATTTCCATCCTCAAAATGAATGGATCAGGTCTCTTATATAACCCATGTCTTTCTCCGGAACTTAGGAAGTAGGCAGGAGAAACATACATACACAAACATGAAGGTGCGCTACTATATGTGGTCGGGTAAATACCCTGATTTCCCACAGTAGATGCGCAGAACATTACACAACAATGTAACGATACAAATTTTGCCTCGAGTTATACTTATAGATACTCACAAACCAGATAGGTGAGGCTAGCGCTGGCAGAATTGTACTCAAACCAAGGGGAATCACAGCGCTGGACAGACAAACAGTTAGATCCCCTGCCCCCGCCTATCAGGCACCCAATCGCCAGCCCACAGAGAAATACGCAGGTATAGAACAAGATGATCATTTCCATCCTCAAAAAGAATGGATCAGGTCTCTTATATAACCCATGTCTTTCTCCGGAACTTAGGAAGTAGGCAGGAGAAACATACATACACAAACATGAAGGTGCGCTACTATATGTGGTCGGGTAAATACCCTGATTTCCCACAGTAGATGCACAGAACATTACACAACAATGTAACGATACAAATTTTGCCTCGAGTTATAGATACTCACAAACCAGATAGGTGAGGCTAGCGCTGGCAGAATTGTACTCAAACCAAGGGGAATCACAGCGCTGGACAGACAAACAGTTAGATCCCCTGCCCCCGCCTATCAGGCACCCAATCGCCAGCCCACAGAGAAATACGCAGGTATAGAACAAGATGATCATTTCCATCCTCAAAAAGAATGGATCAGGTCTCTTATATAACCCATGTCTTTCTCCGGAACTTATAGTAATAGCTATGGTAATAGCTAGTAACAAAATTTCAACTGTTTTTATGCTGTAACAGGGTAGACAGTATTGCTCTCTCCAATATATCTGATATAATTTGCATAGGTCTCTTGATCCCACAGGGATGCATGGTGAGCAAAAAGTCCTCTAGTTGATGTCACCCTTAGCACACACACACAGCGGTGAACAGACACTCATACACAGACGCACACACATAGTCATACACATACACGCAGCTGTCCACACACACACACACACCAGTGCACAGATATAGAGACACACACACACACACACACACACACACACACAGCCATACACCGACATGCACACACACACACACACACACACACACACACACACACACACACACACACACACACACACACACAGCCGGACACACACACACACACACACAGAGATGTGCACAGACACACACAAACACACACCACCACGCTTGACCCTCTAAGGCTTACCAAGTGGGTTTTCTTCTCATATACAATCACCATTACAATAAAGTGGTCACCAGTATTGCGGTCTGACTGTATGGATGTGTGACTATATGGATGTGTGACTGTATTTATGTCTGACTGTATGTTTGTCTGACTGTATGGATGTCTTGACTGTATGAATGTCTTGACTGTATGGATGTCTGACTGTATAGATGTCTGACTGTATTTATGTCTGATTGTATGTACTGACTGTATGTATGGATGTCTTGACTGTATGGATGTCTGACTGTATAGATGTCTGACTGTATGTATGATTGTATGGATGTCTGACTGTATGGATGTCTGACTGTATGGATGTGTGACTGGATGTCTAACTGTATGGATGTCTGTACAGATGTCTGGCTGTGTGGTTCACAGGAACCGTGATATATTCAGGCAGGCTGACCTTTTTTTTTTTTCTTTTCACGTTTGCTTTTTCTGTTGTCAGTGGGAAAGTGTCAAGTGGAAAAGCGAGGATGTGCCTGGGATATGTACTGATGAAGTTTTACGCTACCCGTGTGAACACAGCCAAATTCTTCTGTTTCACGAAGCAGACAAGTTCTCTGACTGTGGTCTGTATCGCTGTGAAGTCACAGATGGACAGGTTGTGCTGGTCAGAAATTTCACCGTCCGTGTTTTTGGTGAGCATCATTCTGCATACAGTAGTTGGTTTGTATTACTACAGATTATTTTAACGCGTTTACAGCAGATGCATTGTTTTAGCGCATATACAGCAGATGCATTGTTTTAACGCATTTACAGCAGATGCATTGTTTTAGCGCGTTTACAGCAGATGCATTGTTTTAGCATGTTTACAGCAGATGCATTGTTTTAATGCGCTTATAGCAGATGCATTGTTTTAGCGCATTTACAGCAGATGCATTGTTTTAGCGCATTTACAGCAGATGCATTGTTTTAACGCATTTACAGCAGATGCATTGTTTTAACGCATTTACAGCAGATGCATTGTTTTAGTACACATACAGCAGATGCATTGTTTAAGCGCGTTTACAGCAGATGCATTGTTTGTTTTTTTTAGCGCGTTTATAGCAGATGCACTGTTTTAGCACGTTTTACAGCAGATGCACTGTTTTAGCGCGTTTTACAACAGATGCATTGTTTTAAACGCATTTACAGCAGATGCATTGGTTTTTTTTCGTTTACAGCAGATGCATTGTTTTAACACGTTTACAGCAGATGCATTGTTTTAACACGTTTGCAGCAGATGCATTGTTTTAACGCGTTTACAACAGATGCATTGTTTTAACGCATTTACAGCAGATGCATTGTTTTAAACGCATTTACAGTAGATGCATTCTTTTAAACATGTTTACATTACATGCATTGTTTTAACGTGTTTACAGCAGATGCATTGTTTTAAAGCGTTTACAGCAGATGCATTGTTTTAAAGGTGTTTTACAGCAGCAGATGCATTGTTTTATCGCGTTTACAGCAGTTGCATTGTTTTAACACGTTTACAGCAGATGCATTGTTTAAACGCATTTACAGCAGACAAATTAGTGCCAGCTGACACAGACAATGTTTGTGAAATCTTGGTTTAGTCAACACCATTAAGTCCTAGCTGTCTGAGGAACATGAATTCACAGTGGTGTCAGCGAGAGGTTAGATCCTCATCAGCCCCCGTGACTGCCTTACATAGCTAGGTTTACCACACATATACACAAACTCATGTACACACACAAGCACACACACACACACACACACACACACACACACACACACACACACACACACACACTCACTCACTCACACTTTCTCCTTTACGGAACAGGTCAGACTAACAGTACATAACTTACAGTAAATACTGTCACAGCTAACATAACTGATGGTAAAAATGTATGAGATGACAATACAGTCTGTCTCTCTATCTCTTTCCCACTCTCTCAAGCACACAGACACACACGCACACACACACACACATGCGTGTAATGTTAAGTGAGTCCAGTGTTTTCCTGGAGAACAGCGCTATACAAGAACTATGCATTATTATTATTAATATTTACATGGGCACAGGTTTGAAAATTCCATGCAAGCATACAAAATACTAGATGAATACAGCGCAAACAATTTTTTTTAAAAATGTTATGAACGTTTAAAATAAGAACCAAAAATACCATGAATATATAAATTGTATAAATCGTGCACATGATGTGTGTGTGTGTGTGCATACATGTGCGTGTGTAATCTGCCGTATGATGACCGACCACGTACACACATGATCACACACCCACATGCACAGAACACACGCACATACACACAATCACACACCCATGCGCATGCACCCTCCCAGGTCTGCCCTGGGGTACTTGGGTGGGGTTAACTACTTTTTAGTTCCCAGGGTCACCCTGGTCAGCCCCACAGGGTGGGTTTTCCTCTCTATTTTGGGGCATGTGTTTCTGTCTACCCTTGGTCCATTCACCTGTATTTTCCTTTTTTAAACTCTCCCTACTGTCTGCACTGCCTGTAGCTCTTGATATTGGATGTGTGTTGCTAAATGGTCTTAGGTTTATTTAGCATATTAGACTGGCTGGCAACATACATTCAATATTCTGGTGGTTTTTTTCACAATAATGATAATAATAATACCGTTATTATATAGGCGCTTGTTCTCAATTTTTGGGCAAATCGACTCAAAGCGCCGTGAACTGAAACCCAACACGCACACTCACATAACAGACACGGATTTACGCCATTTAAGACAAACACAGTACAAGACAGACGAAGGGCCAGTTCAGCTACTGAAGTTACAGAGATTTTTTATCGCTTGTATTTGAAATTTGTAAAGTGGCCTGAAACCGGTACCAAAGTGTGGGGGGATGGGTGGGGGGTGGAAGAACCGGAGTACCCGAAGAAAGAACCCCCGACGGTCTGCCCGAATTAACAGTGACACTTACCAGAGGAGAAAAGTCCGACGCCGGAACCCGTTTTCGAACCTCGCACCTTTGGCATTGGTGGCAGGCGCCTTAACCACTGCGCCACGGACCTCAAGCACATCCTGAGAAAGTCTTGTTGCTGTCGGGTCGTTAAGCAATGTACAACTAACACATGTGCATGAATGTACACGACACACACACACACACACACACACACACACACACACACACACACACACACACACACAGACACACACACATGCTCGCATACACATGCCAGTAAATCAAAGCAGGTATTACTGGTCAGACAATGAGTCGACACACATGCTGATATAATGTACACTGAGGAAGCTCAGTTTCCACATGTATGTAAAACTCAGACATGGGACTTTTCTGAAATTTTTCGGAAATAAGAATTTTTTCCTGCATTTTGGTTATCTTTGAGATCAGTGCAAATTCGTTGAGAAATTTTTTATGAGATGAATTGTAGGTGTTTTGTCAAGTTCCTCCACATGAAAATATACTGATGGCGAGTCATGAGACTGAATGGCTACACTGTATTTGAGCTTCTTTGCTTTCCTAGGACACCCCACCCGGATCTGCCCTGGGGGACTTGGGTGCGGTTAACTACTTTTTAGTTCCCAGGGTCACCCTGGTCAGGGCCCACTGGGCACCGGCCTCCACGTGGCGTGGGTGGGTAGTCCCCTCAGTCTCTGACTGAGTGGGCTAGCAGAGGGGTGCCGTCTTTGTACAGGATTAGGACTTGATGTCAGCAGATATGTTATTCAGTCTTTTTCACTGGTCCAGTTTTTAAGGAGCTGTGCTAACCCAGGTAGTACCATGTTGGATTGGTGGTCCTTAAAAATACTCGTGAGCTTTTGGTCCTTTGGATCCCAAGTGTTTGCCGTGCTTGGAGACCCGTGTCGGGGGGAGAAGAGGATCCTGGTGGCTGAAACACTCCACTTTGGCCTTGACTTCTGCCTAAACGGGAGGCTAGTCGTACCGGCCTAGTCAATCGGCTCTTGTCACGTCGAGCCCTATCCCCCTGTTGACATGCGGGTTGTTATATGGAGCACCATGCTATAGCCTCTGATGCTGATTAGGTGCTTGCTCTACGCCAGTATTCCCCTGCATTCAACAGTGTGATAGAAGGCGGTGGCTCAAACGGTTCAGTCGGGCTTACCCCCTTGAGTATATCTTTCGGGCAGTCTCCATTGTGCGTCGGCTGGAGACCCGCCGACAATTGCACTTTCGGGCCCTTGTTGGGCTCGGTGGCGGACGGGGACCCCCGGGGGATGAATATCTATCATACTATAATATGGAAAATATCAAAAAACCAAAACTGGCACCAAAGCGGCACATAGCCACTGACATTGACCTTGAAAATGATAGCGACTCCGATTGTGAGGAAGCGACGCCTCAGGCGTCGGCCGTCTGGCCTCGCTTTCTCATTATCCACAGCAAAGTTAAAGAGAAGCCTGTTTCCAAGCTGCACCCTTTCCTGGTAGGGGAGACCCTCAGGAGCCTTGTTGGCAGGCCTGAGGCCCAGCGCCTCAGGTCTGGTGACTTGCTGGTAGAGTGCCGTACCCGGGCACACTCCAATGGGCTACTGAGGCTCTCCTCTATCGGAGACACTCCAGTGGAGGTCACTACCCACAAAACGATGAATTCATCTAGAGGAGTGATTAAAGATCAAGCATTGGCCGAACTGTCTGAAGATGAACTTGTATGGAACCTTAAGTCACAGGGGGTGACCTACGTCAGGCGCTTCATTTCCAAACGAGGTGGTAGGGAGATCTGTCTCCCTACCACCATCCTGACGTTTGGCACCCCCACTGCTCCTACTACCATCTGGGGAGGTTACTACTCCCTAAAAGTGAAAAAGTACGTCCCTCTCCCCCTCCGGTGCTTTAAGTGCCAAAAGTATGGCCATGGGTAGAAGACCTGCCGCCAGGCAGAGGCTCTATGCGCCCGTTGCACTAAGCCCGGACACTCTGCTGAGTCCTGCACAGCCATCCCCCTGTGTGTGAATTGCCGGGGGGGGGGGCAGACAGGAAGTGCCCTCGGTGGATATCCGAGTGCAAGATTCAGCAGGTGCGTGTGGAGAAGGGGCTGTCCTTTGCGGACGCCCAAAAACTGGTTGACGGTCCTGGTGCAGCTGAGGCTGCGCCAAACTCAAATAACACCTCTGTGTATACTTGCAGTGCTGCGGTGGCAGGCAAGCGCCCCACCAAAGACTTCTCTTGTCAAACCCCAACTTCTTGGTTGGGGGCGGAGCCTCGGATCCTCTCGCCCCTGGAGAGTAACCCTCCTCCGGTGGTGACGAGGAGCCAGGGAACGCAGAGGGCGGACGCTACCGGTCCGGTGGCACCGCCTTCTGCTGCCCCTAAGCCTCAGCCCCCACCCAAACCTGCTAGTTTGTCAACGCCAAAGGTTTCTGGCTCTGGTCAGCCTTCTAAGGCTACTAACTCTAGCGGCAGGACCGCTGCCCAGGACCAGAAGTCTAAAAAATCTATGGGACCGCTGTGCGCACGGGCCCAGAAGGGAAACACTGATGTCCCCCTTCAAAACAAATATGCTGCATTGGAGGAGCAGATGGAGGGAGTGGAAGTTGTCGTTGCCGATGCTGCGGCAGCTCCACCCCCTTCATTTCCTAAGAACCAGAGGAGGCCCGGGAGCCAGCCCCCCTGTTTCTCCAACTCCTTCCAAGGCAAAAGAAAAAGGGGGGAAAAACTCCGCACCCCCAGATAAGACATAATCATGGACTCTCTGCTTCAGTGGAATTGTCGTGGTTTTCAAGCTAACTTTGAGGAATTACGTCTTTTAGTCAAGTGCTATAACCCCTCAGTAATATCTCTTCAGGAGGCTTACCTGAAGACTTCTGACCCTGTGTCCTTTAATGGTTTTAACGTTATACATAAAGGCTCTGATTCGGAGAGGCGCTCGGGTGGAGTGGCTCTTCTCATTAGTAGCCAAATTTTATGTAGACCCGTTAGCATCGACACCTGTCTTCAGGCTGTCGCAGCTCGGGTTACCTTGAAGAAGACCATAACCATATGCAGTATTTACCTGCCACCATCCCTGCGGGTCTGTAGTAATGATTTTTTTAATTTAATAGATCAACTGCCCCCTCCCTTTATTCTCATGGGGGATTTTAACAGTCACACTCACCTTTGGGGTAGTGACCACTATGATGGCAGAGGTCAGATGTTAGAAGATGTTTTTTCTCAACTTAACCTATGTGTCTTTAACGATGGCTCACCTACGTACTCTAACTCAGGTTCAGGATCTAGTTCTGTTCTAGACCTCACTGTGTGTGATCCTTCTCTCATGCTGGACTTTGACTGGAAGGTTCACGACGACCTGTGTGGTAGTGACCACTTCCCAGTAGTCCTGTCATCGGTCAGCTGTGGGGAGGATCCACCGGTGGGGCGCTGGAATCTCAAAAAAGCTAACTGGCCTCTGTTCGCCTCCCTCTGTC
Source organism: Semisulcospira habei (assembly GCA_036245525.1). Classification (NCBI taxonomy): domain Eukaryota; kingdom Metazoa; phylum Mollusca; class Gastropoda; family Semisulcospiridae; genus Semisulcospira; species Semisulcospira habei. The sequence continues at coordinate 1,964,596 of BTPG01000007.1, forward strand.
AGTCTCGTATTACAGAGGAGGTGGTCATGTCAGCTGAAGAACCTATTTCTTCTTTTACTACTATTTTGTTGGATGTAGCCAGTGAAACCATCCCTAAAACTTCCGCATCAGTCCCTCGAAAGCCAAGAGTACCATGGTTCAACGAAGAGTGCCACAAGGCCCAAATAGCGCGCAAATCTGCTCAGCGACGTGCTTTCCGTAATCCGTCGCAAGTGAATATTTTAACCTTTAAAAGACAGAGGGCAAAAGCTCGTTACATTTTTAAACGTGAACGCCGTGCTTCCTGGAGATGCTTCGTCTCATCTTTAACTTCTCGGACTCCGTCCCAGAAAGTATGGAAGGCTGTTCGGAGAATTAGGGGCAGGGGTGGCTCGGCTTCTGTTGGCCATCTTAGAGATGGTGCCAGCTTGGTCACAGATAAAAAGGCTGTGGCCAATTTGCTTGCCACCACCATTGCCCATAATTCTTCAACAGAGCATTATTCACCTTTCTTCCTAAGAGAGAAGGAGAAGCGAGAGTCTCGTATTTGTGATTTTAAGTCCGATAACTCAGAAGACTATAATGTCCCTTTTACATTATCAGAATTGCAGCAAGCCTTGCAGAAATGTAATGACTCTGCTGCTGGCCTAGATACCATCCACTATCTAATCCTAATGCATCTGCCTGAGAGGTCACTTCTTGTACTTCTCAAGGCCTTTAACCATATCTGGAGAACTGGCCATTTTCCGCCGTCTTGGCGCCAGGCTGTGGTTGTACCGATCCCCAAGCCGGGTAAGGATCCTTCCGACCCGGGCAACTACCGGCCTATCGCTTTGACATCATGTTTATGTAAAACTATGTAGCGCCTGGTCAATGCCCGCCTGGTGTGGCATCTTGAGTCACAGGGTCTCCTCACAGACCTCCAGTGCGGTTTCTGGTGCTTCCGTAGTACAACTGACCATTTAGTCTGCTTTGAATCATTTATTCGAGATGCTTTTGTCAACAAGCAGCATGTCTATGCAATTTTCTTCGATCTTGAGAAGGCATATGACACTACCTGGAAGTCTGACTTGTTGGACATGGGTTTTAAAGGGCACCTGCCCGTTTTTATTCACAATTTTTTGACTAACCGGTCGTTCCATGTCCGTGTGGGCTCCACCCTCTCTGACTCCTTTGTACAGGAGATGGGTGTCCCACAGGGCAGCATTCTATCTCCTGTTTTATTTAGTATTAAAATTAATAACATTGTAAAGGCCGTCAAGGATGATTCTGAATGCTCTTTGTTTGTTGACGACTTTGCTTTGTGCGCACGTGGTCGAGGCCTTGCGTCCCTTGAGAGGCGCTTGCAGTTGTCCGTTGATCGCATCTAGCAGTGGGTGTCTCTCAATGGATTTAAGTTCTCACCCTCCAAGACAGTCTGTGTGCATTTTACTAACCAGACAAAATTTTTTCCAGAACCTAGCCTGAGCATTGCTGGGGTGCCAATTAAGGTGGCAGGGGAGGCAAAGTTTCTGGGGGTCATCTTTGACAAAAGACTTACCCTCCGCAACCATATTAATTACCTCAGAACCTCTTGTCAGAAGGCTCTCGACGTTCTTCGTGTCGTTGGTCGTACTGACTGGGGTGCGGACCGTACCGTCTTACTTCGACTGTACCGGGCCCTTGTTCGGTCTAAACTGGATTACGGCTCTGTGGTATATGGCTCAGCTTCCAAGTCTGTGCTACAGCGTCTGAACACGATTCACCATCAGGGTCTGCGGATATGTCTTGGGGCCTTCAGGACGTCTCCAGCTCCTAGTCTGTATGCCGAGGCAAGGGAGCCTTCTCTCAAGCTCCGCCGCATCCGCCTCATGCTCAGCTATGTTCTGAAACTGAAGGCCCATCCAGACAATCCGGCCTATGATTGTGTTTTTAAACCATCGTTTGCAGAGATTTACGATACCCATCCGGGAGCTGTCCGTCCACTTTCTTTCCCTGTCCGACCTCATCTGCAGGCGGCCAGATTGGACCTGGACAGAGTTTCGGAATCCCTGCAACACATCACTCCACCTTGGCTTTTTTACCAGTTCCTGACATCTTGCTGGACTTGACTGCCCACAAGAAAGACTCTACTCCACCAGCCATATACCAACAGAGCCTCAATGAACTCCTTTCAATTTTTCCTGGCTATTGTCGTATCTATACGGATGGATCAAAGTCTGTGGATGGGAGAGTGGCTGCAGCCGCAGTGTCCTCTCGCCATCCTAAATGCCTATTTAAGCACCGCCTCCCAGACCACTCATCTGTATTTAGTGCAGAACTACAGGCGGTTCTGCTGGCACTCAAGCATGCTTATCGATCTAGAGAAAGGAACTTCCTGATTCTGTCTGACTCTCTTTCTGCCCTGCAGGCCCTTCAGGGCATGGGAAATGACCACCCACTGCTCGTGCTGATCAGAGAGCTCTACGCAGACTTGATGAAGGAATATTATGACATCCTTTTTATTTGGGTTCCAGGGCATGTGGGCATCGACGGCAACAGGATCGCAGATTCTGCTGCCAACGATGCCCGCAACGACCCTGTCCCTGACACACAGACTGTTTATAGTGATTTTAGACATGTGATTAATGCGTACATAGCCCGTGAGTGGCAGTCCGAGTGGGACAAAGAGGAAGCTAACAAGCTGCATGAAGCTCTTCCTAAGTTGTCTGATGGTCTACCTTATCGCTGCAGCAGCCGCCGTGAGGAGACTGTCCTTGCTCGGCTCCACATCGGGCACATGTATGTTACGCACTCATATTTACTAAAACACGAGGAGCGTCCATGGTGTTATGTCTGCGACGAGCAGTACTCTGTTCAACACTTTTTGCTGTCTTGTGCTGATCTAATCGACACAAGGTATAAACATTTCACAGCAGACTCCATGAAGGTTTTGTTCCGGGATGTGCCCCCGGACAAGATCTTCAGTTTTCTGAGAGAGTGCCATATTTTTAATAAGATTTGAGCATTTTTAGACTATGATGTTTCTATTATTTTGACCTTTTTGAGAATCTGTCGACGTTTTCTTTAAAGACCTGTGCGACATTTTAGCCTGAAATATTTTTAAGGTATATTTACATCATGTCTTAAGACCTTTCTTTTAGTCTGGCTGACCAGATTTTTACCCTTCCCGCTGTGAGATGGCCTTGGTTGCCTGCTTGGCATTAAACCCAAATAACTAACTAACTAACTAACACCCTGGTCAGTCCCACAGGGTGGGATTTTCCCTCTATTCTGGGGCACCTGTTTCTGTCTACCCTGGTCCATTCACCTGCATTTTCCTTTTTTAAACTCTCCCTAATGTCTGTACTTTCTGTAGCTCTTGATAATGGATGTGTTGCTAAATGGTCTTTGGTTTATTTAGCGTATTAGACCGGCTGGCAACATACATTCAATATTCTGTTTAGTTTATTTATCACAAGCAGTGCAGGCACGTCCTGAGAAAGTCGTGTTGCTGTCAGGACGTTAAGCAATGTACAATCAATCAATCTAAAAGAAAAGAAAAGAGGAGATTGCTAGTGCTAATATTTTAGGAAGATTACAAAGTAAAGTAGGTAAAAGCACTGTCAGGGTAGAGAAGTGTGCATGATCGACCAGTGATCATAGATCTACTTTGGTCAAAGCACAAAAAAAAGATAGAAAAAAGGGGTGCGCTAAGAAAGTGACCGGAAGCAATGCATATGGAAGCCTCCCTGAAGGGGGGCGTATCACATATCCCACTGTTCGAGCCACTACAACATCGACGCAACCCCTTCCCCCCTTTTAGTAGGTTCTCTCTTAGGGTGCATGGAAATTTAGCTCTAAGTGGAGGCATGGAATGTATGCCCCTGCAGACATCACAGTAAAATGTGGCTGTCTTTTCAGGAAGGCAAAAGTTCCTGCCTTTCACCAGTATGCCGAATGGTGTGCTGACGAGGTCGCCAAGACCGAAACAGCCCACGCCAGCTAAATATCTGGACCCCCCTTGGGGACCTAGATTTAAATTGCCATGCACCGAGAGGCTGGAACAGTGGGATATATGTGATACGCCCCCTTTCAGGGGGGGCTTCCATATATATGCATTGCTTTCAATCACTTTCTTTGGGCACCCCCTCTTCTCTATCTTTTTTGGTGCTTTGACCAAAGTAGATCTATGATCACTGGTCGATCATCCACACTTCTCTCGCCTGACAGTGCTTTTACCTACTTTACTTTGTAGATGTTTGAAGAGGCCATTGTTAACCCTCTTGACCTCACGACCGTATTTCCACACTTTTGGAGGCGTTGTCTGACGACTATGTTCTAGTTGTAGGAGATGGATGATCATGATAATTCAAGGGTAGTGCCAGATGAGCTTGGCGCCAGCAGGCGCCAAGCTCATCTAGCACTACCCTTGAATTATCATGATCATCCATCTCCTGCTGCAGGGGCCCTGGGCCAAATGGGTTAAAAGAGGGCAGCGACAGACTTCTAAGGTTACATGGAATCCAGTTCCAGAGAGTACTACTTGAGTATGTTAAGCTAGACTTTAAGTTAAAGATGTCAATGTTAGGCTGCGGAACCTGATAGTGCCGCCCTAGACTATGCTATGGTGAGGAAAGCACTGAAAAGAACTTGGAGGACCATTTACGTTTTGTATAAGATTCTCATGTGTGTAGAAGTGTTGGAAATGTTAGTTTTATCTTGTTTGTATCGGAAACGTCTTTTCTGTTTTCATTGTGTGGTTGTAGTGTTTTTCTTAGCTGTCTTTTATATTAGGTTTTTTGTTGTGCTTATAAAATGTAAAAGACCTTTTTAGCCCCAACGTCCTACAGCAGGAGATGGATTGACCGTGATCATACAAGAGTAGTGCCAGATGAGCTTGGCGCCATGAGGCGCCAAGCTCATCTGGCATTAGCCTTGAATGATCATGGTCGATCCATCTCCTGCGACTGATACATTGTCATTAGGCAACACGTCCAAAATGTGGGAAATGAAAGCTGGGGCTACGTGGGTTTATCAGTGCCTTGACCATGAAAAGGTGTGTGTTTCAGAGTGTGTTCAAGACCAGCCCGATTATCTCCTCGTAGAGGAACAGCCCGAGCCGGTGTTGCAAGTTGCGGTAGGGCAGGCGTTCCATCAGAAATGTCAAGTCCAGTTTGGGTGTTACCAGGCTGTGGCATCTGACAGCAACGTTTGGTGGACATACAAGGGCTCAGATGGCGCAGTTCACAATATTTCATCGGAGGTCAAAGAACACTACCACGTTCACGAAACAATAAGGTATGGCCATTTATATTGCGCAGTACTGCAGAAACTATTATGAAGGACCACGCTAGTGAGAGATCACCTGTCAGGACTAATCTTGAGGGAGCACTTGTCTTGAACTTACTTCATCCTGACACACCTTAGCTAGATATGGATCAAGTATGATCGTTCAGGGGTGATGCCAGCACAGCTTGGTGCCTATTGGCTGACTGACCGCCCGCCTGCGGGCTGACTGACTACCTATGGGCTGACCGACTGACTGACAGCCTATGGGCTGACTGACTGACTGACCGCCTATGGGCTGACTGACTGCCTATAGACTGACTGACCGCCTATGGGCTGACTGACTGACTGCCTATGGACTGACTGACCACTTGTGGACTGACTGACTGCCTATGGGCTGACTGACCACCTATGGACTGACTGACCGCCTATGGGCTGACTGACCGACTGTGGACTGACCGCCTATGGGCTGACTGACTGACTGACTGACTGCCTATGGACTGACTGACTGCCTATAGACTGACTGACTGCCTATAGACTGACTGACCACCTATGGGCTGACTGACTGCCTATGAGCTGACTGACTGACCACCTATGGACTGACTGACCGCTTGTGGACTGACTGCCTACGAGCTGACTGACTGACCGCTTATGTGCGCAAAGCTGTGCTGGCATGACCCTTGAACTATCATGGTCGATATGTCTCCTGGATTGTCTCCAGGGCCTGCATGCAGTTGTGGTACAAAGGGTTAAAAGCCTACTATTTTCTCAGGAAACAGGTAGAAGCTCGAAGATGGCTTCTGCTGTATCTGCCTGCGGGAAAGTAAGCAGTTGTGAAAGTTTAGTTGTGGAGAAGTGGGCAGGGGTTTAGTTGTGGAGAAGAGGGTATTTGTTTAGTTGTGGGCTGGGGTTTAGTTGTGGAGAAGTGGGCTGAGGTTTAGTTGTGGAGAGGTGGGCTGAGGTTTAGTTGTGGAGATGTGGGCTGGGGTTTAGTTGTGGAGAAGTGGGCTGGGGTTTAGTTGTGGAGAAGTGGGCTGAGGTTTAGTTGTGGAGAAGTGGGCTGAGGTTTAGTTGTGGAGAAGAGGGCTGAGGTTTAGTTGTGGAGAAGAGGGCTGAGGTTTAGTTGTGGAGAAGTGGGCTGAGGTTTAGTTGTGGAGAAGTGGGCTGTGGTTTAGTTGTGGAGAAGAGGGTTGAGGTTTAGTTGTGGAGAAGAGGGCTGAGGTTTAGTTGTGGAGAAGTGGGCTGAGGTTTAGTTGTGGAGAAGAGGGCTGAGGTTTAGTTGTGGAGAAGTGGGCTGGAGTTTAGTTGTGGAGAAGTGGGCTGGGGTTTAGTTGTGGAGAAGTGGGCTGAGGTTTAGTTGTGAAGAAGTGAGCTGAGGTTTGGTTGTGGAGAAGTGAGCTGAGAATTGGTTGTGGAGAAGAGGGCTGAGGTTTAGTTGTGGAGAAGTGGGCTGGGGTTTAGTTGTGGAGAAGAGGGTTTTTGTTTAGTTGTGGGCTGGGGTTTAGTTGTGGAGAAGTGGGCTGAGGTTTAGTTGTGGAGAGGTGGGCTGAGGTTTAGTTGTGGAGAAGTGGGCTGGGGTTTAGTTGTGGAGAAGTGGGCTGGGGTTTAGTTGTGGAGAAGTGGGCTGTGGTTTAGTTGTGGAGAAGAGGGCTGAGGTTTAGTTGTGGAGAAGAGGGCTGAGGTTTAGTTGTGGAGAAGTGGGCTGAGGTTTAGTTGTGGAGAAGTGGGCTGAGGTTTAGTTGTGGAGAAGAGGGCTGAGGTTTAGTTGTGGAGAAGTGGGCTGGAGTTTAGTTGTGGAGAAGTGGGCTGGGTTTAGTTGTGGAGAGTGGCTGAGTTTAGTTGGAGAAGTGAGCTGAGGTTTGGTTGTGGAGAAGTGAGCTGAGATTTGGTTGTGGAGAAGAGGGCTGAGGTTTAGTTGTGGAGAAGTGGGCTGGGGTTTAGTTGTGGAGAAGTGGGCTGAGGTTTAATTGTGGAGAAGAGGGCTGAGGTTTAGTTGTGGAAAAGTGGGCTGAGGTTTAGTTGTGGAGAAGTGGGCTGAGGTTTAGTTGTGGAGAAGAGGGCTGAGGTTTAGTTGTGGAGAAGCCAGCTGGAGTTTAGTTGTTGAGATGTGGGCTGGGGTTTAGTTGTGGAGAAGTGGGCTGGAGTTTAGTTGTGGAGAAGTGGGCTGGGGTTTAGTTGTGGAGAAGTGGGCTGAGGTTTAGTTGTGGAGAAGCTGGCTGGAGTTTTGTTGTGGAGAAGTGGGCTGGGGTTTAGTTGTGGAGAAGAGGGCTGGGGTTTAGTTGTGGAGAAGCCGGCTGGAGTTTAGTTGTGGAGAAGTGGGCTGGGGTTTAGTTGTGGAGAAGAGGGCTGAGGTTTAGTTGTGGAGAAGCGGGCTGGGGTTTAGTTGTGGAGTGGAGAAACAGGCTGGGGTTTAGTTGTGGAGAAGAGGGCTGAGGTTTAGTTGTGGAGAAGCGGGCTGGAGTTTTGTTGTGGAGAAGTGGGCTGGGGTTTAGTTGTGGAGAAGAGGGCTGGGGTTTAGTTGTGGAGAAGAGGGCTGAGGTTTAGTTGTGGAGAAGCTGGCTGGAATTTTGTTGTGGAGAAGTGGGCTGGGGTTTAGTTGTGGAGAAGAGGGCTGGGGTTTAGTTGTGGTGAAGCCGGCTGGAGTTTAGTTGCAGAGAAGTGGGTTGGGGTTTAGTTGTGGAGAAGAGGGCTGAGGTTTAGTTGTGGAGAAGCAGGCTGGGGTTTAGTTGTGGAGTGGAGAAGCAGGCTGGGGTTTAGTTGTGGAGAAGCCAGCTGGGAATTTGCAGTCCGAAGCATTCCTGTACCTTTTCTTGATGTTGGATTTGAGGTGATGGCTTTTCACTTACGCCAGCCATCACCCAGGATATTTCGGCTACAAAGTGTGTGCTGGTCTTAATTTTGATCCTCACAGCTCACAGCAGTCAGATACAGACTCGCAGCCAACGCTGGTTTGAATCGCCAAGGAGACACTGTCTCCTGAAAATCCAGAATGTATTTGTTTCACTGCCAGTGGAGGCAGACTGTTTGTGATGTCTGTGTTACCCCTCATCATTCACAATACACCAGTGTGTGAAATAAATTTGACTAAAACAGTTCAAGGGTAGTGCCAGAATAGCTTGGCACCTCTAGGCGCCAAGCTATTCTGGCACTACCTTTGAATTAATGCCATTGGTCTATATCGCTTATCTGTAAGTACTATAATGTAGTTTGCATATGGCAGTGTACAAATTTGAAGCTTTTAGCCTCAGTATGATATGGGTTAATTTGACGCCAGGTAGCCCCATCCATCCCAGAAACACATGCAAAGTGTCAGCAAGAGGTATAGATCCTCATCAGTACCCCACAACTGCCAGAGATCCCCATCCGTGCCAGGAACACAGATACAGAGTGGTGTCAGCAAGAGGCAGAGATCCGCTTTCTCCTCAGTGAAGGGGTTAATGACACAGAGATCTATTGCTTTACTGGCAAGGTGACTTCTTCTTCTTCTTCTCGAACGCCGCCACACTTGGAGTTTGGCTCTCAAAATGAAATCTGTGGTCTTTTGTAGCGCCTCCACAGGCCCGTACAGTTTCTCTTGTAGAGTGGCGGGCTTCAGCCATATCACCTCCCTCAGCAGCTGGTGGTCCCCACAAGCGCAGGTGACCATCTTCCATCTGAGGACCGGGCACAACCGACTCAATTTCCACCTGCACAGACGCTTCCACCTTGTGCCATCTCCCCTGTGCCCTTGTGGAGAAGCAGAGCAGACCACAGAGCACATCCTCCAGGACTGGTGACGTGACCATTTCATTGTTTATTGCAGTGAGGACAACACCACCAAGACCGTTGTGTTGACAGTTGACCAGGTGTCAGAGGCTGACCTGCATACAGAGTTGACCTGCACTGCTGCCAAAGGAAACAATTCGGCAACGTTTACCATCACCTTACATCAGCCAGGTAGGATTCGATTTGTGAGAAAGGAGAATTTTTTTTTAAAAACTCTTTCAGCCCCTCGGTTGTATTTCCCAAATTTTGGAGGCGTCATCTAATGACTAAGCACCAGTTGCAGGAGATGGCTCGACCATGATAATTCAAGGGCAGTGCCAGATTAGCTTGGCGCCGACAGGCGCCAAGCTAATCTGGCACTACACTTGAATTATCATTTTTGATCCATCTCCTGCTGTAGTGCGTCAGGGCTGAATGGGTTATGGTATGTCTGTATATTTTATTCCTCAAAGAGGACTCTCGCAGAGCTAACCTTAAGGACAAGCGGCTCAGAAGAAAAAACAGAGCTGTCGTAACTCAGAACCCTGACCAGACCTTCCCCTGCAGCCACTGCGGTCGAACCTGCCTGTCCCGGATTGGCCTCCGCAGCCACGAAAATGCCTGCAGACGACGTGGGCAAGCCCTATAGAATCTTCGTTCGCGAAGTCAAGCCAAGAGAGATATTTTATTATATTTTATTTCATATAATTTAGTGGAGAAACACTCTCAGCCTTCGAGCCTGTGCAAGACGATGAGGTCAGAAAAGTGATCACAAGCACTGCCCTCAAAACTTGTGAGTTAGACCCGCATCGCCACACCCTTGTTGTATGAGTGCCTGGATGAAGTGTTGCCTGCCATTACACAAGTCATCAACAACTCTCTCTCCACTGGTATTTTTCCTGAAAGCTTCAAGACTGCACTTGTGAATCCCCTATTGAAGAAACCATCTTTGGACCCAAATGTACTGAAAAACTATCGCCCAGTTTCCAATCTTACATTCCTATCAAAGATTCTTGCGAAAATTGTCCTTGCCCAAACTTTAAAGCATGTCAACTCTCATAGTCTGTACAGTGTATTCCAGTTTGCATATTAGCCCCATCGTAGCACTGAAACAGCTTTGCTGAAGATATTCAGTGACGTGCTTTGTGCTTTGGATGAGCGTAAGATCACAGTCCTTGCTTTGCTGGACCTGTCCAGGGTGTTTGACACTATTGACCATGAAATTTTGCTGTGCCATCTTCAATCTGTATTTGGCATTGAAGGCACAGTCTTGGCATGGTTTAGTTCAAACCTGACTGAATGATCCCAGATTGTTTCTGTTGACGGCTCTCATTCTGAGCCATCACCTCTTTGGTTTGGTGTACCCCAAGGCTTGGTCCTAGGACCTGTTAGGTTCTTACTGTATGTTCAGCTCCTGTCCAACCTGATTAGTAGTTGCTCCATTTCCCATCATGCATTTGCAGATGATATGCAGATGTGCAAATGTGATACTGTCGAGCAAGCTGTAAATTCCGTCCAAAGCATAAGCCAGTGCATTGACTATGTCAGAGAATGGATGACCACCAACAAGCTGATGTTAAATGATGGCAAAACTGAAGCAATGTTGGTAGCTAACCCAAGATTATCTTGCTCTATACCTGTGTATTTCTCTGTGGGCTGTCGATTGGGTGCCTGATAGGTGGGGGCAGGGGATCTAACTGTTTGTCTGTCCAGCGCTGAGTAATTCCCCTTGGTCTGTATGCAAGATTATCTTCGTCCCTGCCTTTACCGTCATCATTGTCTGTGGATGGAACACTCATTGGCTTCTCTGCGAGTGTGAGAAACCTGGGTATTACACTTGACAGCGGGTTATCTATGTCACAGCATGTCAGTGCAATGTGTAGATCAGTTTATCTGGATCTTATAAATACAGTTTTCTGAATTGAATTGAACTGTGTTACGTGATTCTGAATATTCACTGTATATGTTTTTTGGTTGACAAGTTGCAGAAGTCTGCTTATTGCTGGGTGTGAACCAGTCCCATTCCAAACTGCAATTTTCACAGTGGTCAAAATGTTGCCATGTTCTTTATCCACATCTAGGAATCCATGTAAACAGCAACTTGTCTTTGGGGGTAAATTACAGACGGGTGGAAACTTTGATATCTTCTGTGAAGAATAAGAATTCTTTTGAATGCCACAGCGCCTGGAGAAAAGTTGGGAGCAAAAGAGCGAGCTAAGCACGGCAGACTCTGCATGAGCTCAACTCGTCCTAAGGATCGAAGGAAACTGGTTCGTTACAGAATTTCCTCTCTAGCCCAGCTGGGTGAATGGCTGGAAACTTCAGCCCGGTGCGTCTGCCCCCCACCCTCAAGTGGACAGGGCTCAAAGCCTTGGCGTTTTCGGCCCCCATGTTTCTTTGTTTCTTTTTCTCAGGCAGCTTTTGTCTGCTGTCTTTTTTTTCTGGCACTTTGCAACATATCTGACGTCTCTGGTCATTGCATTTAAATCATTCTGTCCCAAGACCGAAATCTCCAAATTTTGCCGTTGTTCTCTGAAGACTGCATTGCAGTGCAGGACACAGATCGACCATGATAGTTCAAGGGTGATGCCAGAATAGCTTGGTGCCCATAGGCGCCAAGCTATTCTGGCATCACTCTGAATTATCACGGTTGATCCTTATCTTGCTGTGGTGTGTCTGAGGTAGGATGAGTTAAGGAGGGTGACTGGGTGTGGGGAGTGTGCCTGAAAGTTTGGTGATTGCGTGAGCGGGTGCCAAGCATCTGACATCTCTGGTCTTTGCGTTTAAGGAGGGTGACTGGGTGTGGGGAGTGTGCCTGAAAGTTTGGTGATTGCGTGAGCGGGTGCCAAGCATCTGACATCTCTGGTCTTTGCGTTTAAGGAGGGTGACCGAGTGTGGGGAGTGTGCCTGAAAGTTTGGTGATTGCGTGAGCGGGTGCCAAGCATCTGACATCTCTGGTCTTTGCGTTTAAGGAGGGTGACTGGGTGTGGGGAGTGTGCCTGAAAGTTTGGTGATTGCGTGAGCGGGTGCCAAGCATCTGACATCTCTGGTCTTTGCGTTTAAGGAGGGTGACTGGGTGTGGGGAGTGTGCCTGAAAGTTTGGTGATTGCGTGAGCGGGTGCCAAGCATCTGACATCTCTGGTCTTTGCGTTTAAGGAGGGTGACTGGGTGTGGGGAGTGTGCCTGAAAGTTTGGTGATTGCGTGAGCGGGTGCCAAGCATCTGACATCTCTGGTCTTTGCGTTTAAGGAGGGTGACTGAGTGTGGGGAGTGTGCCTGAAAGTTTGGTGATTGCGTGAGCGGGTGCCAAGCATCTGACATCTCTGGTCTTTGCGTTTAAGGAGGGTGACTGGGTGTGGGGAGTGTGCCTGAAAGTTTGGTGATTGCGTGAGCGGGTGCCAAGCATCTGACATCTCTGGTCTTTGCGTTTAAGGAGGGTGACTGGGTGTGGGGAGTGTGCCTGAAAGTTTGGTGATTGCGTGAGCGGGTGCCAAGCATCTGACATCTCTGGTCTTTGCGTTTAAGGAGGGTGACTGGGTGTGGGGAGTGTGCCTGAAAGTTTGGTGATTGCGTGAGCGGGTGCCAAGCATCTGACATCTCTGGTCTTTGCGTTTAAGGAGGGTGACTGGGTGTGGGGAGTGTGCCTGAAAGTTTGGTGATTGCGTGAGCGGGTGCCAAGCATCTGACATCTCTGGTCTTTGCGTTTAAGGAGGGTGACTGGGTGTGGGGAGTGTGCCTGAAAGTTTGGTGATTGCGTGAGCGGGTGCCAAGCATCTGACATCTCTGGTCTTTGCGTTTAAGGAGGGTGACTGGGTGTGGGGAGTGTGCCTGAAAGTTTGGTGATTGCGTGAGCGGGTGCCAAGCATCTGACATCTCTGGTCTTTGCGTTTAAGGAGGGTGACTGGGTGTGGGGAGTGTGCCTGAAAGTTTGGTGATTGCGTGAGCGGGTGCCAAGCATCTGACATCTCTGGTCTTTGCGTTTAAGGAGGGTGACTGGGTGTGGGGAGTGTGCCTGAAAGTTTGGTGATTGCGTGAGCGGGTGCCAAGCATCTGACATCTCTGGTCTTTGCGTTTAAGGAGGGTGACTGGGTGTGGGGAGTGTGCCTGGAAGTTTGGTGATTGTGTGAGCAGGTGCCAGAGTAGGTGCCAGGTCGCATGCATGTTTTTGTCGATCATTTTGTCCCTGGGAGACAGTTTACAGCCATCCCCCCACCTGGGTTAGCGACGCAAATTCTGTAACAAACCAGTTTCTTCCATTCCTTGTACAGGATGAGGTCGTGCAGAGTCTGTTTGGCTCATCTCGCCCTTTTGCTCGTTACTTTTCTCTAGGCGCTCTGTGGCATTCAAAAGAATTTATATTCTTCACAAAAGATTACAAACCACCTTTTGAAGGACACGAGTGCTTGGTCGGTATGCTGGGACGGAACCCTGGCCAGCCCCTCTTCCTTACCTCTCCCTGTCCTCTCCACGCCCTTGCCATGTGCCTCTCCTTATTTGGTGTCCCCTTGGTTCTGGTTGGGTGTGCTAGAATGCTGCTGGCTGGGGTGGAGGAGTGGTTGGGGGCGTGCTCCTTCTGTCCACATTCTGGCACTTCTTCCTCCTTGCCAGACGCCATTTGCCCTGCCATTTCCTGTTGTCCCTATTTCCTTCGGGGAATAAAACAAAAATGAACGCTGACCAAGCTACAATGTAGCACCCAAATAACAGTTGTAAACACCAGGTCACAGTGGGTGCAAACTGCCAGGCCTGTTCAGGGCGCAGCCTGTGCATGCAGATGGGAGGGGTGAAGGAGGGTGGGAAGGAGGGGTGAAGGAGGGCGGGAAGGAGGGCGGGAAGGAGGGGTGAAGGAGGGTGGGAAGGAGGGGTGAAGGAGGGCGGGAAGGAGGGCGGGAAGGAAAGAAAAGTCAGCTGTAAAAAAAGGGGAAGGAGAGTGGGTAAATGTGCAGATGGGAGGGGGGAAGGAGGGGGGAAGGAGGGCGGGAAGAAAAGAAAAGTCAGCTGTAAAAGAAGGGGAAGGTGAGTGGGTAAACATGGAAGGATGGAAGACAGGGAGAGAAGGTGAAGATGGCAAGGCAAATGGCGTCTGTTGAAAGTTCCTGGTCAACGTCTTGAATGAGAGGGCTCCATCCCAGCATACCCACCAGGTGCTCGTGTCGAGGGCTCCATCCTGGCGTACCCACCAGGTGCTCATTTCGAGAGCTTCATCCCAGAGTACCCACCAGGCGCTCGTGTTAAGGGCTCCATCCTGGTGTACACACCAGGTGCTCGTGTCGAGGGCTCCATCCCGGCGTACCCACTAGGTGCTCGTGTCGAGGGCTCCATCCCGGCGTACCCACCAGGCGCTCGTGTCAAGGTCAAGGGCTCCATCCCAGCGTACCCACCAGGCGCTCTTGTCGTGGGCTCCATCCCGACACCCACCAACGCTCATGTCGAGGGCTCCATACCGGCATACCCACCAAGTGCTCCTGTCGAGGGTTTCATCCCAGCATACCCACCAAGCGCTCTTGTCCATCCCAGCATATCCACAAAGTGCTCTTGTCCTTCTCAACATAACCCCACCCGGGTCTGCCCTGGGGGACTTGGGTGGGGTTAACTACTTTTTTGTTCCCAGGGTCACCCTGGTCAGCCCCACAGGGTGGGTTTTCCCATCTATTCTGGGGCATGCGTTTCTCTCTACCCTTGGTCCATTCACCTGTATTTTCCTTTTTTAAACTCTCCCTACTGTCTGTGCTGCCTGTAGCTCTTGATATTGGATGTGTGTTGCTAAATGGTCTTAGGTTTATTTAGCGTATTAGACTGGCTGGTGGCATACATTCAATTTTTTTGTTTAGTTTTTTCACAAGCAGTGCAGGCGTGTCCTGAGAAAGTCTTGTTGCTGTCGGGACATTAAGCAATGTACAACCAACCATCTCAGCATACCCACCAAGTGCTCTTATCCATTACAGCATTACAGCATATCCACCAAGTGCTCTTGTCCATCTCAACATACCCACCAAGCACTTTTGTCCATCTTTTTTGTCTATCCCAGCATACCCACCAGGCACTCTTGTCTATCCCAGCATACCCACCAGGCGCTCTTGTCTATCCCAGCATACCCACCAGGCGCTCTTGTCTATCCCAGCATACCCACCAGGCACTCTTGTCTATCCCAGCATACCCACCAGGCGCTCTTGTCTATCCCAGCATACCCACCAGGCACTCTTGTCTATCCCAGCATACCCACCAGGCGCTCTTGTCTATCCCAGCATACCCACCAGGCGCTCTTGTCGAGGGCTCCATCCCAGCATACCCACCAAGTGCTCTTGTCCTTCATAAGGCATTTTGTTTGTGAAGCTTTTCATAGTGTAGGCAGCTTTCTGTCTTTTCCCCCCAAGACATCAACCCCTTCCCTGCTGAGAAAAACAAAACACCCGGCTGATTGTATGGTGGTCTGTGATTTTGGACCTTATTGCTGTAGGTTGTAAGGTCCAAGTCACAGAGCAGCGCACAGTGTTTTTATTTTGCAGCAAGCGACAGGAGGCTGAAGACGATTCTCATTGTTGTGTTTACAAGCATCGGAGGGACGATCGTCCTCTGCCTTCTGACTGTGTATGTCCTGTATCTACTGTGGGGACCCACCATCCAGTATCGACTGCTATCTGGCTTCAACAAGCTACCTCAGCGCACAGGTCAGTACAGTAGAACCTGTCGTGATCAACCACCTTGTTTGTTCTGTATGTACTGTGGGGACCCACCATCCAGTGTCGACTGATATCTGGCTTCGGCAAGTTACCTCGGCGCACAGGTCAGTACAGTAGAACCTGTCGTGAACAACCACCTTGCTTGTTCTTTATGTACTGTGCGGACCCATCATCCAGTATCGACTGCTATCTGGCTTCGGCAAGTTACCTCAGCGCACAGGTCAGTACAGTAGAACCTGTCGTGAACAACCACCTTGCTTGTTCTTTATGTACTGTGCGGACCCATCATCCAGTATCGACTGCTATCTGGCTTCGGCAAGTTACCTCAGCGCACAGGTCAGTACAGTAGAACCTGTTGTGAACAACCACCTTGCTTGTTCTTTATGTACTGTGCGGACCCATCATCCAGTATCGACTGCTATCTGGCTTCGGCAAGTTACCTCAGCGCACAGGTCAGTACAGTAGAACCTGTCGTGAACAACCACCTTGCTTGTTCTTTATGTACTGTGCGGACCCATCATCCAGTATCGACTGCTATCTGGCTTCGGCAAGTTACCTCAGCGCACAGGTCAGTACAGTAGAACCTGTCGTGAACAACCACCTTGCTTGTTCTTTATGTACTGTGCGGACCCATCATCCAGTATCGACTGCTATCTGGCTTCGGCAAGTTACCTCAGCGCACAGGTCAGTACAGTAGAACCTGTCGTGAACAACCACCTTGCTTGTTCTTTATGTACTGTGCGGACCCATCATCCAGTATCGACTGCTATCTGGCTTCGGCAAGTTACCTCAGCGCACAGGTCAGTACAGTAGAACCTGTCGTGAACAACCACCTTGTTTGTTCTTTATGTACTGTGCGGACCCACCATCCAGTGTTGACTGCTATCTGGCTTCGGCAAGTTACCTCAGCGCACAGGTCAGTACAGTAGAACCTGTCGTGAACAACCACCTTGTTTGTTCTTTATGTACTGTGCGGACCCACCATCCAGTGTCGACTGCTATCTGGCTTCGGCAAGTTACCTCAGCGCACAGGTCAGTACAGTAGAACCTGTCGTGAACAACCAATAAGGTGGTGTGAACAGACAGGTGCTGTGGTGCAATCTTGGAGGGGAAAGTGTCATCTGTCATGAAAGATCATCATGTAGGGGGTTAAATTACAGGCTTCTTTAACCCATATCATACTGAGGCTAGAAGCTTCAAATTTGTACACTGCCATATGCAAGCTACATTTTAGTACTTGCAGATAAGATATAGACCAATGGCTTTAGTTCAAGGGTAGTGCCAGAATAGCTTGGCGCCTTGAGGCGCCAAGCTATTCTGGCACTACCCTTGAACTATTTTAGTCAGACTTATTTCACACACTGGTGTATTCAGAATAATAAGGGTTAAGGACAGACTGTGATTTGTCATAGGGGTGGTCGCTCAGGACAGGTTGTCTCCCCAGGCCAATGGTTTGTGAGGGTACATGGGTGGTGACCTTTGTGACAAAAGTAAAGGAAAAAGCACCAGCAAAATCCATGTTTTCTCAAAATTTAATCAGTTTTGACACATCTGTCGAACCCCCATGACCCTTGACCTTTGCAATGAGTCGACTAAATTAGTATACATAGGAAGGTCTTTTCATCATCAGCTACCTTTGTGCCAAATTTGATTGAAAAGTTTGCAAAACCGTTGATAAAAACTACAATTCTATCAAAATTTGGCATTTTTAACACATTTACCTATTTCCTTAACTCCTGTGACCCTTGACCTTTCCGAGGGATCAACCAAATTAGTATTCATAGAAAGGTCTTCTCATCAGGTATCTTTGTACTAAGTTTTGAGTTTGAAGTTTTGAATAGTATTTAAGAAAAAAAAAATCATGTCAAAATATAGTTATTTCTGACCTATTCCCTGATCCCCTGTGACCTTGACCTTGTGAGAGGCGGAGGACAGACGACGGACGGACAACCACTGGCCCAGAACATAGACTCACTTTTGCTTTGCATGTGAGCCAAAAATTGAGTGGTCCAATGGCGTGTTGTCGATTTAGCAGAGAGAAAGTGCCACTGCCTGCATTGTGTATGATGTAAAGGGAGGTAACAAGGGTGCCCAAACAATATTAGCCACACATATGATGTGATGGTGGTTGTAACTCGGTGTTGCTGCGTGTTTTGTTGACAGAGCAGGAGTATGTGATGGTGGTTGTAACTCTGTGTTACTGCCTGTTTTGTTGACAGACCAGGAGTATGATGTGATGGTGGTTGTAACTCTGTGTTACTGTGGGGTTTTTTTTTGACAGGCCAGGAGTATGTGATGGTGGTTGTAACTCTGTGTTACTGCGTGTTTTGTTGACAGACCAGGAGCATGTGATGGTGGTCGTAACTCTGTGTTACTGCATGTTTGTTGACAGACCAGGACTATGTGATGGTGGTTGTAACTCTGTGTTACTGTGTGTTTTGTTGACAGGCCAGGAGTATGATGTGATGGTGGTTGTAACTCTGTGTTTTGTTGACAGACCAGGAGTATGTGATGGTGGTTGTAACTCTGTGTTACTGCGTGTTTTATTGGCAGGCCAGGAGTATGATGTGATGGTTGTTGTATCTCTGTGTTACTGCATGTTTTGTTGACAGACCAGGAGTATGATGTGATGGTGGTTGTAACTCTTTGTTACTGTTTTTTTTTTACATGCCAGGAGTATGTGATGGTGGTTGTAACTCTGTGTTACTGCGTGCTTTGTTGAGACCAGGAGTATAATGTGATGGTGGTTGTAATTCTGTGTTACTGTGGGTTTTCTTGACAGGCCAGGAGTATGTGATGGTGGTTGTAACTCTGTGTTTTGTTGACAGACCAGGAGTATGTGATGGTGGTTGTAACTGTGTTACTGCGTGTTTTGTTGACAGGCTCGGAGTATGATGTGATGTTGGTTGTAACTGTGTTTTGTTGACAGACCAGGAGTATTTGATGGTGGTTGTAACTCTGTGTTACTGCGTGTTTTGTTGACAGGCCAGGCGTATGTGATGGTGGTTGTAACTCTGTGTTTTGTTGACAGACCAGAAGTATGTGATGGTGGTTGTAACTCTGTGTTACTGCGTGTTTTGTTGACAGACCAGGAGTATGTGATGGTGGTTGTAACTCTGTGTTACTGCGTGTTTTGTTGATAGGCCAGGAGTATGATGTGATGGTGGTAGTAACTCTGTGTTTTGTTTACAGACCAGGAGTATGTGATGGTGGTTGTAACTCTGTGTTACTGCGTGTTTTGTTGACAGACCAGGAGTATGTGATGGTGGTTGTAACTCTGTGTTACTGCGTGCTTTGTTGACAGACCAGAAGTATGTGATGGTGGTTGTAACTCTGTGTTACTGTTGTTTTTTTTGACAGGCCAGGAGTATGTGATGGTGGTTGTAACTCTGCGTTTTGTTGACAGACCAGGAGTATGTGATGGTGTTTGTAACTCTGTGTTACTGCGTGTTTTGTTGACAGGCCAGGAGTATGATGTGATGGTTGTTGTATCTCTGTGTTTTGTTGACAGACCAGGAGTATGTGATGGTGGTTGTAACTCTGTTTTTCTGCATGTTTTGTTGACAATCCAGGGGATTGTGATGGTGGTTGTAACTCTGTGTTTTGTTGACAGACCAGGAGTATGCGATGGTGGTTGTAACTCTGTGTTGCTGCGTGTTTTGTTTGACAGACCAGGAGTATGTGATGGTGGTTGTAACTCTATGTTATTGCGTGTTCAGGAGTATGATGTGGTGGTGGTTGTAACTCTGTGTTTCTGCGTGTTTTGTTGACAGACCAGGAGAATGATGTGATGGTTGTTGTAACTCTGTGTTTTGTTGACAGGGAAGAAGTATGACGTGATGGTGGCTGGAGGAGAGGAAGACACAGACGCAGAGCAAATTGCCAACACGCTCAGAAAGCAGCTGGAACAAAAGAATTACCACGTGTACAGTCTGCAACCAGGGAAACGTATGTCAGCATGTCTGCCAGTCTGATTTTAAACCTTATTGCTCTAGACTGTAAGCTCCAAAATCAAGTGACCAGCACTCCAAGGTTGAATGTGGAGTGACCACCTGCCACTAATATATAATAATAATAATAATACATAGCTCTTTTATAGCGCTGTTCTCCAGGAAAACACTGGACTCGCTGCGCATGCACAACAGCACACCCTCTCTCTCAGACACACTCATGATTATACACTACTTTAAACCACCCCATCTTTTCCCAACACCTTACATTCACTTCCTCTAGGATCAGAATAATAGGATGCCCGACAGAAAAGAAAAGTCTTTAAGTGAGCTTTGAACTGTGACAATGTGGGCAGATTCCGCATTTCATTTGGCAGCGAGTTCCACACACTTGGAGCTAAAAAGGTGAAAGAACGCTCCCCGACAGTTTTCATGTTAAGCTTCAGGATTTTAAAAAGTTTTACACTGGAGGAACGGAGGGTGCATGATGGCTGATAAACAGACAACTTGGCAGAAAGGTACGGTGGGAGAGATTTGTCAAAATGCCTAGAGGCGAAAATTGCATTTTTTTACTGGCAGCGGAATTTTGCGGGCAGCCAGTGCAGCTGCTTCAGTAGAGGCGTAACGTGGTCTCTCTTTCGTTTCTTCAAGATGAGACACGCATGCAGGGTCATCAGGAGGCACAGATCCTCATGAGTCCCAGGGTGGTGTAGAAAAGGAGGATCCGTATCTTTTGCTTGTGAGCGAAGATCAAAGAGTGCCACTTGTCGTCATTTGGGGGGCGACATCCACCTTAACTCTCGTGACCCCACGCCCACATTTCTAAACTTGGAGGTGTTGCCTAACCACTATGTACCAGTTGTCGCAGAAGGATTGATCATGATAATTCAAGGGTAGTGCCAGATGAGCTTGGCGCCTGAAGGCACCAAGCTCATCTGGCACTACCCTTGACTTACCATGATCAATTCATCTCCTGCTGCAGGGTCCCAGGGCTGAACGGGTTAAGCATGTTCTTCACCCCTTTTACTGCACGGACACATTCTGGAGGTGTCATCCTACGACTTTGTACCAGCTGCAGGAGATGGCTCGACCATGATATTTCATGGGTAGTGTTGGATTAGCGTGCGCCCTATGGTGCCAAGGTAATCAGGCACTACCCTTGAATTATGTGTGAATCGGCTCAAAGCGCCGTGAACCGAACCCAACATGCACCGCTCAAGTGGGACGCGAGCATTGACTCTGACAAGACAGACACAGGACATTCACGTGGTATGAGGGGTCAGCTCAGCTTTTTTTGGTGCAAATTTTGATGGCTTGCACTTGATATTTATAAGTCGCAGACACTGCCCCTGGTGTAGATTCGTTGGCCTGATTGGCCAGGGCCGACAAGGCTTGGGCATAGGCCAGGAGGTCCTCGGTGACCCCTTGTCATCTGGCGTGGAGTTTGCCAAGGCGATCGATGACCGGGTATGACTGTAGAAAGGTACCGGCAATTATATCGATCACTTGCGCAGCAGTAGCCAGCTGGTCTGCCGGCCGAACCAAGACTTCTTCTTCAGCTACCCCTCGAAGGAAACTGATGACCCATTCCGCGCCCTTCTCCGCTGGGATGTTGTACGCACGGATGGATCGCCTGGCTGCGTCGACGAAGCTGAGCATCCTGTCTCGTCCCCAGTAAAGGTGGTAAGAGGTCGCGGCTGGATGGCTGGCTGAACGATGATATGTGGTGGAGGCTGTTGGCCCCCCATGCCTCGCCCTGCTTGCCCCTCTTCTTCGCCGAGATCCGGAGCCTGCTGCCTGCGTTGGTGTCGCCTGCACCGCCCTGTCATGGCCACCTCAGCATTCCGCACTGCAGGCCACGGTACACAGTCGCGTTTCCGTACTGTCCAGTCTCTTAGCCATAGTCAGTCGCAGGCATCCCCTAATATTTCAATCACCTAAAAGACACTACTGCCCACCAGCAGAGATAGTAAAGTGGACACTTGATGCCCACCCCTCCCCCAATCAATTAAATATTCTAATCAACTAGCCATTTAGACAAACCCACGTCAACCAATACAACCAAAGCCTTTATTACCTAGCCGTACTAGTTTCATTCCAGACATCATTCAAAGCAACGATTTTTTATCAGCTGCCAACCCGCGATTATTAAGGCAGATCCCCCTCCCCCACCTAAATAATTAATGCTGCCATTGACTGCTTTAAACAAAATTATTATATTACGTTTTAAAATGAACCAAGACGAATTACTTCTTCTAAGCGATATCTGTGCTGTAGAGAACAAAGATTTAGACTCTAAAAAACAACGCCTTCTCTCTGTTGTTGTTTCTGGAAAATCAAAAGCTTTTCTTGGTAAACAATACATGACAGAGGACATAGAATCTCTCACCGCTGACGAGCTAATCAAACTACATTCAAAATATGAAAATCACATTAGTTCACTAATGACACGTGATTTGAGTCGATCTCTTGTCTGCCTATACACAAAAGCTGTGAGTCACTTCCTACCTGTTGATAGTGACAGCCTTTCACATGATCTAGAAAGCAACCCCATAGTTTCAAGTTCAATAGGCAAATTAGCATGCCTTATGTTTTACAAGTTTGGGAATTACCTTGCACCTGTGGTAACCTTACTTGTTACTAGTAGTCATATTGATTTTTCTAAAATAAATTTTAAATTAGAAGAAAATGGACGAGACCCAGACGACTCCAAATCAGAGTCCTGTCTTGACACAAGTTCAAACAGTGACTAAGGTTAAAAGTCCAGGTCGAATAGAGGCTGGGAAAAGATTAGCTGAATATAGCAGACAAAAAAAATTACAGCTTCAGGCATTAACAGAAAAGTCTCATGTAACTGACCCACCGTCAACAGCACCAGCCCCAGCACCAGTGTCACTACCATTAGGGCCAACACCCTCACACCCCCAACAAAGTGAGAGACAAACAACTGAGTCTAAACCTGAAACAACAAGATATATAGTTGCTGGATTTGTTTTCGGATTTGGTTACGTAGGTTACCAATTATACAAAAAAATACAAACCAAACACTCGAACAGTGTCCAAAAAATCAAACACTCCAAAAACAAAAGAAGAAGTCTCCACATTACCAGTAACACCCAAAGCCGTGGACCCATTTTACATGCAGTAAATAAATTTATTATTTTAATTTTTGTGGCATAAGAAAATGAGCGACACAAAGAACACAATGAACCTTGTCTATCACTCTGCTGTAATAAGCGGGCTAACAGTTGCTTATTCTATGCTGGGAAAAAGTCTTCTCAAAATGAAATCGGCAGACTTGAGTAGATTAGACTTCGAAGACAGTGCTAAGCTAGTAGCTGTTGTAACAGCATCGATTGCAATAAAAGACTTTCTCATCAAGCAAGGAATTATTCCAGAAAATGTTTCTAAGTAAATAAAAAATATGGCAACAATAGCTATTATGATTGGTGGTGCAGTTGTTAATGCATTGGCTTTCAGTGGATCAAACTATCTTTTTTCAAAAATGGGAAGAGAGGAATCAGCAGAAGAAATGAAGTGTCACAATGAGGCATCTGAAAAACTGGCACAAGCGCAACAAGATTACGAAAAGCAAAGAATAGAGAAACTTGATTTCATCAATAAAAACCTCAGGCATACATTTTCATACGTCGACGATGTGATCAAAGAATATTTTCTTGTTACTGGCGAAGACATGACCATCCCACAACCAAAACTTAGTGACTACTATCAACCAAGTCCAGAACAAAGAAATGGAGAAATAATATTTGTTCTAGTAGGAATGACATTTGTATATTTTACAGGAGTTTTTATTGCTAAAAGAAATGATCGACGTTGGAAATAAACTATCAAAAATATATTACTCTCCTGTTGGTTACTGGAAAGGGAATACTGCAATAGAAAAATTACATGCCGTTGTTGGTGGAGATATTACACTCAAACAAATAAAACAGTGGCTCAAAAAAAGGCAAGAAAAATAACAAGACCTCATTTTGTAAATACTACCCCTAATGACACCCATCAAATGGATCTTCTGTTCCTGCCACACGATACAATAAGAAAGAAGCGATACAAATATGCACTGACTGTTGTTGACATAGCTTCACGGTACAAGGAAGCTGAACCCATAACTGACAAGAATGCTACCATGGTAGCCACTGCGTTAACACAAATATAGTCGAGGCCCTTTAAAATACCCTAGGCTTGTGCAAGTCGATGACGGATCTGAATTTAAAGGTGCCGTTAATCAATTATTTGCAAAGCATGGAGTGCTAGTGCGGTGAGGCATACCAGGTGTACATGGATCACAGGCAATTGTTGAAAACTTTAACAAGCAATTATCGGAGAGACTTTTCAGCTATCAGTATTCTAAGGAACTCATGCATGACGCACGTAACACTGAGTGGGTTAAGAGATTACCATCTGTGATAAAAGCAATGAATAATGAAGGTCATTTAAAACCTGCTGATGCTATTAAATTAAAAACAATGCCATCAGGGTCAGAAATAAAAACAACACCCCCTGACACAAGCTTGTTTACAAAACAGGTGAGATATTTGTATCAACCTGGTGAGGCCGAGAATGATGTCAGACGTAGGGCAACTGATCCAATATGGTCTACATCTGTTCACAAGATATAAAAAATAGTCCCTGGCTCAAACGCATCAATTTATTATCTAAATGAGCCTGCCCCACAAAGGGCGTTTGTCAGAGAAGAATTACAAATTATTCCTCCAGACACTGTTACTCATTTTACTAACTAATTCATCGATTACTTCATCAACTAATTCATTTGCTATTTCTTCAGATAACTTAAGCGCATAATGCCCAGGTGCATAAGCCTTTTCCTTATTGTGAAACACTCGTTTTGTGTCTCCAACTGCAAGTGACTTTTTATGTGTTTGGATCATTTCAATATTGTGTCTATTTGACCTCAGTGTCTTGTTTGGATAATCAGGCATTAGTTCTCCATCTAATACTTGCTTGAGGACTCTCGCAGAGCTAGCCTCAAGGACAAGCAGCTCAGGAGAAAAAAACAGAGATGCCGCAACTCAGAACCCTGGCCATACCTCCCCCTGCAGCCACTGCGGTCGAACCTGCCTGTCCCGGATTGGCCTCCGCAGCCACGAACAAGCCTGCAGACGTCGTGGGCAACTCCTATAAAATCTTCGTTCGCGAAGTCAAGCCAAGGAATACTTGCTTGTAGTGTTCATGGCGGATGTCTTTATTTTTTATCGCTGTTTTTTTGATACCTTTGGCTTTTGACTGACTGCCTTTTTGGTGCAGTATGGAATACATTTTTTATCTCAGTCCAACATACTCAACAATAGGCACTCCATTTAGTTCATCTTTAAACTTACCAGGCACTTTCTTATTCTGTGTGCTGTACAGCGGGTGATCCTTAGGGTAGTCAGACGTGTCATACATATACAACTCTGTTTTCATGTCTTCATAAAAGTCTTCAGTAGGCACATCTATGATCATAGAGTCAGTGTCAGTGTATAAGAGACGGCACTCAGGATACTTTGGTTTGAAGTAATCATAATAAAATTCAAGCATCAGCAATTTTGATAACTCAAGAATTGCCATACCAATGAATACTGGCTTGTCCAGTTTAACAATCTTTTTTTTGAGTGTCACTGCATACAATGATGGATGAAACTCTTATACCCTGTGTACTGTGGCTTGCCTGTAAGTTTAATTGCACCCGATTCAGTTGTGACAAGTCTCACATCTTCGCGGTGATGAGGATTTTCCATCGTCTTTCCAAAACAGGCATTGTTCATAAGCTTAAAGAAGTCTTTGTCAAATGCAGTGTTACCATCTCTAGCATGGAGGGTTGTGTTTTTCATTATGTAATCTTTCATGAAAGCACTTTGATCAAATGTAATACCTCTGTGTACTTTCTTTAGTATTAACCCATGCCTGATGTAAAACTGCAGCAATCGATAGTGACAAACGTAATTGAATTTGTCATTCAGATTTGGCACAAGTTTGGTGTCTTTTTTTTTCCCTGTTAAAGACATTTTCTCAACAGCTAATGGATAATCATTGTGGTAATCACGTAGATGGTGTGGGTACTCCAGGTCGACTTCAAAGATCCAACCCTTTTTGTGATCCCGATCATAATTCATAATTTCGTTTGTTAATTTTGTTATATCACACTGTGACAAATCGTGCAGACGAAAGTTTTTCAAGGGCAATAACTCACACATTGCAAATCCATAAAGGTTATTAGCGTCCAAGTACGTAATGAATGACCTTGGCCTTGAGGGGTCAAAGTCAAGGTCATCAAGATATTTGTTGTTGGCTTTGGCATAGTTGTTTGTGGCTATACTAATACCTCCCCTCAAACCACGTTCCACCATTTTACCCATCATATGATCAGACAACAGGTCTATAGATATCTTACTGGATTTTAAAAATGCATCCCATGTCATGCCAAGACTAGTTATGTAGCAAGCTGGGTCAAGACTATAGTGTAACAAACCCTTTTCACGATAACTTTCAAATATGTCTGCTAGCAAACAAATGTCAGCTTTCAAGTACTGGTCATGGTAGTCACCCATCGTTTCACACCCTAGTTTTTCCCATGCATCGGGGGCATGCTTGTAATCAGAGTCAGAAATACCTTTACCATTTAGTGTAGAATAAAATTTCTCTTTTGGTGGTAGTCTCCTTTCCTCAAACACAACCCAGTGATCAATGTACTCGTAGGGATAGATTCCTTTTTTGATCAGCTCTGGCTCAAAATATTTGCTTGTAATTGGATACTCAGTTAATCCTTCTGCCAGACTAGCAAGCCCTAAAGACAAATATTGCATGGAGTCATAAAATGCTAATTTGTCTAACCTAAAAGTTAAGTATTTTTCAGTTGTCTGGGCAATACAACTAATTTTTTTGTAAGAATCATCCACAGCCTGCATGATAATGTGTGAATCATACCCCTTGAGATTGTGGAAAAAGATAGGCAACTTGTATGCCTTGGGATCTATTTTTAATAACAAGTTACAATTGTTATGTGCAGCACCTCTGTAACGTCCAGTTATGTGGTCTTGGTCGCGAACTTTATCATGTAGGGGTTGTTCACAAATCCAACACATCACTGCCGCATCAAAATTTAGTTTATCTTCTTCTGTCATTACCAAAGACACCTGACATGTTGTGAGATATTGTACTACCTGACTATACAGATGTCTCATTTCTGTTAAAAACAAACAAGCTGCATTTTCTCCCCTGTAGATAACAGGTTCTGAATGCTGTCCATCTGACCTAACAAGAATATATCCAAAAGAACACACCACTTGGTCACTCAACTTTATAGTCTTTGGTAATGATTCTGGAACAGGACTGTCATATGGTACACCCAGTGATTCAAAATCAGCATACACTACAAACGGCAGCTTTTGCTGATTCCCATAGTTCTTAAAATATTCCTTGCTACCAGGATCTGGATACCTCAGTATTGTTTGAATGTCATCAGGTGACCTACAGTGCTGGACATGTTTGTGTGCTACTTTAATGAAGAAAACCTCTGTAAACATTTTTTTTTACAAAATTCCTGTTTACCATCATGTTTTGTTGTATGATGAATTAGTCTTGACATACTTCTGATAATTGTGTAGTGAAAGTTATCACCAGAGCTTATTAATAAAAGGTCAACATGCTTATCTTCTGACTGACCGTAGGTGGGGGCAATTGGTGATACTCTAATTGGTTGTAACTTGTTCTCAGACTCATTATCCCATACATACACATTCACAGATATCCCAGGATTTAGGTGTGATAAATGATAAATTTAGGTGTGAGTGGCTGGAACAGTGGATATGTGATACGCCCCCCCTTCGGGGGGGCTTCCATATGCATTGCTTTCAGTCACTTTCTTAGCGCCCCCTCTCTTTCCTATCTTTTTCTTTTTTTTGTGCTTTGGCCACAGTAGATCTATGATCACTGGTCGATCATGCACATTTCTCTCCCCTGACAGTGCTATAACCTACTTTACTTTGTAACCATCCCAGGATTTAGTTTTTCAAACAAACCTTTGTCCTCCACCTAAACAGGTAAATCTATGCCACTGAAGTTAAGTTCATTTACAAATTTGGTATAGTTAGATACACGTTCAGGTTTTGTTTTTACAAAGTGTAGTTTAGCAAGCACACACCACATAAAACAGAAATTATCATTGTTCTGAATATTGACTACAGCCTTTTTTTTGCAACCTCAGTTGGCAGTGGCAACCATGATTTGCCTAAAATAGGATGATACCTAGACTGCTTTAGTTGCAGTTCATGTACACGTCCTTCATGCCAACCAGACCCTTGCATTTTTGCTCTATCAATTGCTTCAAGGAAGTCAGGCAACAATCTTTCTATAAACACGTTTTCTAGTTCCCTTCTTGAATTAACTGTCTGTTGTCTTGTCGAGATATACGAAACAATCACTTCACTATCTACCCTGGTAAATTCTATTTTAGCAACAATCTGAATCTTTACACTACCAGAAAGAAGATTATCTTGTATGACCGAGAAAGATCTTTCTATCGATTCATAGACACTGTAAATATTAGATATTTGCAAGTCTGTTGTGTGAAACACGTTTCTTAAGCCTGATGAGCTTTGGGCATTGTCCGTCATTTTTATTTGTCGGTCAAAATAATAAATAGAAAAATTACACCTTGTGTCATACCACTTTATTGTCTGTAATCCCTATAATAATAAATATTTAGTTCACTCCCCAACAAATCAACCACTTCCCTGGTATGTGTCTTAAGGTCTTGTGCTCATGCTGCAGGTGTAATATCACTTTATTGACAGTAACAAATTCAATATAATCATGTTGTTTACTTAGATGGTAGAATATGTGTAAACACATACTCTCAAACCAGTCACAGTTAGCATCATAAACTATAAAATCTTGTGTCTTAAGATCAACAGTCTTGTAATTATAACGTGGTGGACTATTAGAATATCCAAAAGTTACATTAAATGCCATGTATATCTTCGTTGGTGTTGAGAGTTTTATCAAAGGCTCAAACGGATGTTTAACTTGTGTTTTTAAGTCATAAAAATGCACAACACCTCTGAAGCTCTCTGTGATATCAAATGCTCGTCCGCTTTGTCTGTCCATCATTTTTTATAGACAAACCAAAAGGTTAAATTAATTCACTAATCCATACCCTGTGGGCTGATCTGTCTTTAAAATAAGCTTTAGATGTTTAGTTGATTTGAGTTTGTTTTTTACATCATCTCGTTCTTGTTTATTTGGGATGACATCGTTCTCTCTGAGACAGTCTTCAAAGCTGTCACGATCCTTACAGTAAAACAAACAGATAAACTTTAACTGCTCACGAAAATCTTTTAGTACAGCATTATATTTTTGAGTGAGAATCCATACACTGATATTTGCATGTCTGCCACTAAAAGCAAGTTCTGCCAGTGTGTTTCTCTTCTTAACAATATCCTTCTGCAGAGCAGTCATCAACAATAAACAAAGTTGACTGTCCTTCAAATTGCTTGTAAAAATACTGCATGTAGTCATTCAGTTTTTTCTCAGGGTCAATTAAGTAAATGTTGTTGTCAGTCCAAATGAATAAACGGTTGTGATAAGCTTTGTTGTGCTTGATTGTTGGACAAAATATCACAATGTTTTTGAAATGACAGATGTATCTTGTTTGTAACAGGTTAAGAACAAATTCAGTTTTTCCACAGCCTGTGGCGCAACAAAACAAGCCACAGTGTGGGTCAAGTGTCATCAAGTTCATTTTAATATAGAATATAATTTTAATACAAGTGTCCACTTAGTC
Source organism: Semisulcospira habei (assembly GCA_036245525.1). NCBI lineage: Eukaryota > Metazoa > Mollusca > Gastropoda > Semisulcospiridae > Semisulcospira > Semisulcospira habei. Next base: position 1,993,997 of record BTPG01000007.1, read on the forward strand.
TGCTTTCTGCAATATTGAGTTGAGCGTCATAAATCAGATATAAATATATATTTATTGCTCCAGCAGTTTCAGTCTTTTTTTGGATCAGAATTGTAATTCCGTCACTTCCGTTTTCAACAGTACGGCCTGACCCATGTAGGTAGTATCATCTGTACTACACAGGTCTAGCCAAAGTGCATACTTGTCTGTCAGGTATTGTGCGATTCTTACATCATACAGATGCAGATCTTTGCATGCCATGTTTGCTGGTTTTTCTCTAAGCCTTCTACATGCAAAATATTTTGTTATCTCGTCATAGTGTTGGTAAGGTAGCATACCTGAAGCATACACTTGATTAGGACGGCCTTCAATAGTACAAGACAAATGAGTAATCTTTGGATTGTAAAATGTTTCTGAATCCCGTCCATATGGACTCGCGGGTTTAACAAACAACATAAGAATGCCTTTCAGTGACCTAGCAGGTGTGTTCAAGTTGATGTTCCACATTGGATCACTTTTGTCTTTATGAATCAAACTGTGTCTTATCACACGATCATAATAAATTGGCAGTCTTGACTGGTACTGATTTTGAATGAGAGTAGCTAGATGAGTATGTGTGACAATTTCATATTCCAAGGAAATGTTAGAGATCTTGTATGTTGCGTCTGTGTCAGTTGATTTAATAACTTTGGAGTAGTCATTAAAGATTAGTTCAAAACTCAGACAGTCATTTAGTGCTCCTTGGTAATAAGGTAAATGCGCTGTTAGGATTTCAAATTCAAGTGGAATGCAAAATCTATTTCCATATCAATCCAGACCAAAAAGGTGACTGCCAAGCGTGTAATATGCAAAGAAGTACCCAACGGAGAAAGAAACACGCTTAGAAAAGACGGGTACAACACAATTTATTAATATTTTGGGTAAATACCCTTTGTCAAAATAGACAAACAAACAAACAGAGAGATTAGCCGCTACTTATCTTCATTGGCAGAAGGAATTGGCAGAAGGAATGTGGCAACATTCCTTCTGCCAATGAAGATAAGTAGCGGCTAATCTCTCTGTTTGTTTGTCTATTTTGACAAAGGGTATTTACCCGAAATATTAATAAATTGTGTTGTACCCGTCTTTTCTAAGCGTGTTTCTTTCTCCGTTGGGTACTTCTTTCTATTTCCATATGTTTCTGCCACAATAACGTCCTTGGCTTCTGTTGTTGATTTATCTGTTGCATTGATTCTGAGTTTGGCAATGTTATCAGACTGTATACCTTGATATATACGGTCTTCTCTTTCTTCTCGAGTAAGCCACAGATCTTTGTAACAGTAGAATACATCAGCATCGTCAAGACTAAACACTTCCTGACCTTCAAGTTTAACTTTAATAGTTTTAATAATTGCTCTGCCTAGGTTGTCAACTAGTGTTCTTTTGTCATCTGATTCTGATGAAAGTTCGATATTAAATGCAAGGCGTGCAGTGCCAGGAACAATAACGTCACTGGGACCTAGGTTTGGAAACTTTACAGTAAGAGTTTGGTTTTGATCTATGGTGCTAGGATTGTTTGTGACAACAATTGATTGTCTAATGCCCTTAAAGGTCAACCACAGTGCTTGGTGAAAAAGTTTCTGCTGAAAGAACTTTACTAAATAATACCAGATGCAAAAAAATCGGTAAGCAAAGCTCTACCGTTTAATAGATATCGATCACTGAAAGTGGGATTTCCTACCTGTAATTAAGGGTAAGGGAAGTAATAATCTGAAACGCAGCTATCGCTGATGTCCCCTCGCAGTGACGTCAGCAGCTGTATACAATGGCCGACTGCGAAGAAGTTACAAGCGAGACAAGCTTCTTTACTCGATCTGTCGTGTTACAGCAGTGAGTTTGGATGTGTGAATGACCCTATTAACACTGTGCAACCATATCAGTTTGAACCTGAGGCTGAGCTGCCCAATGCCGAGTTTGAAGAAGCACCCGACAGAGACGATTTGAGCGAGTCTCTCGAACGCATGCTGTTTACCAACTGGTAAGAAACTTGTTTACATGTTATCAAAGAGCTATGTCTATGATGTTATATAGTGTGTGGCTAGTCTTATTCAAGTTACTCATACATATGTATGTTGAATCGATGGCGGTAGAACTTGTTTTGCAGTCAATAATTTGTAAAGTTGTGCGATGTTTTAACTTTCGCTCTTGATTGCAATTCATACAGTCATGGTCCCACTCAATCATTGCTAGCAGTCCCCCTCACTAAAACTAGCCAAATCAGTACACAAATGTGTGTGTGTGTTATTCCAATGGATTATAATTTATTGTTTTGCCTAGACCTATTAGTCACTACCATGATAGTCCGTTTCAGTAGCTTGTAGACTGCAAAGAACTTGAAGTTGAACTGACCTTGTAAAAAATTGTGTGTGTGCAGGTGTCAGTGTGCAAACTGTGTTGGCATGGGCTCGATCCGGGAATGCCGCTGTTGTCAAGAAAGAAATGGAATCACTGACAGTAAGCGCAGGAGTGGGCTGCATCACCGACCATCCTGGCTTCAGCTCAGTGTGCTTGGACCTCTACGTCTTAGAGACCTGCTATTCCTGGTACAACCAGCAGTATGGGAGAGCTATACAGGATGCTAACGAGTAAGTTATATTTCCGTTATAAATTGTAATCATGATGCTATAAATAGGTTTGTGTCATAAATATACACAAATAAATAATACTACTAATAAAATTAGGATCTCACCTATATTTGACACCTTACTCTCTAATTCAAGCGATCGCTAATTTTCAAATCTAACACTAGCCCAAACCCTAACTCTGAATCCGATTTAAGTCAGGGGTTAGGATAAAGGACAAACCGTTAAATTCAATTTTAGGGTTAGGGTTTGGGCTAGGGTTAGAGTTGAAAATTAGAGATAGCTCGAATTAGAAAGTAAGGTGTCAAAGATGGATGAGATCTTAAAATTATAATAATAAAGAAAATTTATACCGTGCATTTTCCTGAATAACAATTCAATTTAAAGCGCACTCTCACACATTAATAAAAGTCATACATACAGATAATTACACACACATTTGTATTAAGAAAAGCAAGGTGGGAGATGTGGGGTGGGGGTGGTGGTCAATGAGATGATGTTAGATATTTATACATTAGCCAAAAAAATATATATATAAATTTACGATGCCACATTTAAGTTTTAACAGAAATATTTTCGAGATAGGTTTTAAGATTTGACTTAAAGTGGAAATTACTGGGATGTTTTGAACAACAACAGTAATAAAATAAAAAAATAAAATTGTCAGACATTCATTTTGATGTCAAGATATTTAATTTATTTGCATGTGCTAATTCTGAGAAAAAGTAATATTTAGAGACACGCCAGTGACCTTCAAAATTGTGTCGTTATATCCGGTTGACATATTATCCAAAGGGCCGAAATATAAGGATTTTGGCCGGGACCCAGCTTTTTGTGTCTTCATATCCGGATGTCGTTATATCCGACGTTGTACTAACCGGCTTTGACTGCACATTGATTGTTTACTGTCGTTATTACTGTATATTATTATTGTATGCTTGTTTTTCTTTCCAGGCGGTATTGGTATGTAGCTTACCGCATGCTTGTGCGGTGGATGTGGAAGTGGCTGGGGAGGGACATCAGGGTCACCTTACCAGCTTGTGCGGTAACAAGAATCCGGAAACAGTTTCCGAGCGCAGATGGGCAGTACACTGGTTATAGGGACCCAGAATAATGTGACAATACATTTGATAGCACTGGCCCATTTTTGCATCCTTATGTGTTTCCAATATATTCATAATATACTGTCATTATTATTATTATTACATGGACAAAAAAAACATTTTGATGTGTGTTTGTAGTCTGTTCAGCTTGTTTTACGCGCTGGTTTAAAAAAAAAGAAGTGTGTTTGCATTTATTTATAATTATGAAACAGAAGTGCAACACTAAAATCATGTGTAGTTTGTAACATACATGTAGTGGCAACACAGTCAAAGCCGGTTAGTACGATATAACAACAGCCAGATATAAAGACACAAAACCTCCGGCCCGTTGGACACATCAGCCGGATAACGACACGATTTTGAAGTTCCCGGGCATGTCGTACTATCCGGCTTTGACTGTGTGTTGTGTGCAAGGTGTGTGGGAGTATTTTTGGCTTTTACCATTTTGGAATGTATATAAAAAGTTTATAAATAAAATGAAGTTAATACTGCCATTGTGAAACCCACCCTGGTTTTTGTGTCACGTTGGATGGCGAAAGTGGTCAGATTTACTTCATATTTAGATTGTGTGGTAATGTCTCATACCTCATTCATACCTCAAAGCCATAGAAACCAGTAGTTATAGGTTCTCACTTGCAGAGCCAGGTCTGCTCTTTTCAAACTCTTGTCATCAAGTAATGTAAACAAACATTCTACAGTACACAACTATATTTATAATAAATTCAACAAACTTACTCTTCAATTTTCATTTACGTTCCATCTTGTCTCAAGTAACCAACCATCTACGCACACACACATACATTCACAGGCACATTCATCCATTCTTTCAGATATCATCCAGTCTATCAGATAATGAAAAGCACAATCATTAGTCCCCCACACAGACCATTAGCTGATTAGCTAACAGTTAAATTTACCACTGAAAGTCAATACCTGTAAAAAGTTGTCTCAAAGAAGTAATATAATAATAATAATAATGTTTCGGCGAATCGGCTCAAAGCGCCGCGAACTGCACCCAACACGCACGCTCACGTGACACACGCATTCACTCTGACAAAAATAGTACAAGACAAACACAGGACATTCACGTGGTGCAAAGGGTCAGCTCAGCTACTGAGTTTTCGGAAATTTTGATCGCTTGTATTTGAAATTTATAAAGTGGCCTGAAACCGGTACCAAAGTGGAGGGGGAGGAAGAACCGGAGTACCCGGAGAAAGAACCCCCGGCGGTCCGCCCGAATTAACGGTGACACTTACTAGAAGAGAAAAATCCGACGCCGAAACGAGGTATCGAACCTCGCACCTTTAGCATTGGTGGCAGGCGCCTTAACCACTGCGCCACGGACCACCCCGTACACACACATTTAAGCATTCAAGTATCAAAGTATGTCACACATTTGACATTTGAGCACATACATACTTGACCAACTAATGCACACCTGTACACAAAAATTGACGGCAAAATTAAAAAATAGTAAAGTATTTAAAAAAAATTAATATGACAAACGAAATAGAGCGGAGAATAAGATTGGTAACAAGCGATACAATCTGAGTAAATGCTCGTGAACCCTAGATGCAAAGTCCATTTCAATTGAGTTTCACGCTTGGCAGTCACCTTTTTGGTCTGAATTGAGTTTGGCATAGCGTGATCGTGACTGGCGATTCAAAACTGCATCCTCTTTTGCTGGTCTTGGGAAAGAGGCAGCTAGGGGTGGAGGGCACTGCACAGGTTTTGTCAGGTCTAGTTGAAGTTGAAGCAGTACTAGTAGGCCTTGGGGTGTAGGGGGCTCTGGATAGAGGTAGCACCTTTGCTGTTCGGCAGCTGCGTCCTACATAGGACGGACGGGCATCACTGGTCCTCATCCATCTCCTTAATCTCTCACGTGCTGGCTCCAAGCGCCACACCCTGGCAAACCACCTCAGCTGGTGGGCTAAACCACGTGAGGGGATGGTGTTCACATTGCACCACTAGGCGGATGAGCTGTTTCTGACAGCCAACGGCTAGAGGACCGAGGAGATCAGGTTGGATCCAACGGCCAAATGTGGGGGAGTAAACCCTTCAAATCAGGAGTGGAGCCCCGAAGGCAGACAGCTGCCTGTATTCACGCACTGTTCTGGCAGCTCCTGCAGCCAAACTGGTGCCAAACGTACTGCTTTGCATTCCTTTGGATACATCAGCGAGGCCGAGAGGGGGATCTTGACGACTGGGCACCCCAGGATCTCCATACACTTCGCCCAGGCTTGCGCCCTGGAGAGGTCACTCCAGTGACTGACCCAGCAAGCGCATATACTCCATTGTCTTCCGAGACAGGATGCCAAACTACTAGTAACTTGAGTCACTGTTGCTGTTGTTGAGGTGCTTGCTGCAATGGCACGCGGACTTTGGATCGTTGGAACAGAGCCAGGCTTTAATGTCCGTATTGTTTTCATCCCAAAGCTCCGCATTAAAGTGGCACTTGGAGGGTAGCAGTCTTCAGCGAAGTGTTTTGCGCAAATTGTTGACGACGCAGTTGGTGTCCCGTACTTCGGACCGAAGTTTACATGCTTTTCCTGCACGAATCTCACCCACTTATTTCGCACGTCTTCGTTTTTTGGAAACCTATGCAATGTTAACCCATCCGCTTGTTTGTTTGTACAACCTCCAACGGCACAATATAGGCCACTGCTCTTCGTTTTCCTGCATTTTGGTAGAGAAGGGGCACTATCAGACTCCATATTGTCTACAGCAGTTGACGTCACGAGCCATGTGGTCACGTGAGCGGGCTTTTCGAAGGTGCAAAAGTTTATTCGAAGTAGATTTTATTCAATATTAAAAAAACGGCAGTATTTTTCGGAAAAAAGTTGTTCGGCATGTGACTTCTTTTATTATGTAGATATTTTGTGCTCAGTTTTATGTTTCAATGATGTTGACCTTTAACACCAAGAGGCTCATGTAGTTTTCTGTGTCGATCTAACTTTGATCCGTAGGACGATGTCATTTTATTATGCAAAAAATTAAAAAAATTAATAAAAACAATGGCAGCTGGAGGATTTAACCATGAAGATTTTGAAATGGATGACATGAATGACTATGATACTGGTGCAACAGATATGACTGGAATGGTAAATACTTCTAGTATGTATCATGAACTGTTAAAAGACAAAGTGAACTCGTTTTATGATAGTGTTGGTGACCACCCAGATGAAATAGATCCTAATCAGTTTGAATATGAAAAAGGTCATTTATATTTAAACACTTTTGACAAAGTAAAAGTACAATTGACTAACAAAAGAGACCCTGGCAAGTTTAGAGCAGAGATAGATAATATGAGACTTCCAAACCAATACATTCAATAAAGCCGCATCCGTCATTAATTTACGCTATTTTTAAATATCAAAATTTAGTCCTCCCATTACACCCTCATTATTTCCGAATCAACCCTTTAATTTTAAAAAAATGATGAGCATGACGGATGCGACTCTATTGAATCTATTATTTTGGAAGTCTCATATTATCTATCTCTCCTAGCCATTTTAGTTCCACTCCAGAAATCATTCAAAGCAACGATTTTTGATCAGCTACCAACCCGCGATTATCATAAGCCAGACCCCCCACCTAACCTAAATTATTAATGCTGTCATTGACTTCTTTAAACAAAATTATTATATTACGTTTTAAAATGAACCAAGACGAATTACTTCTTCTAAGCGATATCTGTGCTGTAGAGAACAAAGACTTAGACTCTAAAAAACAAAGGCTTATCTCTGTAGTTGTGTCAGGCAAATCAAAAGCTTTTCTCGGTAAACAATACATGACAGAAGACATAGAATCCCTTACTGCTGATGAGCTAATTAAACTACATTCTAAATATGAAAATCACATTGCTTCACTAATGACACGTGATTTAAGCCGGTCTCTTGTCTGTCTATATACAAAAGCTGTAAGTCACTTCCTACCTGTTGATAGTGACAGCCTTTCACATGATCTAGAAAGCAACCCCATAGTTTCAAGTTCAATAGGTAAATTAGCATGCCTTATGTTTTACAAGTTTGGGAATTACCTTGCGCCTGCTGTAACCTTACTTGTTACTAGTAGTCATATTGATTTTTCTAAAATAAATTTTAAATTAGAAGAAAATGGACGAGACGACTCCACAACAGAGCCATGTCTTGACACAGGTTCAAACAGTGACTAAGACTAAAAGCCCAGGTAGAATAGAGGCTGGAAAAAGATTAGCTGAATATAACAGACAAAAGAAATTACAGCTTCAAGCATTAACAGAAAAGACTGACACACCATCAACAGCACCAGTGTCACTACCGTCACACCCCCCACAAAGTGAGAGACAAACAACTAAACCTGAAACTACAAAATATATAGTTGCTGGATTTGTTGTCGGATTTGGTTACGTAGGTTACCAATTATATAAAAAATACAAACCAAACACTCGAACAGTGTCCAAAAAATCAAACACTCCAAAAACAAAAGAAGAAGTCTCCACATTACCAGCAGTTCCAAAACCTTTGGACCCATTTTACATGCAGTAAATAAATTTATTATTTTAATTTTTATGGTATAAGAAAATGAGCGACACAAAGAACTTAATGAACCTTGTCTATCACTCTGCCGTGATAAGTGGATTAGCAGTAGCTTATTCTATGCTTGGGAAAAGTCTTCTCAAAATGAAATCAGCAGACCTTAGTAAATTAGACTTCGAAGACAGTGCTAAGCTAGTAGTTGTTATAACAGCATCGATTGCAACAAAAGATTTTCTAGTCAAGCAAGGAATTATTCCAGAAAATATTTCTATGTAAATAAAAATATGGCAACTATAGCTGTCATGATTGGTGGTGCAGTTATTAACGCATTAGCTTTTAGTGGATCAAACTATTTCTTTTCAAAAGTTAGTAAAGAAGAATCAGCAGAAGAAATGAAGCGACACAATGAGGCATCTGAAAAACTAGCTCAAGCTCAACAAGATTATGAAAAGCAAAGAATTGAGAAACTTGATTTTATTAATGAAAAACTAAAACTTGAGGGTCACGCACAGCATACATTTTCAAATGTCGATGACGCTATCAAAGAATACTATCTTGTAACTGGTGAAGACATGTCTATTCCACAACCAAAACTTAGTGACTACTACCAACCAAGCCCAGAACAAAGAAATGGAGAAATAATATTTGTTTTAGTAGGAATGACATTAGTATATTTTACAGGAGTTTATATTGCTAGAAAAAATGGCAGACGCTAAACTATCAAAAATATATTACTCCCCAATTGGCTACTGGAAAGGGAATACTGCAATAAAAAAATTACATGCTGCTGTGGGTGGAGATGTCAACCAAATAAAACAGTGGCTCAAAAAACAGGCAATTTGGCAAATATATCTTCCTGCTCCAAGAAAAATAACAAGGCCTCATTTTGAAAACACTATCCCTAATGACACACACCAAATGGACCTTCTGTTCTTACCTCATGACACAATAAGAAAGAAACGATACAAGTATGCATTAACTGTTGTTGACATAGCTTCAAGGTATAAGGATGCAGAACCCATAACTGACAAAAAAGCTGTAACAGTGGCCACTGCATTATCAAAAATATATAGTCGAGGTCCTTTAAAATACCCTAGGCTTGTGCAGGTTGATGATGGGAGTGAATTTAATGGGGCTGTTAATCAATTATTTGCAAAGCATGGCGTACTGGTTAGACGCGGTATTCCAGGCTTGCATAGATCACAGGCAATTGTTGAAAACTTTAACAAGCAATTATCGGAGAGACTTTTTAGCTATCAGTATTCTAAGGAACTCATGCATGACACACGTAACACTGAGTGGGTTAAAAGATTACCATCTGTAATAAAAGCAATGAATAATGAGGGTCACCCTAAACCTGTTGATGCTATTAAATTGAAAACAATACCGTCAGAAATAAAAACAACAACAACACCTCCAGACACTAGCTTGTTTACAAAACAGGTAAGATATTTGTATCAACCAGGTGAAGCTGAGAATGACGTTAGACGTAGGGCAACTGATCCAATTTGGTCTACATCTGTTCATAATATAAAAAAAATAGTTCCTTCAGCTAATGCAACAATATATTATCTGTATGAGCCTGCACCAAAGAGGGCATTTGTTAGAGAAGAATTACAGATTATTCCCACAGATACTGTTACTCACTTTTAACAATTTCAATTCATCAATTAGTTCATCAAACAGTTCATCAGCTATTTTTTTCAGATAACTTGAGCCTGTAATGACCTGGTGCATAAGCTTTTTCCTTAGTGTGAAACACTCTTTTTGTGTCTCCAACTGCTAGAGACTTTTTATATGTTTGAATCATTTCAATATTATGTTTGTTTGATCTTAGTGTCTTGTTTGGATAATCAGGCATTAATGCACCATCTAACACTTGCTTGTAATGTTCATGACGTATGTCTTTATTTTTTATTGCTGTTTTTTTTATTCCTTTGGCTTTTGACTGACTTCCCTTCTGGTGCAGTATAGAATACATTTTTGATCTCAGTCCAACATACTCAACTATAGGCACACCATTCAGTTCATCTTTAAACTTACCAGGCACTTTCTTGTTTTGTGTGCTAAACAGTGGATGGTCTTTAGGGTAGTCAGACGTGTCATACATGTGTAGTTCTGTTTTCATGTCTTCATAAAAGTCTTCAGTACATACATCTATGATCATAGAGTCAGTGTCAGTGTATAGCAGACGGCAGTCAGGATATTTTGGTTTAAAGTAATCATAATAAAATTCAAGCATTAACAGTTTTGATAACTCAAGAATTGCCATACCAATGAATACTGGCTTGTCCAGTTTAACAATCTTTTTTTTGAGTGACACTGCATACAATGATGGATGAAACTCTTTGTACCCAGTGTACTGTGGCTTACCTGTAAGTTTAATTGCACCTGATTCAGTTGTGACCAGTCTCACATCTTTTCTGTGATGAGGATTTTCCATAGTCTTACCAAAACAGGCATTGTTCATAAGCTTAAAGAAGTCTTTGTCAAATGCAGTGTTACCTTCTCTTGCACGCAATGTTGTGTTTTTCATTATGTAATCTTTCATAAAAGCACTTTGATCAAATTGAATTCCTCTATGAACTTTCTTTAGTACTAACCCGTGTCTGATGTAAAACTGCAACAAGCGGTAGTGACAAACGTAATTGAATTTGTCGTTCAAATTTGGTACAAGTTTGGTGTCTTCTTTTTTCCCCGTCATACTTATTTTCTCAACTGCTAATGGATAATCATTATGGTAATCGTGTAGGTGGTGTGGATACTCAAGGTCGACTTCAAAGATCCAACCCTTTTCATCATTTTGACCTCGATCCATAATATATTTTGTTAATTTTTTTATGCCATACTGTGACAAATTATACAAACAAAAGTTTTTTAATGGCAACAATTCACACATTGCAAATCCATACAAATTATTAGCATCCAAGTATGTAATAAATGACATTGGCTTTGACGGGTCAGTCGTCAAGATATTTGTTGTTGGCCTTGCCATAATTGTTTGCTGCTAGACTAATACCTCCCCTCAATCCACGTTCCACCATTTCACCCATCGTACGATCAGACAACAGGTCTATAAATATCTTACTGGATTTCAAAAATGCATCCCATGTCATGCCAGGACTAGTTATGTAACAAGCAGGGTCAAGCTTGTAGTGTAACAAACCCTTTTCACGGTAACTTTCAAATACGTCTGCTAGCAAACAGACATCAGCCTTTAAGTATTGGTCATGATAGTCACCAATAGTTTTACACCCTAGTTTTTCCCATGCATTAAGTGCGTGTTGGTATTCAGAGTCAGAAATACCTTTACCAATTAGTGTAGAATAAAATTTCTCTTTTGGTGGTAGTCTTGTTTCTTCAAACACAACCCAGTGATCAATGTACTCATATGGATAAACACCTTTTTTAATCAAGTCCGGCTCAAAATATTTACTTGTTATTGGATACTCACTCAGTCCTTCTGCCAGACTAGCCAACCCTAAAGACAAATGTTGCATGGAGTCATAAAATGCTAATTTATCTAACCTAAAAGTCAAGTATTTTTCAGTTGTCTGGGCAATACAACTAATTTTTTTGTAAGACTCGTCTACAGCCTGCATGATAATGTGTGAATCATATCCCTTCAGATTGTGAAAAAAGATTGGTAACTTATATGTCTTAGGATTTATTTTTAATAACAAGTTACATTTGTTATGAGCGGCACCTCTGTAACGACCAGTTATGTGATCATGATCGCAAACTTTATCACCATCAAGGACGTCTTCACAAATCCAACACATCACTGCTGCATCAAAATTCTGTTTGTCTTCTTCTGTCATCACCAAAGGCATCTGACAGTTTTCAAAATACCTTACTACCTGAATATACAGATGTCTCATTTCTGTTAAAAACTCAGCTGCTGCATTTTCACCCCTGTAGATAACAGGTTCTGAATGAAGACCGTCTGACCTAACAATAATGTATCCAAAAGAACACACCACTTGGTCACTCAATTTTATAGTCTTTGGTAATGACTCTGGAACAGGACCTTCATAAGGAACAACGAGTGATTCAAAATCAGCATATACTACAAACGGCAGCTTTTGCTGATTCCCATAGTTCTTAAAATACACTTGACTGCCAGGATCTGGATACTTAAGTACAGTTTGTATGTCATCAGCTGATCTGCAGTGTAAAACATGTTTGTCTGCTAATTTTATGGAGGAAAATCTTTGTAAACATTTTTTACAAACTTCCTGTTTGCCATTGTGTTTTGTTGTATGATCATGAATTAGACGTGACATATTTCTGATAATTGTGTAGTGGAAGTTATTGTTATCACCAATTAGCAACATGTCAACATGTTTATCTTCTGACTGACCATAGGTTGGGGCAATTGGGGACACTCTAATTGGCTGTAACTTATTTTCAGACTCATTATCCCACACATACACATTTACAGATATACCAGGATTTAGTTTTTCAAACAAGTCTATGTCCTCTATTTTAACAGGGAACTCAATGCCACTGAAGTTGAGTTCATTTACAAATTTGGTATAGTTAGATACACGATCAGGTTTTGCTTTTACAAAATGAAGTTTAGCAAGCACACACCACATAAAACATAAATTATCATTGTTTTGAATATTGACTACAGCCTTTTTGTTTGCAACCTCTGTTGGTAGTGGTATCCATGATTTGCCTAAAATAGGATGATATCTTGACTGCTTTAGTTGAAGTTCAAGTACATAACCTTCATGCCAACCAGATCCACTTATTTTTGCCCTATCAATTGCTTCAAGGAAGTCAGGCAACAATCTTTCTCTAAACACTCTTTCTAATTCTCTTCTCGAATTAACTGTGTGTTGTCTCGTTGAAATATATGAAATAATAACTTGTCCAGATTCCCTTCTAAATTCTATTTTCGCAACAATCTGAATCTTTATACTACCAGAAAGAAGATTTTCTTGTATTACGGCAAAAGATCTTTGTATCGATTCATATACATTAAAATAATTAGATATAGGTAAGTCAGTTGTGTGAAACACGTTTCTTAATCTTTGATGGTTGTCCATCTTTTTTATTTGTCCGACAAAAAAAATAAATAGAAAATTATATAATGAAAATGGCACTTTATTGACTAAAATCTATATAATAGACAAAATTAATCACCAACTAATAAGCCACTTTGACGATATGTCTTCTGTGGTATCATTTTCAAGCTTTTGCATGTGTAATATCGTTTTACTGACAGTAATAAATTTAACATTTTTATTTTCTTTTTTTATTTGATAGTATATGTTTAAACACATAATCTTAAACCAGTCAGATTTAGCATCATAAACTAAAAAATTTGCTGTCCTATTATTATAAAGTGGAAAAGTATTAGAATATCCAAGATAAAAACTATATGTCATGTACATCTTCATCGGTGATGGGAGTTCTGAAAAAGGGCGTCTAACTTGTGTTTTTAAGTCACTAATAAGCATAAAACCCCTGAAACTCGATGTAATATCCATGAATTTACCAATAGGCCAATTTTGATCCTCTTGTCCGTCCGTCATTTTTATAGACAAACCAAAAAGATAAATTAATTTACTAACCCATACCCTGTGGGCTGATCTGTCTTTAAAATGAGCTTTAGATGTTTAGTTGATTTCAGTTTATTTTTTACATCATCCCGTTCTTGCTTATTTGGAATGACATCGTTCTCTCTGAGACAGTCTTCAAAGCTGTCACGGTCCTTACAGTAAAACAAACAGATAAACTTTAACTGTTCTCGAAAATCTTTCAGTACAGCATTATATTTCTGAGTGAGAATCCAAACACTGATGTTTGCGTGTCTACCACTGAAGGCAAGTTCTGCTAATATGTTTCTCTTCTTGACAATGTCTTTCTCTGCAGAGCAATCATCAACAATAAACAACGTTGGCTGTCCTTCAAATTGTTTGAAAAAATACAGCAGGTAGTCATTCAGTTTTTTCTAAGGGTCGACTAAATAGATATTACTGTCAGTCCAAATAAAAAAACGGTTGTGATAAGCTTTGTTGTGTTTTATCGTTGGACAAAATATTACAATGTTTTCAAAATGGTGTATGTATCTTGTTTGTAATAAGTCAAGTACAAATTCAGTTTTACCACACCCTGTTGCACCACAAAATAAGCCACAGTGTGGGTCAAGGGTCATTAGGTTCATTTTAATACACAATATAATTTTAATATATGTGTCCACTCAGTCTGCTTTCTGCAATATTGAGTTGTGCGTCATAAATTAGATACAAATATATGTTTATGGCTGCAGCAGTTTCAACCTTCTTTTGTATCTGAATTGTTATTCCATCACTACCATTCTCAACAGTTCGTCCTGACCCATGAAGATAGTCATCATCTGTACTACGCAGGTCTAACCACAGTGCATACTTGTTTGTCAGGTATTGACCAATCCTAACGTCATACAGATGTAGATCTTTGCACGCAATGTTTGCTGGTTTATCTCTAATCCTTCCACCCGCAAAATACTTTGTGATCTCATCGTAGTGCTGGTATGGTAACATTCCAGACGCGTACACTTGATTAGGACGGCCTTCGATTGTGCAGGACAAATGTGTAATCTTAGGATTGTAGAATTTTTCTGAATCCCGTTTGTATGGACTCACAGGTTCAACAAACAACATAAGAATACCTTTCAATGACCTGGCAGGTGTGTTCAAGTTTATGTTCCACATTGGGTCGCTCTTGTCTTTTTGCATTAAACTGTGTCTAATCACCCTGTCATAATAAATTGGAAGTCTTGACTGGTACTGATTTTGAATGAGTCTGGCTAGTTCAGTATGTGTGACAATTTCATATTCCAAGGAAATGTTAGAGATCTTGTATGTTGCATCTGTGGCAGATGATTTTATAACTTTGGAGTAGTCATTGAAAGTTAGTTCAAAGCTCAGACGGTCATTCAGTGCCCCTTGATAATAAGGCAAATGAGCTGTTAGGATTTCAAACTCAAGTGGAATGTAGAATCTGGATCCATATGTTTTGGCCATTATAACATCCATGGCTGTATTAGTTACTTTATCTCCGGCGTCGATTCGAAGTTTACCAACATTATCTGGCTGTATGCCTTGGTAAATACGATCTTCTCGTTCTTCTCTTGTTAGCCAAAGGTCTTTGTAACAGTAGAATACATCTGCGTCGTCAAGACTAAACACTTCCTGTCCTTCAAGTTTTACTTTAATAGTTCTAACAATTGCTCTGCCAAGATTGTCAACTAGTGTTCTGTTTACATCTGCCTCTGATGATAGTTCAATATTAAATGCAAGGCGTGCAGTGCCAGGAACAATAACGTCACTGGGACCTAGGTTTGGAAACTTGACTGTAAGTGTTTGATTCTGGTCTATGGTACTAGGATTGTTTGTGATGACTATTGTTTGTCGAATGCCCTTAACACCCAGGGGCTCACGTAGTTTTCTGTATGGGTCTAACTTTGATCCGTAAGACTGTGTCATTTTTATTATGCACAATAAAAAATAATAAATTAATAAAACAATGGCAGCGGGAGGATTTAATCATGAAGATTTTAAAATGGATGACATAAATGTCTCTGATAATAGTGTAACAGATATGTCGAGTAATACTTCTTTTTTACAACAAGAACTTTTACAAAGTAAAGTTAACTCGTTTTATGATAGTGTTAATGAGCGTCCATATCAAATAGATCCTAATCAGTTTGAATATGAAAAAGGACATTTATATTTAAAAACTATTGACAAAGGAAAAATACAATTGACTAACAAAAAAGACCCTACTAAGTTTAGAGCTTTAGGTACAATCAAAAAAGAAGGTGGTGTTGGTGCCTTGCGTCAACTTGGTGTTGGTGATAAAAGGTTGCCACCTCGAGTTGTTAGTGCTCTTCATGATGCGCAAACAAGGTTGCCAACAGGACAAGAAATTGATGTGGCACCAGTAACAAGCCTACCAGAAATAGCAAACACAGTAATACAAGAAACATCATTTACAGAAGGACAAATAAATGAGGAATTAAAAACAATTGGTGACTCTCCTTTGACAAAGAGGGAGTTAGCTGCGTTGGATAAAACACTGCAGACAATAAGAGGTGAGCTTTTGAATAATGTAGCTAAACTGGGTGAACTTGATAATCATATTGAAAAAGAAAAAGAGAAACTGGCTACTGCAGACAATGGGAATTATGACATTGAAATAAAAGAAAGAATACAACACAGATTAAATGATTTGTATACAGAAAGATCAGCGCGGCTAGAAGTAGTTGAAATTGGAAGACAAAAACTAAAATCACAGGTCAACAGGATTAGAGAAACTATTAAAAAAATACTTAATGAAGACACTACTCTGTCTGAGAGATTAAAAACACTTTTTAGAGAACAGGGTATCACAATTGCAAGTTTAATTACTGCTCTTGGATTTATTATTAGTACTGTAGTGTTAGCTGTAACAGGTGGTGGTAGTAGTCCAGCACCTCCAGCTCCTCCAACTCCATCAGACCCAAAAGATTTACAGACGTGGGTAAAAAAACAGTTGTCTCACATATCAGACTTGCTTAAAAAATTAGCTGTAAAAGCAGCAGATGCTTTACCAGGTATTATAGGTAGTGTTGTCAGTTGGCTTATTAGTACTACAGCAAAGGTAGTAGGGTTTATGGCAGAGCATGTATGGATATTTTTGGTAACAGTAGGAGGGTTAATTATAGGATACTTAATGAAACAGGTAAAGAAGTAATATTCCTAATCCAGTAAGGCCTATTACCAATGCAGTTCTCTCTGACTCATGTGTGTTTTCTTGGTCTGTTACTGACTGTACTGGTGCTGGTTCAGGTGTCTGTGCCGATGCTTGGGCTGTTATTGACATTACTGGTTTTACTATCTGTTCAGGTGGTGGTGTTGATATTTGTGTTACTGGTGGTGTTACTGGTTGTATGTGAGAGGTTGTTGGACTCAAGTTTACAGATTGATTAAGTCCTAATTTCTGATTACTCCCTGCAACAACTATTTCATTATTATAATTTGTTATTACTCCAATTTGTAGTTGAAGATCAGAAGGCAACATGTATAACCCAATGCCTACTACAAAGTCAACTTTTGATCTGGCATATCTGAGAACGTTTTGGTAACGTTGTATGCTAGATGGAAGATCAACAACTGAGTTAATAGAATCTTCTAAATTTGCTAAAAACTGTTTTTGTGCTTCAAATTTACCACTTCCATTCAAAATGTTTGATTTTGTTAGTGATTGTGCTCCTAGTAAACACCAGACATATGTTCTGATAGACTCATTGACGCGCTCGACTCCTGCTTGAGTAAACCCGTCAGATTTATCTAAAATAAATGTGGTCCATGCGTTTGACTGTTTCTGTTCTATTGATCCTAACCAGACTTGTGATTTTGATGAGAATGAAGTGTAACCAGGGTAATAATCTTGAGGGTATTGTCTGTGACTCAAAGCGTAATACAATGTACCCATGCCTTTGTGATCATCAAGTTTTTGTGTAAAGTCATACTTGGTACTGATGTTAAATTCATTACAGATCCGTTCAAATGCTTTCAAATCCATTGGATTGTTAAACTGGTTAAAACTAGATTCAGTTGGTAATGGTGTATGCAGTTCTGACAGTATACGTCTAAGCTGGTAATAAACATGAAAACGATACACAGACCTAATCAGTTTGTTTGAGTGATTCAAATGGTCTGTAAATGAAACACCACAGCCTGTAGTAGAACACAGTATGGCAAAGTTAAGTTGGTTTTGAAACATCTGTAGTGGGCTTGAAGACCACTTTCTTGCTGTAGCATCGTCTGTTATTGGAGGGTTTAGGTAATGATCAAAAGGGTTGGGTACTTTGACTTGAAATAAATCTTGTTCGCTTACAGCTATGTCGAGTTGATTTAGTTGAATTATTTTCTGTTCATAAGTAGGGGCGACATTATACTTGGCATCCACGTTAAATTGAAATGCGTTTGTAGTGGTAATGGTTGGTGATTTAAATTCCATCCTTTTTTTATGAGATAATAAAAATGTTTATAACCTTAACAAATCTTGACACGAGCAAACCAGTGTGGCTAACTAATGGAATCGATAATCGAGATGGTAACAAGGCTGTGGCTATCCATGAAATGTTTTACACAGTAAAGTGGTTTAATGTAACGGATAATACAAGTTTTTATATAAGTTATCTTAATGCTGGTAATAGTGGCTTGGACACTAATACACACTTTATACCATCTGGGTATTATGACTTTTGTACTTTAGCTACATGGTTTCAAAATAATTTAAAAATTAAAGCAACTTTAAATCAGGCTAACTTGTTTGTTGAATTAGAAATTCCTACAGGCACTATACCTTTATTTTCAACTGAACTTGCATATTTACTTGGTTTAATAGACAGAAATACAATGCCTGTAAATTGGGTAATGGGTTTTACAGATAATGGTACTAGTGGATGGTATTATACACCAGATGTAACTAAAATAACTGGAACATATCCTGTTCATTTGTCAGTACACACATTTCTAAATGTTTATTTAAAAGAACTAAACACGACTGAAAATGTACACAATGGAAAACCATCAACTTTGTTGAGATGCTTACCAACTGGAACTGCACCCTATTGTGAAATTGTGGTTGTTAGATTTCCTAATTTACAGTTTAAGAAATTAGGTTCTAGTTTCTTTGAGTCACTGAGTATATCTGTAACTAATCAGAATGGTAAACCAGTTGTGATGCATGATTTTAGTGTTGTGTTAGAAATTAAATAATTTTATTTTTGTTTATAAAAAAATGAGTGGTCTTGGTCCAAAGCCTAGAATCATACCAGTTGCATGTCCAGTAACAGAGTTGAAAGATTTGGCAGACGTACAGGATTTTGAGAAGGAAGGGGAAATTGGAGAAATATATGGTTTTGAACTTGATTCCTATGGCATGTACAAGAGGAAAGTAATTGTTGACATGAAAGATGGTGAAAAACAGATTCCTAAACTTGGTCAGCTTCGTGATGTTACTGTACCTACTCCACCTGTAAATAATGCGCCTTACAACTTAATACATGTAGGTAGTAAGTGGGTTGTTTCACCTGTACAGGCACCACCACCCACAATTGACTGGGACATAAAGATTGAATTTATTAGTCCTTATGTATACACTGATGATGAAGGCGCCTTAGTGTTTAGGAAGGTTGTTAATTCTGGGCCGCTTAT
Organism: Semisulcospira habei; assembly: GCA_036245525.1. Lineage (NCBI taxonomy): Eukaryota > Metazoa > Mollusca > Gastropoda > Semisulcospiridae > Semisulcospira > Semisulcospira habei. The sequence goes on from BTPG01000007.1 coordinate 2,013,418, forward strand.
TGTAAGCCTTGTTCCAAGTTTTGCCCCAGACAACAATAGCAGAGAAAAACTGAAAGTTGAAAATTATGAGAGACGGAGATATCTTCTTACAACTAGAAAGGGTAGATCAGATACTTCTGTTGTGTTTATGCCAGCAAGCTTAGTCGTGGCTAGAGAAGCGACAATAGTATTTGAAATTATCATGAAATCTGTTGCTACTGCTAAAGAGGCTCAAATTGCACAAGGAATTAAACTTACATGGAATGAAACAGTAACAGAATCATCAAAGGTCTTTATTGCCATTACAAAAAATAATGATGTTATTAATGTTTCAAGCAGTATTCCCACTGTCAAGGTGGTGGTTGACAAAACAACTTTTGTTCGTCTAACTTACATAAACCTTGAACACATTGATCTTGTTGCATTTTATTATGCTAGCAAATTGTATACTTTTGAAGAGTTGCAAAATGTAATTGCTGATTAAAAAAATATTTGTAAATAAAAAATGGTGAACTTGTATCCACAAATACCACCTGAGCAGCTTGAGCCTATTGAGCGTGATAAAACATTAAAGGCAGATTCATTCCGTTTAATGAATATTACAGAAGCGTTGAAGTATTTGGAAGAAGAACAAGCAAAATACTCGAGGTGTAAACGCCGTTACAATACGGTTTTGAATTCTGTACACAACACATCAATGGCCATGGGGGTAGTTTCAGCCGGATTATCTGTAGGAGGTATAACTCTGTTTGCAACGGGGGTGGGAAGTGTTATAGGAATTGCTGTTGAAGGTATTGGTCTTGTCACGAGTCTAGCATGCTTTGGTATGGAAGCTATTAACAAAAGATTTTATATGAAGTTGCAGAAGCATGAAGCATTAAGTACGCTCGCAGCAGCTAAGCTGACGAGTATGAAACTTATTATTAGTAAGGCTTTGGAAAATAATGAAATTGACGATAACGAATTTAAGCGAGTCCAGGATGATTTAGCAAATTACAAGCAACAGAAGTCTGAAATACAGAATAAGATGCGTAGTCAACCCGCGAATGTTGAAGAGCTAAAGAAATCTTTTTTAGAGGAAGGAAAGAAAATAGGCGTAGAAGAAACTATGAAAAAAGTTTACGGACTGTTAGGCAAGTAAAGATCAGTTTTGGTAATCATTCATTAATTCTGAAATACTCTTCACAAAGAGATGTCATGCCTGCTCATTTGACGCCATCAGCCCCACCACCAGAGTACTACTGAGAAAAAAAAGTTTTCTTGTTGTCCTTGTAACTTGGAAATTCTGTCCAAGTAAGTTGTGACTTGGTTCAATAACTTACAAGATCTTATGATTAGGTTCTTGTAAGAACTTGTTTTAAGTCACTTATCAGAACTTGCACCAACTAACTTCAAAGTTACCTGTAAAGTTAGTTAGCGGTTGTAGGTGACTTTGGAAATTTGTTAACAAGTGTCTGTAGGTAACTTAAATTTGTATCAAGTGTATATAAGAATGTTTTGTGTGTGTGTGGTTATTATTAAATAACTGTGTTTTGGGGTATTGACGTAGAGTCAATGGTATAAATGTTCTTGAAATTATCATATCTCTAACACTAACTATATATACTCATGCATAAATACACGCACAGACGCACACACACACAAACACTCGCACACATACATACACGCATGCACATGCATACATACTAGCATGCACACGCATACATACATGCACTCACACAATGACAAACACTCACACACAAACACTCGCACGCATACATACATGCACTCACACACTGACAGACAAACACACTCATACACTGACAAACACACGCATACACACTCACACATACCTACAAACACACACAAGCACTCACACACACAGACAGACAGACAGACACAAAATCTTTATTCAGCATGTAGACTCCAGTCCGCAGAAAACTTCACCGCATTTCAGTTGTATGACATGATATAGACGCGGCGTACTTAGTCACGTTACTAAGTCCCTATGTCAGTGTTAAAAACCGCGCTGACGGCGTTAGCGGCAAGGGTGTCATTAGAAGATTAAATACTTTATGTTAAGAGTCATTTAACTCTGTGTTCTGTCTATGTCCTCAACTGAATGACACTGTCTGCAGTCCGCGCTGACGGCGTTAACGGCAAGGTGGTAAACAGAATTTTGAAGACTTTATGTTAAGAGTCATTTAACTCTGTGTTCTGTCTCTGTCCTCGCTGTACTCAACTGAATGACACTGTCTGCAGTCCGCGCTGACGGCGTTAACGGCAAGGTGGTAAACAGAATATTTAAGACTTTATGTTAAGAGTCATTTAACTCTGTGTTCTACTCTCATTTCTTAGTTGTTTACGAGACGGAAGTAATAGCAAATGACTCTGTTTTAGTAGGCTCAATCTTCTGTTTTGCCCCTCAACACATGCTTACTGCGCCGTTAGCGGTCCCCGTGTGTGACTGCACACCTAAATTTGATAGAAATCGACATAGGTCTGTAAACGTGACACTGCCTAGATAAATTAAACAACCTGACAAAAATAAATGTCCTATTACATAGAGACCCGCATGCTTTTGCGTACGGTACAACCAATAAACTAAAACCGCGGTTTTTCACTCACAGCCGTGTTTAAAGTAAAACGCAATACTGAACCCGGTTGTACTCAACACTCGGCAATTTAACAGTAAGTTTTCTTTAGTCTCGGCTCACTAACCTTTTTGTTGTTTCAACATAACGCACAATAGTAATATTCTACAAGATGTATCACTGCACTGAATATCAAAGTCCGGAATTTGTAATATTTCCAATGGCTACCACAAATAACACATCTTCTCACAGCAACAGAAATCCTTGAAATGTCTCAACGACGCAATACTTGATCACGAGACTAGGGTCACGAGTTGACACGTAGCGTTGTTATTGGCAACATTGACGTCACTTACTTTTGGGTTGGGTGTTGTGGAAATTATGCCTAACGGGAATTCCCACAATGAGGCAAGTAGTCATTTCCCGAAAACAGCTGATAGTAGTAAATGACAGCATTAATAATTTAGGTTAGGTGGGGGGTCTGGCTTATGATAATCGCGGGTTGGTAGCTGATCAAAAATCGTTGCTTTGAATGATTTCTGGAGTGGAACTAAAATGGCTAGGAGAGATAGATAATATGAGACTTCCAAAATAATAAATTCAATAGAGTCGCATCCGTCATGCTCATCATTTTTTTAAAATTAAAGGGTTGATTCGGAAATAATGAGGGTGTAATGGGAGGACTAAATTTTGATATTTAAAAATAGCGTAAATTAATGACGGATGCGGCTTTATTGAATGTATTGGTTTGGAAGTCTCATATTATCTATCTCTAGAGCTTTAAGTACAATCAAAAGTGAAGGTGGTGTTGGCGCCTTGCGTCAACTTGGTATTGGAGATAAAAAGTTACCACCTCAACTTGCTAGTACCCTTCATGACGTACAAACAAGGTTGCCAACTGGACAAGAAATTGAAATGACTGAAATAACAAGACTTCCAGAAATAGCAGCCAAGGTAATACATGAAACTTCATTTACAGAAGGGCAAATAAATGAGGTTATGAAAACAATAGAAGACTCTCCTTTGACAATGTGGGAGTTAGTGGGCTTGGATAAAACACTGCAGTCAATAAGAGGTGAGCTTGTAAATAATGTAGCCAAACTAGGCGAGCTTGATAATCACATTGAAAGAGAAAAAGAAAAATTAGCTAAAGCTGATGATGAGAATTATGACACAGAAATGAAAGAAAGAATACAACACAGATTAAATGATTTGCAGATAGAAAGATCTGCACGGCTAGAAGTGATTGAAATAGGAAAAGAAAAACTGAAAACACAGGTCAACAGGGTTAGAGAAACTTTTCAAAAAATACTTCACGAAGACACAACATTGGCTGAGAGATTGAAAACACTTTTCAGAGAGCAGGGTATCACTATTGCAAGTTTAATTACTGCTCTTGGATTTATTATTAGTACTGTTGTATTAGCTGTAACAGGTGGTGGTAGCAGTCCAGCTCCGCCTGCCCCTCCAGTTCCATCAGACCCAAAAGATTTACAGGCATGGGTAAAGAAACAGTTGTCTCATATATCAGACTTGCTTCAAAAATTGGCAGTGAAAGCAATGGATGCTTTGCCTGGCATAGTAGGGAGTGTTGTCAGTTGGCTGATCAGTACAACAGCAAAGGTAGTAGGGTTTATGGCGGAGCATGTGTGGGTCTTTTTGGTGACAGTAGGAGGGTTAATAGTGGGTTATTTAATGAAACAGGTAAAGAAGTAATATTCCTAATCCAGTAAGGCTACCCCACCCGGGTCTGCCCTGGGGGACTTGGGTGGGGTTAGGTATTTTTTAGTTCCCAGGGTCACCCTGGTCAGCCCCACAGGGTGGGTTTTTCTCTCTATTCTGGGGCATGTGTTTCTGTCTACCCGAGGTCCATTCACCTGTATTTGCCTTTTTAAAACTCTCCCTACTGTCTGCACTGCCTGTAGCTCTTGATATTGGATGTGTGTTGCTAAATGGTCTTAGCTTTATTTAGGCCCCATGTGTTAGGTTTATTTAATGTGTTTGACCGGCTGGCGACATAGATTCAATGTTCTGTTTAGTTGTTTTTTTTTTTTTTTGTTTTTTTTTCACAAGCAGTGCAGGCACGTCCTGAGAAAGCCTTGTTGCTGTCGGGACGTTAAGCAATGTACAATCAATCAATCCAGTAAGGCCAATTACCAATGCAGTTCTCTCTGACTCATGTATGTTTGGTGCTGGTGTTACTGGCTGTGCTGGTGCCGGTGCAGGTGTCGGTGCTGATGCTGGGGCTGTTACTGACATTACTGGCGTTACTGCCTGTACGGGTGATGATGATGTTACTAACGTTACTGGTGATATTAATGGTTGTAATGGTTGTAGGTGTGTGGTTGTTGGGCTCAAGTTTACAGATTGATTGAGTCCTAATTTTTGATCACGCCCAGCTACAATTATTTCATTATTATAATTTGTTATTGTCCCAATTTGGAGTTGAAGGTCAGATGGTAACATGTATAACCCAATGCCTACTACAAAGTCAACTTTCGATCTAGCATATCTGAGAACGTCTTGGTAGTGTTGTATGCTTGATGGGAGATCTACTACTGAATTAATTGAATCTTCAAGGTTTGCAAGAAACTGTTTTTGTGCTTCAAATTTCCCACTCCCGTTTAAAATATTTGACTTTGTTTGAGCTTGTGCTCCTAGTATACACCACACAAACGTTCTGATAGATTCATTTATGCGTTCCCCCCACCCGGGTCTGCCCTGGGGGATTTGGGTGGGGTTAGGTATTTTTTAGTTCCCAGGGTCACCCTGGTCAGCCCCACAGGGTGGTTTTTTCTCTCTATTCTGGGGCATGTGTTTCTGTCTACCCTTTGTCCATTCACTTGTATTTGCCTTTTTAAAACTCTCCCTACTGTCTGCACTGCCTGTAGCTCTTGATATTGGATCTGTGTTGCTAAATGGTCTTAGCTTTATTTAGGCCCCATGTCGTAGGTTTATTTAACGTATTTGACCAGCTGGCGACATACATTCAATGTTCTGTTTATTTATTTTTTTTTCACAAGCAGTGCAGGCACGTCCTGAGAAAGCCTTGTTGCTGTCGGGACGTTAAGCAATGTACAATCAATCAATCAATCAATCATTTATGCGTTCGACTCCTGCTTGAGTAAACCCGTCACTCCTGTCTAAGACAAATGTGGTCCATGCATTAGACTGTTTCTGTTCTATTGATCCTAATCAGACTTTGGATTTTGATGAGAATGAAGAGTAGGGAGGCCAGTAATCTTGAGGGTATTGTCTGTGACTCATAGCATAATACAATGTACCCATGCCTTTGTGATCATGTAAAGTCATACTTTGTACTAATGTTAAATTCATTACAGATGCGTTCAAATGCTTTCAAATCCATGGGATTGTTAAACGGGTTAAAACTGGATTCAGTAGGCAGTGGGGTATGGAGTTCTGACAGTATTCTTCTAAGCTGGTAATACGTGTGGAAACGATAGACTTAATCAGTTTGTTTGGGTGATTCAAATGGTCTGTAAAAGAAACGCCACAGCCAGTAGTTGAGCGTAGTATAGCAAAGTTAAGCTGGTTTTGAAACATCTGTAGTGGGCTTGAGGACCACTTTCTTGCAGTTGCATCATCTGTAATTGGAGGGTTTAGGTAATGATCATATGGATTCGGCACTTTCACTTGAAATAAATCTGCTTCTGACAAAGCTATATCGAGCTGATTTAGTTGAATTATTTTCTGGTCAAAAGTTGGTGCGACATTGTACTTGGCATCCACGTTAAATTGAAATGCATTTACAGTGGTAATTGTTGGTGATTTAAATTCCATTATGCTTTTTAATGTGATAATAAAAAATGTTTATAACCTTATCAAATATTGACACAAACAAACCATTGTGGTTAACCAATGGGATTGATAATCGTAATGGCAGCAAGGCTGTAGCTATCCATGAAATGTTCTACACTGTAAAGTGGTTTAATGTAACAGATGATACAAGTTTTCATATAAGTTATAGCACCCCCGGTAATAGTGGCTTGGGCACTAAAACCCACTTTATACCATCTGGGTATTATGACTTTTGTACTTTAGCTGAATGGTTTCAAACTAAATTAAAAATTAAAGCAACTTTAAATCCGGCCAACTTACGTGTTACATTAGAATTTCCCGTAGGTAGTCAGCCTATAATTTCACGTGAACTTGCATATTTACTCGGTTTAATAGGCAGACATATAACTTCTAGGGATGAGAAATGGGCATTTGGTTTTGGAAGTGATAATATTGAGGGTTGGTTACCTACGACAGTTGGAGATAAAATAACTGGAAGATACCCTGTTCATTTGTCAGTACACACATTGCTAAATGTTTATTTAAAAGAAGTGAACATGACTGAAAATGTTCACAATGGAAAGCCTTCAACTTTGTTAAGATGCTTGCCGACTGGAACTGCCCCATATTGTGAAAGTGTGGTTGCTAGATTTCCTAATCTGCAGTTTAAAAAATTAGGTTCCAGTTTCTTTGAATCACTGTGTTTATCTGTAACTAATCAGGATGGTAAACCAGTTCAGATGCATGATTTTACTGTTGTGTTGGAAGTGAAATAAATTTTATTTTTGTTTTATAAAAATGAGCGGTCTTGGTCCAAAGCCTACAATTACACCGGTTGCCTGTCCTGTAATAGAGTTGAAAGATTTGCGTGATGTGCGGGGTTTTGATGAAAAAGGAGAGGTGGGAGAGGTATATGGCCTTGAACCTGATTCAAATGGGTTGTACAAGCAGAAGATAATCGATGACGTGAAAGACCATGCTGAGAGACAGTTTCCTAAACTTGGACAACTTCGTGATGTTACTGTTCAGATTATTCCTCAGCATAATTCGCTCTACGTCTTTAAACATTTGAATAATAAGTGGGTAGTTTTTCCTGCTCCTGTTCCACCTGAGCCTGCTGCACCTGCAATTGATTGGGATATAAAGTTTAAATTTATTAATCCTTACGTATTTTTTACTGATGAAGGTCCCTTAATATTTAGGAAAGTTATTAACTCTGGGCCGTTACTTGTGAGCCTTGTTCCGAGCTATTTCGTAGACATCAGTAGTAGCAGAGAAAAACTAAAACTGCAGGAATATGAAAAATGAAGGTATCTTCTTACAAACAGAAAGGGTAGAACAAATACTTCTGCTGTGTTTGTACCAGATAGCTTTACCATAGTTAGAGAAGCCACAATAGTTTTTGAAATTCTCATGAGGTCTGTGGATTCTGTAAAAGAAGCGGATATTGCACAGGGAATTAAACTTACGTGGGATGACACAGTAAAAGAGTCAACAAAGGTCATTATAGCTATTAGGAAAGGCGTAGATATAGACGTATCGAGTAGTAATCCTGCTGTTAAAATAGTGGTCGATAAAACAACTCTAGTTAATCTAACTTACATTAAACTGGAACACATAGATCTTATTTCATTTTATTATGTTAGCAAATTGTATACCTTTGAAGAGTTGCAAAATGAATTCCTGATTAAATAATTTTTTTAAAAAATTGTCATAAAAAATGGTGAACTTGTATCCGCAAATACCACCTGAGCCGCTTGAGCCTATTGTTCCAGATAAAACATTACTGGCAGACTCATTTCGATTAATGAATATTACAGAAGCGTTGAAGTATTTGGAAGGAGAACAAGCAAAATACTCCAGGTGCAAAAGACAATATAAAACAGTTTTCAATTCTGTACACAACACATCAATGGCTGTGGGTGTGGTTTCAGCTGGATTATCTGTCACTGGTTTACCTCTGTTTGCCACTGGAGTTGGAAGTGTCATATTAATTGCTATTGAAGGTGTTGGTGCTGCCGCAGGTCTGGCATGCTTTGGTATGGAAGCCCTTAACAAAAGATTTCATACAAAGTTGCAGAAGCACGAAGCCTTGAGTACGCTCACTGGAGCTAAGCTGAGCAGTATGAAACTATTCAAAATAAAATGTGGAGTCAATCCGCAAATGTTGAAGAACTAAAGAAATCTTTTTTAGAGGAAGGGAAAAAGATAGGTGTAGAAGAAACTATGAAAAAGGTTCAAGGACTTATAAGCAATTAACGATAGGTTTTGGTAATCATTCATTAATTCTAAAATACTCTTCGCAAAGAGATGTCATGCCTTTCACGCCTGCACATTTGATGCCATCAGCTCCACTGCCAGAGTACTATTGAGAAAAAAAGTTTTTATATTTTCCTTGTAACTTGGGAAATCTGTCCTAGTATCTTAATGATTTGGGTCAGAACTTACAAGTTCTTATGTTTAGGTTCTTGTAAAAACTTGTTTTAAGTCACTTTAAAGAACTTATGACAACTATTTATAAGAACATGTGAAGATAACTTTGAAGTTCGTTGGCAGTTGTAAGTGACTTGGAAATTTGTTATCATGTAACTGTAGGTAACTTTGAAAATTTGTTATCAAATGTATGTAGGTAACCTTTGAAAATTTCTTATCAAGTGCATGTAGGTAATTGATAACAATGTTGTTGTTGTTTTTATTGTGTGCGAGTGGCCAGGATTACCCTTTATCCTATCTCTTACACACACACACACACACACACACACACACACACACACACACACACACATGCACGCACACATGCATGGGCACACACGCATGTGCACAGACACACACAAACGCATGCACACACAAAATCTTTATTCAGCATGCATGTATATTGTAGACTTCAGTCGGAGAGCACATCACCACACTTCATTTTCAGATTTAGTTGTTTGAAACATGTAGCATGTAACACGCTGAGGCTGAAAAAACACCAAGCCAGCCCGCACACACGCATGCAGTATGGCTGTCATTACAAGTTCTTCCTTAGCAACACCGTTCTTACTGGAACGGGATTGCTAAGGACTTGTAAACAAAGAGTTTAACTCTGTGTTATGCCTCTCATTTCTTAGTTGTCTATGACACGGAAGTGATAGGAAATGACTCTGTTTTGAGAAGGCTCAATAATCTGTTACACCCTAAACACTGCGTGGTGTCTTTAGCGCCGCGAATTCCCGGTAGACTTAGCGGACCCAAAGCGGCGACAGAGCCCGCAAGCACGCACACAGTCAGGTAGTATGGACGTCAGTTCTTCCTAGCAACACCATTCCAATAAGAACGGGATTGCTAAGGACCTGTAAACAAAGACGTTTAACTCTTATGTTCTGCCTCTCATTTCTTAGTTGTCTACAACACGGAAGTGATAGCAAATGACTCTGTTTTTAAGAAGGCTCAAACTTCTGTTACACCCTACTGAAACACGTGGTGTCTTTAGCGCCGCGAATTCTGGGTAGGCATACTTTGGTCCTGCGCGGCGACACAGCCCGCAAGCATGCACGCAGGCAGGTAGTATGGACGTCAGTTCTTCCTAGCAACACCGTTCCAATAAGAACGGGATTGCTAAGGACCTGTAAACAAAGATGTTTAACTCCGTGTTATGCCTATCATTTCTTAGTTGTCTACGACATGGAAGTGATAGCAAATGACTCTGTTTTTAAGAAGGCACAATCTTGTGTTTACACCTTCAATAATGACATCGTGTCTTTACTGCACCATTAGCGCTCCCGGCACGTAACAGCCTCTGCAGCTGGCCACTGGTTTTAAGGTACAGTGTAGCTCAATGTTAGTGTAAGGAAATCACATTAGGCTGCGCTAACTTCGCTGTCCATATTGGATAGAGGCCGGCGACAGGTACGGTTTCATACGGTACCACCAAGAAACTGTAAAACACAGGTCTTTTTCACTCACAGTCGTGTTTAAACCTAAAACGCAATACTGAAGCTGGTCGTACTCGGCACTCGGCGGCTAGCTAACTATTTGACAGTAAGTTTTTCTTTAGTCTCGGCTCACCACAGGCTAACCTTTTTGTTGTTTCAACATAACGCACCATAGTAATATTCTGCAAGATTTAGTGTTAACACTGATTATGAAGTCCGGAATTTGTGGTATCTCCAATGACGAACACAAATGAACACGTCCTTACACAGCAAAAGAATCCAGAAATGTGGCGCATGACTTTGTCATGTGACCGTCATAGCCAGTTGACACATGACTGAGGTTGTTATTAGCAACATTGATGTCACTTCTGTTGGATGAGGTGTTTTGTTATCGGGAATTCCCACAATGACACAAACTAGTCCTATCCCTAACCAATATTCCAGAGGTTTAGATAAAGCACACGCTATATAAGCCGCCATTTTTTTAATGGTATTCTCCATGAGATTGCAAGATAATCACATCCTCCTCAGACCAATCCATTTTCTGAAATGACCGGTTGCGTGGCGTCACAAGATCAGACACGTGATAATGCCACGCCGCATTGCTATTAATAACACTAACGTCACATAGAACGTGTTTGGGCATGTCTAGTATGGATCGTCTTATGCCTATTTTTTCCTGGTCTTATTTCGACTATCGGGAATTTCCGTATCTAGTAATAGTAGGTGGCTAGGCAAACCATTTCCTGGTAACAGCTGATAGTTGTTTTAGTAAAGGTAAGTTTATAAACGTTGACCACTAAAGCGTTTAAAAAGTCAATGACAGCATTGATTATTTAGGTGGGGTGGGGGATCTGCCTTAATAATCACGGGTTGGCAGCTGATCAAAAATCGTTGCTTGAATGATTTCCGGAATGGAACTAATATGGCTAGGAAGATAAAGGTATTGGTTGTATTGGTTGACGTGGGTTTGTCTAAATGGCTAGTTGATTAGAATAATTAATTGATTGGGGGAGGGGTGGGCATCAAGTGTCCACTTTACTATCTCTCCAGCTGCACATTTGCAATGCACAAAATAACAATAAAAACAGCACATTGACAGTCTCATTTCTTGGCTATGAACCTGATTCCTTACCAACCCCACACCCAAGCACAGCTGAAATCAGCGTGCCCCTCAAATCACTACATCAACGGCAACTCAACATAGGTCCACAATTCTCTACTGAATAAGCTCAGGATGGTATGAATCAAAGCACCAAACATGTCTCCTCTCATCTAACTAGAAATTTCCAGCAAATTTCAACATTTAGCCCTACTACAAATTTTCAAACAAGGCAAAAATTATTTGGGACTTGGGTGGGGTTAGGTACTTTTTAGTTCCCAGGGTCACCCTGGTCAGCCCCACAGGGTGAGTTTTTCTCTCTATTCTGGGGCATGTGTTTCTGTCTACCCTTGGTCCATTCACCTGTATTTGCCTTTTTAAAACTCTCCCTACTGTCTGCACTGCCTGTAGCTCTTGATATTGGATGTGTGTTGCTAAATGGTCTTAGCTTTATTTAGGCCCCATGTGTTAGGTTTATTTAATGTATTTGACCGGCTGGCGACATACATTCAATGTTCTGTTTATTTTTTTTTTTTTTTTTTCACAAGCAGTGCAGGCACGTCCTGAGAAAGCCTTGTTGCTGTCGGGACGTTAAGCAATGTACAATCAATCAATCAATCTTACTGCCTAAACTGCCTGAATTTAAATGTATAACGTGACCTGCATTGCTTTTTGTTGTCACAGTCATCCTGCTCGCAGCGCTAGTTGTGACTGAGCCGAGGGGAGGTGATGATGTGCAGGTGGTGTGGGTTGTGTTTGACAAAGGGAGCTAACTCCTGTCCATTGTTCTGGTTCTTTTATTTCATAACCAACAACAAAAAGCAATACCCTGAAAAATAAAAATAAAAGGATATAAGCAAACAGTGTTAAAGAATATGAAACTAAGGAAAAGGAAAATGTCATGCACGAGTAGCAAACCATACCAAAGCAATACTAATAAAACCACTAAATCTCTACTCAAAGACTAAATACTAAAATACACAAATTAGGAGGCCAATAAACTCAGTATAGTCTTACAGAAGCGAGCCACTATGATTAGAAATCATAGAGGTACACTACCGTAAATATGGCCACAAGCAAGTACATAACTAATGACTGTACTAGCGGTAGCATGACAGATCTATTATGCGATCCTAGAGGTGGGCACCTGCATGCAACAATAGCTGCCATGTTCCCATAGGATTCAGAATCCTAGGGGTGCGCAACTGCGTAGGACAGAATTGAGTCACTCCCGATTCTAAACCACCAAATCATAACCGATGAATTATCATTAATATAACTAGTAACTATTACCCGTGTTATCAGCCACGTTCCCGTAGGATCGAGGATCCTAGAGGTTCGCAGCTGAGTATGGTGTGATTATGGTTGCAGAAGCGTTCCCGTATGATCGGGGATCATAGGGGTGCGCACCTGCATCTTTGGTAAAACATGTTCACACGCTGATGCATGACTAACACAAAAATATGATTAAACAAAATCAATGAGTAACTATGTAATTGCATGGCTAAATGGCAAGTAACTAATGCATGGCAATGCATAAACAAACATGGCGGATAGTAGTGACGTCAATGAGTAGCGCGGGAAGAGACACAGGCAGGGGGGTACTAGGGAAGCGATAGACAAAGGAGAGAGAGAAGACAGAGCATAGAGTCAAAATAGCAAGGGAGCACAACATAAGAATGGATACCAAAATTACTAACATAAATTAAACAAAGCGATGCTGATACATCAAGATTGTCAACCTCGAATAACTATTTTCTCCTTAAATCAGAGATTCAAGTTCTGACGCAAGTCAGTGATACAGGCGCTAAAAACTACAGCAATCCCAACAATCACACTGTAATGACTTAAAATTCAAATCTAAACGCACACTCGATCATGGCGGTGACGCTATCGCCACGCCACGACCGGTCATGGTACCATTTCTAACGAAGGGATCTTCAAAGACTAGGTAAACTACACAAACTCTCAATCGTTCCCACAAGACAGTAATAATGATCGAGCCAAAACTACATTCTCCAACTTCGAGCACTGACATTACAAATGGGAACAAAAAGAGAAACCCCCACAAAGTTACAATGTGGATCGCAACCTATTATCAAAAGCATAAACACATTATCCAAAACTGGCTTCCTAAAATGCGAGGTCTGACAATAATGAAGAATCAAACATCAAGAAAATCATCACTAGCAAAAACACACAATGAATATGTACACAAAATAATCACTACTTACAGGGCACTCGACCCGCAGTCCAGTTTACAGAAACACAGTGAAATACTCGACGTGAAACCGGCACGCTACAAACTACACGCACTGATAATGGTACGCAAATAGTCAGTCTGCTAAGTGCGCTTGCTTGCTTGCTTGACTTGGAAGGAACTGGGACTTCCAACTCTCGTTGATTTCGTCCGGGGGGGGGGGGGGGGGGGGTGGGCCAGGGGGGTTGGGGGGGGGGAGGTTGTCGCTCTGTCTGTCTGCCGCTCCGTCGCGCGGCTGGCTGATGGTACTGCCGGGGCCGGGTGGTTAGTGGTGGAGGAGGCGGGTGGTGTGGCCGGGGAACCGTTGCTTATCGCCAGGCTGGTGAGTGTCTGTATGCCAGCCACTCCAACAGATCTTGCAGGAGTGGTGGCGGTGGTGGCGGTGTCGGCCGGGGGAACCGTGGCCGGTTGTGGTAGGGTCCGGGGAGGTGAGGTGGTGGTGGTGGCGGCCAGTTGATTCTGGGTCGAGGAGTCGGGTGCTGACGTGGACGTTGTGGGTGGCGGTGTTGTGGTGGCAGCCGCATGTGAGGTGGCGGCGTGGCGAGCAGTGGTGGGCGTTGGTGACGGTGGTGTTTGGGCGGTCGGTGGCGTCTTCTTCGTTGGCGCGGGCCGGTAACTGTTCCGTTGCCCGCCTGTAATGGTGGTAGCTGTTGAGGGGGCGGGTCTGTACCCGCGTCCTGGAGGGTCTTCTCCGGAGCTGGTGGGACCTCTGTCTCCGTTGTTTGGTCTTTGGTGTCGAGTGGCGTGGTGCCGGTGGTCTTTTCGGCGGTTGGTGGGGAGTCGGTGGTGGCTTGACTCTCCGTTTCGGTCGTATTGGCTGTGGCCTGGCTGGCCGTTTCCTTTGACGTGGGGGGCTCAAGGTCCTTGATGGCGCCCGCGTGCACCAACCACCGGGCGGCGACTAGTGCACGGCGGTATGGGCTGCCATCAATCATTACGATGACCGGGGCGGCGTCTCGTAGGAGGAGTACCAGCTCCTCGAAGTCCATCCCCCTGAGCCGAGTCGCCCCCTCCTCCAACGATGCCGGCCGCTCCCGAGTTAGTTGTTCGGGAATATCGACCGGCGGTGGGGAGCATGGGGAATCGGCCCATGACGAGAGCTCCGACGAGGGCTCCTCTTCAGGTTCTGGTGGTGTTGGTGGTGACTGGGAGCGGGCATGGCCCGCTTTCTCTTCGTTCGTGACAGTTGCCTGATCTTCTTGACTTAGTGGGCGCATTCTGTCGTAGAATGCGTCCATGTAGGGGAGTAGTCCCCTTGGTGGTATGGGAGGCGGAAAATTGCGAAATGTCTCTCTTAGGCTGTGGTCAAAATCTGCCTCTGTCATCGGCGTTCTAGTGGTGGCTGGTTGCTGGGGCGCCTGGCGGTGAGGGGGTGAGTCCCCCACCTGTTCCCAGTACGCCCGCGTAGGCTGGTCTTCTTTTTGCGGCCAAATCGGCGGGGAGAGAGGGGGCTTAAAACTCCTCGTCTCCCGCCTGGCCGGTGGCGGTTTCCTCTGTGTTTGGAGAAAGGTGGAAGTATACTCTTCCACCTGTTCCTTGTTCGTCTTCTTTCTTGACTTGCGCCCTTTGTCCATGTTAGCTGGCTTGCTTGGCTGGTTGTAGGCTGGCTCGCTTGGTGGGAGAGACGCGGTGGACCGTGGTCTCTCCTGTCTGGCTGGCTGGCTCGCTTGAGTGTGCTGTCTTGCTGCGTGGAGAGAGCGGAAAAAACCGTCCTCTCTCTTCGGCTGCTGAGCTGGCTGAGGATGGCTAAGTGCGCCGGATGCTCGGCTTTAAATAGGAATGGAGCAGGCTTCGGAGAGAGCATGTCCCTCGCGTAGGCGAAACGGCTTGGCCAGACGAGGAAACTAGCAAACACTTTAATAACTAGCGAACTATACATTCAATACTAATAAATTTTAGCATTTCCGAAAGGGAATTTAAAGGGCTTTTCAATGAACTAAATTAGGAAAAGCTTAAAAACACTAACTGAATTTAATATGATTTTTTAATGACTGCCTCACAAGGGAAGTGAAACGCGAAAAAGCATGAAAAACTTAAATCTAACTAAGACTAACAGATCGTGCAAAAATCAAATAGATATTCTAAAAGCAGGAACTGTGCTGAATCTAATGACTATCGAAACAGTTTTCTACGTTTATTAGAACGGAAGCTATGAGGCTTCAAAAATAAACCGAAAACACAAGTTACAAGGGCAAGTCTATTACAGACAGAGCAGACCAACTCCACAGATGGGCCGAGTATTTTGAAAAGTTACTGAACAGACCCAGCCCACCCGACCCCCCAGACATGCAGCCAGCAGAGACCGACCTACCCATCAGCTGTGACAGACCCAGCCGGGAAGAGATCAGAAGAGCAGTGGCATTTTTGAAGAATGGCAAAGCAGCAGGGCCAGATGGCATCCCAGCGGAGTCTCTGAAAGCAGACCTAGAGACAACAGTAGAGATGCTGTACCCACTGTTTGGAAAGATCTGGGAAGAGAAGGTGATGCCGTCTGACTGGAAGGAGGGGTACCTAATCAAGCTTCCCAAGAAAGGCGACCTCAGCAAGTGTTCCAACTACAGAGGAATCACGTTGCTGTCAGTACCAGGAAAGGTCTTCAACAGGATCATCCTGGAGAGAATGAAGAGCTCCGTTGACCCCCAGCTGAGAGACCAGCAAGCAGGATTCAGGAAAAACCGATCATGTACAGACCAGATCGCCGCTCTCCGGATCATCGTGGAACAGTCTCTGGAGTGGAGCCCCCCGCTGTACGTCAACTTTTTGGATTACGAGAAAGCATTCAACAGCGTGGACCGAGAGACTCTGTGGAAACTCCTACGACACTACAGTGTACCCACAAAGCTCGTCCACCTGATCAAGAGCAGCTACGATGGCATGACATGTCGCGTGATCCACGAAGGGCAGTTCACCAGGGAGCTCCAGGTCAGAACCGGTGTCAGGCAGGGGTGTCTGCTGTCTCCGTTCCTCTTCCTACTGGCCATAGACTGGGTCATGAAGAGGACCACAGAGTACAGACGAAGTGGAATACAGTGGGCACTGTGGACACAGCTTAACGACCTCGATTTTGCAGACGACTTGGCATTACTGTCCCACACTCATCAACAAATGCAGGACAAGACCACGAGGCTTGCTGACATCTCGTCACAAGTGGGCCTCACCATCCACAAACAGAAAACAAAGACAGTGAGGCTGAACGCAACGAGGGAAGAACCAGTCTTGCTTGCTGGCACCCCGTTGGAGGAGGTGGAGTCCTTCACCTATCTCGGGAGCATCATAGACAAAAAAGGTGGCACTGATGCAGATGTCAGAGCACGAATCAGTTAAGCCAGAGCAGCCTTTCTCCAGTTGAAAAAAGTGTGGAGTTCCAGAGAGCTGTCACAACACACCAAAGTCCGGATTTTCAACTCCAACGTAAAAGAAATTCTCCTATATGGAGCAGAGACTTGGAGATTGACAAAAACCACAGTCAACAGAGTACAGATCTTCATAAACAGTTGCCTTAGAATAATCTTGAAAATCCACTGGCCAGAGAAGATCAGCAACGTCAGACTCTGGGAGAGAACAGAGCAGATAACAGCAGAGAATGAAATTGGGTGAAGAAGATGGGGATGGATTGGTCACAGTCTGAGAAAGCCAGCTTCCAGCATCACTAGGCAGGCATTGTCATGGAACCCCCAGGGAAAAAGGAAAAGAGGTAGGCCTAGAAACTCCTGGCGTCGAGACCTCCAAGCAGACATCAAGAGACTGGGAACCACCTGGAGTAAAATTGAAGGAGAAGCACAGGACAGGAGTCGCTGGAGGTCTCTCGTCGACGGCCTATACCCGGGGAGGGGTGACAGGTGTAAGTAAGTAAGTAACAAGTTACAAAACCATTACTAAAACAGAAGACTCGCTACGCCACGCAAGTGGTGCCGTCACGGCTAGCGGCTGAACGGGGAACCTCAGACGTGGACTAAAAATAACTACATGGGGACAGAGACTTATGGTGCTCTGCTACTGGTACCAGATTGGAGAGGGAGGAGGAGTACCCGGAGAAAGAACCCCCGACAGTCCACCCGAATGAATGTTGAGAAAGTCTTGATGCTAGAACCGGGTATCGAACCTCGCACCTTTAGCAGCAGTGGCAGACGCTTTATCACTGTGCCACAGACCGCCCCGAGAATATTGATAGTCAGTATTGAACCTCACACATTTAGCATTGGTGGCAAATGCTTTTCCACTGTGCCACCTCAAAAATATTGTTTGATATATAGTCACTATTAAACCTCACACCTTTAGCATTAGTCCGCGTGAGATGGTTTTAGTTGCCTGCTCTGCATTAAACCCCAACAACTAATTTAGCATTTGTGGCAGATGCTTTGCCACTGTACCGCCCCAAGAATATTGTTTAATATATAGTTGCTATCGAACCATGTCTTATAACATGAGGATCTGACACCACATTGTGTTCATGTTATAACAGGAGGATCAGACGCCACACTGTGTCCACGTTATAACAGGAGGATCGGACACCACATTGTGTCCATGTTATAAATGGAGGATCTGACACCACACTGTGTCCATGTTATGAAGATCTGACACCACACTGTCCATGTTATAACATGAGGATCTGACACCACACTGTGTCCATGTTATAAATGGAGGATCTGACACCACACTGTGTCCATGTTATGAAGATCTGACACCACACTGTCCATGTTATAACATGAGGATCTGACACCACACTGTGTCCATGTTATAACAGGAGGATCTGACGTCACACTGTTTCCATGTTATAACAGGAGGATCTGACACCACACTGTGTCCATGTTATAACAGGAGGATCTGACACCACACTGTGTCCATGTTATAACATGAGGATCTGACACCACACTGTGTCCATGTTATAACATGAGGATCTGACACCACCCTGTGTCCATGTTATAACAGGAGGATCTGACACCACACTGTGTCCATGTTATAACATGAGGATCTGACACCACACTGTGTCCATGTTATAACAGGAGGATCTGACGTCACACTGTGTCCATGTTATAACAGGAGGATCTGACACCACACTGTGTCCATGTTATAACAGGAGGATCTGACACCACACTGTCCATGTTATAACATGAGGATCTGACACCACACTGTGTCCATGTTATAACATGAGGATCTGACACCACACTGTGTCCATGTTATAACAGAAGGATCTGACACCACACTGTCCATGTTATAACATGAGGATCTGACACCACACTGTGTCCATGTTATAACACGAGGATCTGACACCACACTGTCCATGTTATAACATGAGGATCTGACACCACACTGTGTCCATGTTATAACAGGAGGATCTGACACCACACTGTGTTCATGTTATGAAGATCTGACACCACACTGTGTCCATGTTATAACAGGAGGATCTGACACCACATTGTGTGTCCATGTTATAACATGAGGATCTGACACCACACTGTGTCCATGTTATAACATGAGGATCTGACACAACACTGTGTCCATGTTATAACATGAGGATCTGACACCACACTGTGTCCATGTTATAACATGAGGATCTGACACCACACTGTCCATGTTATAACATGAGGATCTGACACCACACTGTGTCCATGTTATAACAGGAGGATCTGACACCACACTGTGTTCATGTTATGAAGATCTGACACCACACTGTGTCCATGTTATAACAGGAGGATCTGACACCACATTGTGTGTCCATGTTATAACAGGAGGATCTGACACCACACTGTGTCCATGTTATAACAGGAGGATCTGACACCACACTGTGTCCATGTTATAACATGAGGATCTGACGCCACACTGTGTGTCCATGTTATAACAGGAGGATCTGACACCACACTGTGTCCATGTTATAACATGAGGATCTGACACCACACTGTGTCCATGTTATAACAGGAGGATCTGACACCACACCGTGTCCATGTTATAACAGGAGGATCTGACACCACACTGTGTCCATGTTATAACAGGAGGATCTGACACCACACTGTGTCCATGTTATAACAGGAGGATCTGACACCACACTGTCCATGTTATAACATGAGGATCTGACACCACATTGTGTCCATGTTATAACATGCGGTGTCCATGTTATAACATGAGGATCTGACACCACACTGTGTCCATGTTATAACAGAAGGATCTGACACCACACTGTGTCCATGTTATAACATGAGGATCTGACACCACACTGTGTCCATGTTATAACATGAGGATCTGACACCACACTGTGTCCATGTTATAACATGAGGATCTGACACCACACTGTGTCCATGTTATAACAGGAGGATCTGACACCACACTGTGTCCATGTTATAACATGAGGATCTGACGCCACACTGTGTGTCCATGTTATAACAGGAGGATCTGACACCACACTGTGTCCATGTTATAACAGGAGGATCTGACACCACACTGTCCATGTTATAACAGGAGCATCTGACACCACACTGTGTCCATGTTATAACATGAGGATCTGACGCCACACTGTGTGTCCATGTTATAACAGGAGGATCTGACACCACACTGTGTCCATGTTATAACATGAGGATCTGACACCACACTGTGTCCATGTTATAACATGAGGATCTGACACCACACTGTGTCCATGTTATAACAGAAGGATCTGACACCGCACTGTGTCCATGTTATAACAGAAGGATCTGACACCACACTGTCCATGTTATAATATGAGGATCTGACACCACACTGTGTCCATGTTATAACATGAGGATCCGACACCACACTGTGTCCATGTTATAACAGGAGCATCTGACACCACACTGTCCATGTTGTGACATGAGGATCTGACACCACACTGGTAACATGAGGATCTGACACAACACTGTGTCCATGTTATAACATGAGGATCTGACACCACACTGTGTCCATGTTATAACAGGAGGATCTGACACAACACTGTCCATGTTATAACAGGAGGATCTGACACCACACTGTGTCCATGTTATAACAGGAGGATCTGACACCACACTGTGTCCATGTTATAACATGAGGATCTGACACCACACTGTGTCCATGTTATAACATTAGGATCTGACACCACACTGTGTCCATGTTATAACAGGAGGATCTGACACCACATTGTGTCCATGGTTCGGGGATGTTTGGGCTCATTGGTCAGTGTGGAAAGCAAAGTTTTAGAAACACGATCTGTGTCCGCTGGACAGAAAGGATGAACCCTCTGTGTACTGGTAGCATTTTTTGTCACGATGATTCCAGTAGGAACCCGTTATACATGTGTTTGTTTTCATCCCCACGTCACACGACCAGTTCCTTTAGCGCAAACCGTATCATGTGACCGTGATACAAATACCCTTGTAGCGAATAATGGCGGACTTCTTGTAGCCCTCTTTGTGACGCATCATGGATGCAAGTTTTGTTCTATAAAAGATCACCAACACGTTCTAAAGTAAAAAGTTACTTAGTGTTGTTCGAAACAACAATCACACTCACTACTGGAGACGTCAATGTCAGGAAATATTTTCAATCACGTGATAAGCTTATTATGTATATTCCTTTGACGTCAGTCATGTCTGGCGTGATCCAGGTCAGAAGATGTCTTCTTGATTTCTTTTACGACAATAGTGGAGGAATGAAAACAAATACATTATTGAATTACATGTTGGCAAAACAAAAGAGATGGTTATAGATTTCAGGAATAACAAACATCATCTTGGTCCTGTTGTCATCAAGGGAACAGAAGTTGAGCGTGTAAAGTCCTACAAGTATTTAGGTGTTCTTTTTGACAACGCGCTCAACTGGAAACAAAACACAGATGCTATTGTGAAAAAAACGCATACCCGTCTTTACTGTTTGAGAAAGCTCAGATCATTTCATGTAAGCACTCAGCTTTTACAGATGTTTTACTGCTCCAGTATTGTTAGCATTCTAACTTTTGGACTGACATGCTGGGTTAGAAATTTATGTAAAAGAGATCATGATCGCATTAACAAAGTAATCCGGAAAGGGGGCGGGGTGATCAGTAGGGCACAGGATAATTTGAACACACTGTACAGCAGATGGGTTACGAACAAACTGGCTGACATTCTTGATGACAAAACACATCCACTTTGATATGAATTTGACAGCAGACATATGAACGAAGTGGCAGACTTCGAGTACCCAAAAATCGTACATCACGTTGTGACAACTCTTTTGTCACTCAGGTTGTTACCCTTTTCAACAGTAATATCAGTAGATAGTGTCTGTCAACATTCTTCAGTTCTTTAGTACTAGCCCTTTCAATAGTTTTTTTTTATGCCAAGAGTGTTACAAAGGTAACAATACATCTGTTACAGTTCATTTCTTTAATTGAGAATGATGGGTTATTTAATTATTTTCTATGAGTGAATGATGATGCGTTGCCATGATGTTGGGCAGACAGTGAATTTCCCCATGAGGGATTAATGAAGTATTATTGTTGGTAGCAGGGGCTTGCTGCACGGACCCTTGTAGGCCTTCGGGAGGTCAAGGGAACCATTTTACCCCGAAGTCCAAAGGCCTTCAGGGTACAATGGTTCCTTTGACCTCCCGAAGGCCTACAAGGGTCTGTGTAGCAAACCCCTGCGACCAATAACTTATAATGTCCACTGTATTGTACCGGCCTTATCTTCGCAATAACAAACTTTAACCCATGTGGCCCCAACACACTACCGCAGGAAATGTATCAACCGTGATAATGCAAAGGTAGTGCCAGATTAGCGTGGCACCATTAGGCGTCAAGCTTATCCGTCCTACCTTTGAATTATCATGGTTGATCCATCTCCTGCAACTGGTACATAGGCGTTGGGCGAGACTTCCACGATTTGGGAAATTTGGGGTTAACTCATCGCACCACAAGACCGAAATCCCCACCTGTTGCCGTTGTCCTCTGAAGACTGCATTGCAGTGCAGGACACAAATCGGCCATGATAGTTCAAGGGTGATGCCAGAATAGCTTGGCGCCCATGGGCGCCAAGCTATTCTGGCATCACCCTTGAACTATCATGGTCAATCCTTATCTTGCTGTGGTGTGTCTGAGGTAGAAGGAGTTAAATGGGTTAATGCTGACATCACAACATATGGATGGCAAGCTGGCACTCCCCTGAACTGTCCAGGTCACTCTGTTTTCTGAACTGTAATGCAGCCTTCAGAGGACAACTCTGGACAGTTGACCTTCAGCCACAATGTTTGAACTGTTTTATGTTTTTCGCGTTTCAGGGGAAATCCAAGAGGTGGACGACATTCCAAAGTGTGTCACCGTCATTATCGTCATTGAAGATATCAAAATGTCACCTGACCTGTACCTAGGTGTTGTCACAGAAACGCACTGCAATGTCATTTTTATCGTCCCTGACAGCTTCAAGGATTCTGAGTGGACAAAGGTTTCACAGGACTACGCCAAAGTGTACAGCAAAATTTCTGGACTTTACACAGTGCTCAGGTGGCCTGGCGGCCTTGCAGACAAATCGGATCGTAGGTGTACGAATTTTTGGAGCAAAGTTCAGAGGTCACTGCCGATGGTGAAAGCCGCGAATCGAGATACTGATGAGCCACTTATTGAGGGTCACGTTCAAGAATATAACGAAGTCTAACCACATGCACAAGGATAGAACACAGTCTAACCACACACACAAGGATAGAACACAGTCTAACCACATACACAATGATAGAACACGGTCTAACCACATACACAAGGATAGAACATAGTCTAACCACATACCACAAGGATAGGAAAAAAAAATCTTTTAAATGCTATAACAAAGTTCCTTTCCTGCTTGTTTGATATTTTGGCGAGTGTCACGTGCTCCCCCCCCCCCTCACACACACACACTTCCATTTGATTTTTGCCTACTGGAACAAAGGTCCCAAACAAAAAGTGGACCCCCTCAGGGTAACTGATCCGCCCCTGGTGTGTGTATGTGTGTGGCGTACAGACTTTTGGATATGAACATACACATACATTCCAGTAAGCACAGATCCTCGGGGCCCACGATGGCCGCAGTAGGCGTGGGCACGACTGTGCGTGGGCTGACTGTGGCCAAGGCGGGCTGGAAAACGTTTTGCTACTGGGGATGCTCCACAGACCGGGTAACTAACCACCTTCATAACATAACGGCCACCACAACAGAGGCCAACATCTCTATTCCTCTGTCTACTGGATATTGGTAGTTGTGTGGAAGTACCAGCTAGGATAGTGTGTACACCCTGGGCTTTGTCTAGTAGCCTGCTAGGATAGTGTTACACCCTGGGCTTTGTCTAGTAGCCTGCTAGGATAGTGTTACACCCTGGGCTTTGTCTAGTAGCCTGCTAGGATAGTGTTACACCCTGGGCTTTGTCTAGTAGCTTGCTAGGATAGTGTTACACCCTGGGCTTTGTCTAGTAGCCTGCTAGGATAGTGTTACACCCTGGGCTTTGTCTAGTAGCCTGCTAGGATAGTGTGTACACTCTGGTCTTTGTCTCAGTAGTAGCCTGCTAGGATAGTGTGTACACTCTGGCCTTTGCCTAGTAGCCTGCTAGGATAGTGTGTACACTCTGGCCTTTGCCTAGTAGCCTGCTGGGATAATGTGTACACTCTGGTCCTTTCTCTAGTAGTCTGCTAGGATAGTGTGTACACTCTGGTATTTGTCGAGTATCCTGCTAGCATAGTGTGTACACTCAGGCCTTTGTTTTCTCAAAACACATTACCGATGGTATTACAACTAGGAATGGTTTCTTAGCTAGTCTAATTTTAGCCCAAAATTATTGTGTACGATTATGGTCATGATGGCAGGAGAGGGGCGCCATAGCCCAGGCAGAAACCCGAGTAGCCTCCCTTCCGGTTCAACCACGCATGCGCTCAGCGCTTCCTACTTCAGTCAGTTTCTTTGCTAGTCAAAGATAGGTTGTGTACGTCAGTGGCTCTTCGTTTTGGACTTTCGTCTTCAAGTGTAGTTGTGTTAGCGGGTGTTCCCTTGTGAGACTTGGGGCTTGGGCGCTTTCGTGCAGTGTTTCACTTGGTGTAGGAAGATTGTTTGTACAGGAAGCGTTTGTGAACTGTGCTCACTTTGGGCCGGTCGGCTGAGTGTCTACCCGACCGGTGCCCTTCGCTTCGTCCTTGGCTGGTCTCGTGGACTTCGGTAGACTACTACGCTACCTGTATCTGACAGTGCTCTTCCTCTTCGCCGACCGGTTGACTTTCATCTCGGGGGCTATGCGTGTTTACAAGACCTGGAGCTGACGAGAACCGGTCTTCGGCGCCATTTTGGTGGGACGGCACCCGCTCTTCTGGTGGGCTGGTCCTTTCTCGTGTCTCTTCTCCCTCAACTATGGCAAGGTAAAATCTCGGTCACTGCTTCCGTTCGGCGCTCAAGGGGAAGGGTAGAGCACCGTGCATCAGCATACGCCGTGAACTTCTTCGTATCGTTTCCGCGATTCGTATTACGTGCCTGCCGGGGCACGTTCGCTCACTTTTCATTATACTCTGTTTTGCAGTTGGCAAGTCCGTACCTGTACTAGATGTGGACGTTTCCAATGGGCGAGTGACGGACATGAAGTGTGCTTTCCCTGTTCCGCCTGTACTTCCTCCAATCCGTGCCTGGTCTGCACCCCCTGGCTGGAAGAACAGTGGACCCAGTTATGGAGCTTTTACTGCCATGAACAGCCGACACCAGAACGGATAAGGGGTTACAACACCGGTGAGTCCCATAGCGGCTATCTCAGGAAGACAGGACAGTCAACGCCGCAGCTTAGGCCGCGAGCCCGTCCTCCTGCACTGGCAGCTTCCACAGTACCGATTAGTGGCCAAGGTCCGGTTGCAGTTACTTGAGCCCCGAAAGATAAGCATCGAAATAAACCCTCTTCTCGGCACAAGGTTGCCCCGCTGATATTCCCCAGAGAACGTTCTAGTAGTTCTTGTCAGCCGACAGAACAGTCAACACTGCGACTTCGGTCGCGAGCCTGTTCTTCCACGCCGGCAGCGCCCACAGAACCGGATAGTGGCCTCTGCCCAGTTCCGCCGTCCGGCAGTACGAGAAATTCTTATAGAACAGGCCTCGGCACCGGTACCTGTCTTAGCCCCAAGATGATGGATCCTCCTCCGCGCACGCCTAACGCTAGGGATCAGCGTGCCGCACAGATCCTTAGCTCACCTCGACTGGAAGAACAGACACGCCGGACGCTCCCCCACTCTTCAGTGCACGTTCCGCAAGTGGCTGCATTACATCGAGAAGTCCCTCCCCGGTCTCGTTCTGTTCACCGACACTCTTCTCACCGCCATTCTCGCTCGAGGGACAGGTCACCGCATCGACGGTCTGCGTCCTGCTCTTCGTGTCCTAGCCGGCCATCTCGGATGTCTTTTAGGTACGACACACCTTCGGTTGGTCGGCAGTCCAGGTCGCGCGCCCCGAACTTGGAATTTTCCTCAGTTAGGGCGCGCCTGTCTGATCCTCCTCACCCCACCCGGGTCTGCCCTGGGGGACTTGGGTGGGGTTAGGTACTTTTTAGTTCCCAGGGTCACCCTGGTCAGCCCCACAGGGTGAGTTTTTCTCTCTATTCTGGGGCATGTGTTTCTGTCTACCCGAGGTCCATTCACCTGTATTTGCCTTTTTAAAACTCTCCCTACTGTCTGCGCTGCCTGTAGCTCTTGATATTGGATGTGTGTTGCTAAATGGTCTTAGCTTTATTTAGGCCCCATGTGTTAGGTTTATTTAATGTATTTGACCGGCTGGCGACATACGTTCAATGTTCTGTTTAGTTGTTTTTTTCACAAGCAGTGCAGGCACGTCCTGAGAAAGCCTTGTTGCTGTCGGGACGTTAAGCAATGTACAATCAATCTGATCCTCCTCGCTCTAGATGTCCGTCTCCCTCGGTGAGCCGCCACTCTCGACGTCGCTCCCGTTCTAGGAGTTCCCACTCTCGCCGCAGCCGCTCTCCGCGAGACATCAGGTCACTTCGTTGCTACTCACGCCGGTTTTCGTCCCAAGATCAGTCGCCTCTTCGCACTGTTTGACACCGCTCTCCGGCGGGAAGGTCCCCGCTCAAGGCCTCGACTTCTTCCCGACCTGGCGAGGCTGCTGGACACTCCCTTCCTCCTTGTTCAGGTTCCCGACCCCGCTCCTTGCGCTTAGAGGATGACGCACTCAGCCTGGCTCCTGAAGACTCGGTTTCGGCCATGTTATGTGTAGACAGCCCCTCACATTCTATTCCTTCTCAACCTGACCCTGGCGGTTCGGATCAGGATCAACTACCTTCGGCCGGTGGACACAGGATGGAGACCCTTCGCGCCTTGGATGAGGCGGCTCGTATCATCTCTTCATGCCTCACGGCGGAAGACTGTCCGCCCTCCCCACCGCTGAAGAAGGCGGCCGCGGCTTACATGGATGCTGAACGACAATCCAAGACGTTCAAGTCACTTCCCCAACCATGGCTGCAGCTTCTAACTGTGACCTTTTGCGTCGGGGTGCCCTTCTCCGCTCCTGCCCGCTCCCGGAGGACCTGAAGATTCAACTGTGGCAGGCCCCCCTTGGTGGAGATCTTCTCTTCGGCCCTACGTGGCTGGCCGTAAAAGAAGCGAATAAGGACACCTGGCCCAGCACTTCTGCTCCACCCCCCTTTCAGCCTTCCCGCAGGACCCTGGGTCGCACCCTGCGGACGTCCAGACCCAACACCCGGCCCTACACCAGAGGTGGACGTCTCTCCCCCCCCCCCCCCCCCCAGACCTCCGGCCTTTCCTGGCGCACGTCCTCTCCCGGGCTCCGCCGCCGCGCCCCCTTCCAGGACCTGGCCCAAGCCTGTCCGTCGCCCCGGGCGGGGCAGGGCCCACTGACTTGTCTCTCCACCCGGCCCCCGCCGACAGCTTCAGGGTCTCCTGTCGGCGGGAGGCTCGCTCTTCACAGCGCTGCGTGGTGGTCGCTGATACCCGACGACCCTTGGATTCTCACAACCATCTCAGAAGGACTACTGATCTCTTTTCGGTCTCCGCCCCCGCTGCGACGTTCTCCGGTGTGGACCGCGCTTCCCACAGACCAGCTCAAGGCGGACGTGCTGCGCTCCGAGGTAGCTTTCTTACTTTGCAAGGCAGCCACAGAGGAGGTGATTCGACACGACTCCCCAGCCTTCTACAGTTGACTTTGTTGTGCCCAAGCCGGGCGGGAAGTGGCGCCCTGTTATCGACCTCTCGGTGCTCAACAAGTTTATCGTCGCACCACACTTTCGCATGGAAACAGCTCGGGCCCTTCGTGCCGCGGTGCAACCTATGGACTTCGCAGTCAGCCTGGACCTCTCGGATGCGTATCCTCACGTCCCCATGCACCCAGCCTCCAGACGGTATCTACGCTTCATGTTCGAAGGTGTGGTCTATCAGTTCCGTGCGCTTCCCTTTGGCCTCAATCTCAGCCCTTGGGTCTTCACTCGTTTCATGGACGCCGTAGTAGCCAGAGCCCGGCGGACGTCCACGAGCCCCACGTCCAACTACCTCGACGACTTGCTGTTGAAGAATCAGGCCGAGTCCGCCATGGAAGAAGACCGAGATGCCATGCTTCAGCTCCACGAGACGCTGGGCTTCCTGGTCAACTTCGGCAAGTCCGACCTCATTCCGTCGCGCCGTTTCGTGCACCTAAGCGTGGAGTTCTGTACCTACCTCAACATCGTCCGGCTGCCGGAACCCCGCATCCAGAAGTTGGTGAATCTAGCCCAGCAGGTGTCGCAGTTGTCTACAATCCCGGCCAGGCAGTGGCTTCAACTCTTGGGTCTGAGTGCTGCAGCAGATCTGATCCCTTTGGGGCGTCTCTACTCCCGTCCGTTACAGTTGCATCTTCTCCTTTACTGGCGGCCGGCGACCTCCGACCTCGAGATCCAGATTCCAATCCCAGCTATGCTTCATCCTCACCTTCTGACTGGACAGATTCCTCCTGGCTGGTGACGGGAGTGCCGCTGTTCTCGCCACCCCCACCCTTTCCCTCTGCGTCGACGCGAGCCTCTCCGGTTGGGGAGCCCACCTCCTTCCGTCGTTCGAGACTGCCTCCGGTCTGTGGCCGCTGGAGTCGCTGTCCCAACACATCAACTGGTTGGAGCTGAAGGCAGTCTGGCAAGCCCTCCTTGCTTGGGAACCTCATCTTCTACATCGGGAGCTCCTGGTCTTTTCGGACAACTCCACGGTCATTGCCTACATCCAGAAGCAAGGCGGTACCCGCTCTCCCCTCCCTCTGCATCCTTCTGTACTAGGTACTGCGGTGGTGCGAGGATCGGGACATCACTCTCCGAGCACGTCACATCCCCGGTCACCTGAATGTCCTAGCCGACTCCCTCTCCTGATGCGGGCAGCTTCTCCATACCGAGTGGTCGCTACGTCCAGACATTTTTCAGATGATCGGCGCAACCTGGGAGTCTCCCATGATAGACCTCTTTGCCACCAGATGGAATCGACAGCTTCCGCTTTTCGTCTCTCCAATTCCGGACCCCCTAGCCTGGGCAGTGGATGGCCTCCATTTCGTGGGAGGGTCTGGTAGCCTACGCTTACCCGCCAACGATGCTCATCCCCAAGGTCCTACTCAAGCTCAGAGGGTGCAACGCGATCCTATTCCTGGTGGCGCCATTCTGCTGGACCAAGTCGTGGACGACCGACCTCCTGAGCCTCGCCATGGCTCCCCCGCTGCCGCTCCCCACCCCACGCACAATGTTCAAGCAACCTCGGCAACCGTGCCCAGAGCGTCTCCTCCTCCACGCCTGAAGGTTGTCCGGCAAGCCCTCACCGCTAGAGGCTTCTCAGGTGCGGCAGTGGACGCGATCGCTACAGCCCGCAGATCCTCCACCAGACAAGTCTACGAAGGCAAGTGGAGAGTTCTCTGCGCCTGGTGTGACGACAGAAGCATCTCCCCCATTGATCTATCAGTTCCTGAGCTGGCGGATTTCTTCCTCTGGCTGTTCAACGACCAGCGGTTAGCGCCCATCACCATACCTGGCCATGATCTCCGACACGTACAGGCATCTGGGACGACCGGACCCTGGTTCCTGCAAAGACCTAGCCGACCTGATGGCCCATTTCGGTCTACAACGTCCCACTCTACGTTCCCTGGTGCCTCGATGGAACCTGCCTTGGGTGCTTACCTGGCTCAACTCGCCTCGCATCGAGCCGATCCAGCTGGCAAGATTACCGGACATGCAAGACTTGCTTTCTTCTGGCCCTCGCCTCAGCCTCCAGGGTCACCGAGCTGCACACCCTTTTGGCGCGTCCCTCCTGTTTACAGTTCCGGACGGACGGTTCGGTACAACTGCTGCCCGACCCGGCCTTCCTAGCCAAGACCAGATCCCCGTTGGCTGCACCTCAACTGGTCACCATACTACCATTAAGAGAACCAGGCTCCACCCGTGAGTCCAGACAACAGGACCCGGTGCGAGCTTTGCGTGTGTACCTGCGCCGGACCAAGCCGCTTCGCAGTGGACGCACCCGCCTATTCTTTCCTCTGCCCCAGATTCTTCCTAGTTGTAATACCATCGGTAATGTGTTTTGAGAAAACAAATGTATTTTTCTTTAAAATATTTTTTGGGGAAAATACTTACCGATGGTATTACTCGAAGGTCCCTCCCACCTGCCCCGCTTGCCGCTGGTCTACGCTAAGAAACTGACTGAAGTAGGAAGCGCTGAGCGCATGCGTGGTTGAACCGGTAGGGAGGCTACTCGGGTTTCCGCCTGGGCTATGGTGCCCCTCTCCTGCCATCATGACCATAATCGTACACAACAATTTTGGGCTAAAATTAGACTAGCTAAGAAAACATTCCTAGTTGTAATACCATCGGTAAGTATTTTTCAAACAAATTATTTTAAAGAAAAATACCTTTCTCTAGTAGTCTAATAATAATAATAATTACGGTATTTATAATGCGCTTATCTTATAATGTTTGGCATCCTGTCTCGGAAGACAATGGGTATATGCGCTTGCTGGGTCAGTCACTGGAGTGACCTCTCCTTGGCGCAAGCCTGGGCGAAGTGTATGGAGATCCTGGGGTGCCCAGTCGTCAAGATCCCCCTCTCGGCCTCACTGATGTATCCAAAGGAATGCAAAGCAGTACGTTTGGCACCAGTTTGGCTGCAGGAGCTGCCAGAACAGTGCGTGAATACAGGCAGCTGTCTGCCTTCGGGGCTCCACTCCTGATTTGAAAGGTTTACTCCCCCACATTTGGCCGTTGGATCCAACCTGATCTCCGTCCTCTAGCCGTTGGCTGTCAGAAACAGCTCATCCGCCTAGTGGTGCAATGTGAACACCACCCCCTCACGTGGTTTAGCCCACCAGCTGAGGTGGTTTGCCAGGGTGTGGCGCTTGGAGCCAGCACGTGAGAGATTAAGGAGATGGATGAGGACCAGTGATGCCCGTCCGTCCTATGTAGGACGCAGCTGCCGAACAGCAAAGGTGCTACCTCTATCCAGAGCCCCCTACACCCCTAATAATTATATATATAAATATATAATATATATATATAATAAATATAATAATTATAACTCTAAGCGCGCACTCACAACTTGCGCACGCTTTAGACAGCGACTCACGTACAACAAATGGTGAAATACATTACGACAGTCAGCTTTTGTGGGGAGTGTGGTGATATAGTGCTAGAACTGTTGAAAGAGGTGAGTTTTGAGGGTGGACTGAAAGGAGGAGAGAGAGTCTTTCTGACGGAGAGAGAGTGGGAGAGTGTTCCGGGTGGATGGACCATAAACTGAAAAGGAGCGGGGGCCGAAAGTGCTGAGTTTGGTGCGGGGGATGTGGAGACGGAGAGGGTCGGAGGCGGAGCGGAGAGGAGTGTAGGGGTGAAGTAAGTTGGAGAGATAGGCGGGAGCGCAGTTGTTCAGGGATTTGTAGCAGAGAGATAGAATTTTGTATTGGATGCGTTGTGGGATGGGAAGCCAGTGAAGGAGTTTGAGCAGGGGTGTGATGTGGTCGGATTTTTTCTTTCTGAGGACGAGGCGGGCAGCATTGTTCTGGACGCACTGGAGAGTGGAAGTGGTGGAGTGAGGGAGGCCGGAAAGGAGAGAGTTGCAGTAGTCGATGCGAGATAGGATGAGAGAGACAGCAAGTTTGGTGGCAGCTTCGGTGGTGAGGTATTTTCTGATCTGACTGATGCGGCGGAGGTGGAAGTAGCATGCCTGGGCAGTGGCGGAGACGAAGCTGGTCATGGTAAGAGAGGAATCAAGGATAACGCCAAGGTTTTTGGCCGAGTCACTGAGGGAGATGGGGGTGCTGTCGAGTTAAAGGTGGAGAGAGGGAGGGAGCTGGGAAAGGTTCTGGCGAGTGCTTACCAGCATGGCTTCCGTTTTGTCGTCGTTCAGTTTAAGCTTGTTTGCTGTCATCCAGTTTTTCACGTCTTCATAGCAGTCAGCCGTGCGAGTCAGTAGTGACTGAGTGTTGTCGAGTTTGTCTTGGTCTAGTAGTTGTGAGTCGTCAGCGTAGAGGTGGTGGCGTATGTTGTGAGACTGGATGATGTTGGACAGGGGAGAGGTGTAGAGTGTGAAAAGGACCGGGCCCAGGATGGACCCCTGTGGTACTCCGCTAGTCCTAGTCTGCTAGGATAGTGTGTACACTCTGGCCTTCGCCTAGTAGCCTGTTTGGATAGGGTGTACAAGTTATTCTATAAGTTCCTATTGCGCATTTGAGACAATTTCTGGACATTTAGATGAGTTTTTTTTCTGTTGTTCAAAGTGACATGCTACAACATTACAAAACCAAAATGGCAAAGCCCTTATGTCTCACGTGTATGATAGATTCACATAGTCTGGCTTTTGTGACCAGCAGATACCTTTGTGTTAAATTTGATTGTACAGTTTGCCAAATGCTGAAGAAAAATCTGTGAGAAACTGACATTTTCAGCACAGCTTGCAATCCTTGACCTTTTGGAGAGGTCATTCAAATTATTACACATGTATGTTTAGGAAGGTCTTGCTCTCAGACATGTACCAAGTTTGGGTTTGAGGCTATAAATAGTATTGCACAAAAACATTATTTTCCAATCTAAAACAAAATCTATTTCCTGATCTCATGACCCTCGACTTTTCGAGGGGTCATCCAAATTAGTATGCATAGGAAGGTCTTACTGTCCGATATCGTTGTACTAAGTTTGGGTGGGAAGTTGTGAACAGTATTTAAGAAAAATCAGTTATTGCTGAAACATCCACATATTGTTGACCTATTTCCTGCATAATAATAATAATAATACCGTTATTATATAGGCGCTTTTTCTCAATTTTGGGGAAATCGACTCAAAGCGCCGCGCCTGAAACCCAACACACACACTCACGAAACAGACACGGATTTACGCCATTTAAGACAAACACAGTACAAGACAAACGAAGGGCCAGTCAGCTACTGAAGTTACAGAGATTTTTGATCGCTTGTATTTGAAATTTGTAAAGTGGCCTGAGACCGGTACCAAAGTGGGGGGGTGGGGGGGTGCATGATCTCTTGTGACCTTGACCTTTGAGAGAGAGATCATGGACATTGATGTTTTAAAGAAAGTTCTCGCCACAAGGCATCCTTGGGCCATGTTTAGAAGACTGTGGCTTGAATTGTCTCCAAGAAAACGCAGACATTGGCAGACAGATGGAGGCCCACGGGCCCACTTTTGCCGTCACACCCGAGCCAATAATTATGTGGTGCCAGCTGACGTGAATGGTCTGCTTGATGATCATGTGATGTCTTTTTTGTCCTCTCGTAGTTGTGTACAGCACACATCATTCTGCTGGGAGATGCCAGCGAGACGGCAGCGTCTAATGTATGTTGACAGTTAGGCTTGGCTGACAAAGCACAACTGAGAAAAATTCCACAGGCCTGCCATTAAAAGCCCAGACAAACATGCCATATCCCTTGTTTGCCAAGGCTATTAATCCACTGTGTGAGCCAAAAGACGCGTGGTGTTTACCTACTTCCTGTTGACAGAATCTGTGTGTGATGACAAAATTATTTCTGATGTACATTTATTGTTGTCAAGAAAACTCGCATTGTGAAATAAACACGTCTACTACACCATCCAGACCACATCCTGGACAACTGTTCTTGGCTGATAGAGAGAGAGAGAGACAGACTGTGACAGCTAGCCTACCAAACGCTAAACATTCACAACATGGTGTACTCAGACCATTAAGTACTGGACAGCTGTTCTTGGCTGACAGAGTGAGAGAGAAAGACCGACTGTGACTGCTAGCAGCCTACCAAAGACAGAAAAAAACTAAACATTCACAACATGCAATGCAATGCAAAAAATACAATGTTGTACACATGGCGATGGGGTAAAAATGTACACGTTTTCCATATCTCTATTTTTTTCTTTTTTGTTTTAGTAGTCCGTGTGCTCACTGTGGCTCGAATAGTTCAGTCTTTTGTCTCCTGCAAGCTTGGAATTTAGTGTGTACATTTACCGCCAGTAGTAAGAGGCGAGGCTGTGTAGCACAGCAGAATGTTTAGACAAAGGCCAGCTGGTGTACTCGGTGACCGCACCTCGCCTAGTGTCGTTTTCTTCCTTCTTTCCAGGCCTCTGCTGCAGTGCCGGACAGCTGGTTACTGCGGAGTATTTTCCCCTGGCAAGAGATTTTGTTGGATTTGTTTGCTAATTACATGTTCTTGTTCTAACAAAAGCATTCGACACTGTGAGCAGGCAAGGCATGTGGCAGATCCTGGAGCGACTTGGCTGTCCCCCAAAGTTCCTAAGCATGATCGTCCAGCTCCACGAGGAACAGCAAGGCCAGGTTAGACTCAACAGTAACCTCTCAGAACCATTCCCCATTATCAACGGCGTGAAACAGGGCTGCGTGCTGGCACCAACCCTCTTCACCATCTTCTTTAGCATGATGTTGAAGCAGGCCACAGTAGACCTCGACGATGACGATGCAGTGTACATCAGGTATCGTCTCGATGGCAGCCTGTTCAACCTCAGACGACTGCAGGCCCACACGAAAACCCTAGACCAACTGATTCGTGAGCTGCTCTTTGCTGATGACGCTGCCCTTGTTGCACACACAGAGAGAGCCTTGCAGCGCATCACATCCTGCTTTGCAGATGCTGCCCAGCTCTTTGGACTCGAGGTCAGTCTGAAAAAGACAGAGGTACTACATCAGCCGGCACCCAAGGTAGAGCATCGCCCTCCCCACATCACCATCGGCGAGTCTGAACTGAAGTCAGTACACCAGTTTACCTACCTTGGCTGCATCATCACGTCAGATGCCAAGCTGGACAAGGAGCTTGACAGCAGGCTGGCAAAAGCGAACAGCGCTTTTGGGCGACTTTTCAAGCGGGTGTGGCACAATCAACAGCTGAAAACGGGCACCAAGATCAGTGTGTACAGAGCTGTCGTCCTCACCACCCTGCTGTACGGTTCCGAGTCCTGGGCCCTCTACCGCAACCAACTACGACTCCTCGAACGCTTTCACCAGCGCTGCCTGCGTACCATCCTCAGCATTCACTGGAGTGACTATGTCACCAACGTCGAGGTCCTTGAACAGGCAGAAACTATGAGCATCGAGGCTTTGTTGCTGCGGACACAGCTTCGCTGGGCGGGGCACGTCTCCAGGATGGAGGATCATCGCCTACCCAAGATCACTCTGTTCGGCGAGCTTGCTACTGGACACCGTGACAGAGGGGCACCAAAGAAGAGATACAAAGACGGTCTCAAGAAGTCACTTAGTGCTTGCCAAATCGACCACCGCCAGTGGTCTTCGCTTGCTGCGGACCGTGACACCTGGCGCTCCACCATCTACAAGGCAGCCGTCTCCTTTGAGGACTCTCGCAGAGCTAACCTTAAGGACAAACGGCTCAGGAGAAAAAACCGAGTTGCCGTAACTCAGAACCCTGACCAGACCTTCCCCTGCAGCCACTGCGGTCGAACCTGCCTGTCCCGGATTGGCCTCCGCAGCCACGAAAATGCCTGCAGACGACGTGGGCAAGCCCTATAGAATCTTCGTTCGCGAAGTCAAGCCAAGACATGTTCTTGTAAAAGTATGATTTTTCATCTACAAGAGATTTTTTACAACAATATAGTGTTTGAAGTGCTTTAAGTGTTGGTAATGGTTTCAAAACTGACAGACGCGAGTTAGGCTAGGAAAGCAATGTTATAAATCATGGAAGGATGACTATATATATCTGTCTATATCCCATAGTCTTGCCGACCATTGGGGCATCACTGATGACTTGGCAACCAGCTTCCTCCATTCCTGTCTGTTCTTTGCCATTCTTAAGTCCTGTCCACTCTGAGATATTGTCCTAAGTTTCGTCTGTCTTCCTCTCCATCGTCCTCCATGCACAGTGCCTTGCAAGATTGTTTTGGCAAGCCCTGCTGAACGCGTGACATGCCTATGCCACTTGAGTTTGCGTTTTTTCATAATGGCTAATAGGTGTTCATACGGCCCGATGGCTTGCCTGATTCTGCTTCCCACTTCCTCGTTCGTGATGTGATCTCTGTATCTCAGAGTGGACAGGACTGAAGCTGGGCGATACGCTGAAAACTGAGAGGGATGGAAGGAGCTGGTTGCAAAGTCATCAGTGGTGCCCCAACGGTCGGCAAGACTACGGGATATAGATAGATAGATTCATTGTGTAGCTGTGTGATTTTAATATACAGTAAAATACTGTCAATAAACTAGTTGAAATTCCATTAAAAGGTCAAATAAAGATCATGGCTTGACATCGCGAACGAAGATTCTATAGGGCTTGCCCACGTCGTCTGCAGGCAGTTTCGTGACTGCGGAGGCCAATCCGGGACAGGCAGGTTCGACCGCAGTGGCTACAGGGGAAGGTCTGGTCAGGGTTCTGAGTTACGACAACTCTGTTTTTTCCCCTGAGCCGCTTGTCCTTGAGGTTAGCTCTGCGAGAGTCCTCAAAGGAGACGGCTGCCTTGTCAATGGTGGAGCGCCAGGTGTCACGGTCCGCAGCAAGCGAAGACCACTCGCGGTGGTCGATTTGGCAGGCACTAAGTGACTTCTTGAGACCGTCTTTGTATCTCTTCTTTGGTGCCCCTCTGTCTCGGTGTCCAGTGGCGAGCTCGCCGAACAGAGTGATCTTGGGTAGGCGATGATCCTCCATCCTGGAGACGTGCCCCGCCCAGCGAAGCTGTGTCCGCAGCAGCAAAGCCTCGATGCTCAAAGTTTCCACCTGTTCAAGGACCTCGACGTTGGTGACATAGTCACTCCAGTGAATGCTGAGGATGGTACGCAGGCAGCGCTGGTGAAAGCGTTCGAGGAGTCGTAGTTGGCTCTGGTAGAGGGCCCAGGACTCGGAACCATACAGCAGGGTGGTGAGGACGACAGCTCTGTACACGCTGATCTTGGTGCCTTTTTTCAGCTGTTGATTGTGCCACACCCGCTTGAATAGTCGCCCGAAAGCACTGTTCGCTTTTGCCAGCCTGTTGTCCAGCTCCTTGTCCAGCTTGGCGTCTGACGTGATGATGCAGCCGAGGTAAGTAAACTGGTGTACAGACTTCAGTTCGGACTCGCCGATGGTGATGTGGGGAGGGCGATGCTCTTCCTTGGGTGCTGGCTGATGAAGGACCTCTGTCTTTTTCAGACTGACCTCAAGTCCAAAGAGCTGGGCGGCATCTGCGAAGCAGGACGTAATGCGCTGCAAGGCTCTGTGTGTGCAACGAGGGCAGCGTCATCAGAAAAGAGCAGCTCACGAATCAGTTAGTCTAGGGTTTTCGTGTGGGCCTGCAGTCGTCTGAGGTTGAACAGGCTGCCATCGAGACGATACCTGATGTACACTGCGTCGTCATCGTCGAGGTCCACTGTGGCCTGCTTCAACATCATGCTGAAGAAGATGGTGAAGAGGGTTGGTGCCAGCACGCAGCCTTGCTTCACGCTGTTGCGAATGGGGAATGGTTCTGAGAGGTCACTGTTTAGTCTGACCTGGCCTTGCTGGTCCTCGTGGAGCTGGACTATCATGTTGAGGAACTTTGGGGGACAGCCTAGTCGCTCCAGGATCTGCCACATACCTTGCCTGCTCACAGTGTCAAACGCTTTTGTTAGGTCGACAAACGTTACGTACAGCCCTTTGTTCTGCTCGCGGCACTTCTCCTAAATCTGTCTCAGCACAAAGACCATGTCGGTGGTACTCCTGTTGGCTCTGAAGCCACACTGGCCCTCTGGGAGGTGGTCTACAGCGATGGCAGGTACCGGCCGATTCAGGAGCAACCTTGCGATAATTTTCCCGGCAATGGACAGCAGGGTAATTCCACGATAATGAGAGCAGGCAGACTTCCTCCTTTGTTCTTGTACAGGGTGATGATGACTGCATCACGGAGATCCTTTGGTAGTGTTCCTTTTTTCCAGCAGCAGAGAAAGAGGTCGTGGAGCTTGTGCAGTGCTGGGCCTCCATGTTTCCATATCTCTGGCGGGATTCCGTCAATGCCTGCTGCTTTGCCACTCTTGAGCTGGTGGATGGCTGTGAGGGTCTCTTCGGCGGTGGGCGGTTCGTCCAATTCAACCTTTAGTGGAAGGTGTGGGATTTGGAGGATGACTGTTTCTTGAACAGTGCGCTCAGCGCCGAAGAGGTCCTGAAAGTATTCCGACCAGCGGTTCAAGATGGAGGTATTATCTGTGAGGAGTGCCTGTCCATCAGCGCTTCGCAGGGGACTTTGTACCAGGTGCCTAGGGCCATACACTGCTTTCAGTGCTTCGTAGAAGCCCCTGTAGTCACCGTTGTCAGCGCAGAGCTGGGTCCTCTGTGCGAGTCTGGACCACCACTCGTTCTGGAGTTCTCTAAGCTTGAGCTGGAGACTGCCGCAGATGAGGCGGAAGGCAGACTTCTTCACAGGGCAGGAAGGCTGGGCTAGGCGGGCCTGGTGGGCGGCTCCTTTTTTGCTAGAAGTTCCTGGATCTCTACGTCGTTTTCGTCAAACCAGTCTTTGTTCCTCTTTCTAGCAAAGCCCAAGACTTCCACAGAAGATTTTACAATAGCAGTTTTCAGTTGTTCCCAGAGTGTTTCAGGGGAGGAGTCTGCTGGATCAACTGTGTCTTTGAGCATGCGCTGTAAATCGGCCTGAAGGGCAGCTTTCTTGTCGTCACGCTGAAGGCTGGCAACATCAAGCTTTTTCTTGGGGGGGGGGGGGGGTGCCTTTCTTGGGTTTCAGCTTGAGGCGGAGTCTGAGTTTGCAGCGAACAAGGCGGTGGTCAGTGTGGCACTCTGCGCATGGCATCACTCTGGTGAGGAGGACGTCACTGCGGTCCCTCTGACGCACTAGGACATAGTCGATAAGGTGCCAGTGCTTGGAGTGAGGATGCATCCAGGTGCTCTTTCGACTGTCCTTTTGCTGGAAAGTAGTGTTGGTGATGACAAGTTGCTGCTCTGCACAGAGCTCCAACAGTAGGCGACCATTGTCATTGCAGTTCCCAACGCCATGCTTGCCGAGGACTCCTTTCCAGGCTTCAGAGTCTTGGCCCACTCTGGCGTTGAAGTCGCCAAGGATGACGACTTTGTCGTCTGCATGGGTGCTCTGCAGGAGGCTGCGCAGGTCAGAGTAGAACTTGTCTTTTTTCTGCAGGTTCTGCCAGGAGGGTTGGGGAGTACACACTGAGAAGGGTGACGTATTGCTGGTGTCTCAGTGGGAGGCGCATGGACATGATGCGGTCGGAGTGACCCGTTGGTAGGTTTTCCAACTTAGTCGCAATGGGGGTCTTCACCATGAAACCCACGCCTGAGAGCCGTCTTTCTGATGCAGGTCTGCCTGACCAGTAGAGGGTGTAGCCAGCGCCAAGTTCTTGGAGGCTGCCTTCCTCCGGGAGTCTTACTTCGCTGAGCGCGGCGATGTCGATGTTTAAAGCTGAGGTGCAATGAGAAAAACCCGCCCAGCGCGTGTTTTAAAAAGACTACATGACCCAGCTTGGGCCCTGCCCCTAAGTGGGTCAAATCGGTTCGTAACTCAGTTGACGGAGTGGGCAACTGCGTATCCCGAGCTTGCAAAACTCTCGGAAAACGACAGACCACTTCCTGTTGCACGGAAATCATCGCGATTAGCAGATCGGACAACAGCAGACGATTCTGTGACACTTTGAAACTGACCGACAGCCACGGATTTTACGCGCTGGGGACTATGATGGCAGAATGTACGGCTGTACATGCTGTAAGTATGACTCCTGACACTTTGTAGTTGTGAACGAATTTTTTTCAACACGTACCTCCAGTCCAATATAGGCTAATATAAATAAATAAAGAAGCATTGTAATGTACAACCAATACAGTAAATTGGATGAGAGAGAGAGAGAGAGAGAATCGACTGTTTACATAGATGCCAAAAGATACAAGGTCGCCATGGGTCAAGCTGATTTTTAGTAGCTGCCCTTCGTATGGAGAAAATATTTGCTGTAGGCCACTCCAGATGAAAAGATATAACAACAAACACTAAACGACAAATAACCCCTCCTTCCTCACCCTTCCGATATCATATAAGCTTCAGGCTGTACTGTGTAACTTACGGATAGCTCGGCCTGGTCCATATCCAGTGTGCGTCCAGGCAAGGCACAAATGGCCTGCTCTGTCCGTCGGGTGGTCGAGTGTCGTCTGCTACTGTTGATATCAGTAAAAATATCGCTGGTTTAGATCAGTGATCGCGGTGCCCACTCGCTGCAAACAGGAAGTGGCCTGTCTTTTTCACGGGAGTTTTGCCAGCACGACAAACGCAGTTGAAAACTCAGTCAACTGAGTCAGTTGCAAACCGGTTTGCCGAAGTTAGCCGAACGTTCACGAAGACAGGGCCCTCGCTGGGTCCTGCAAAGTTTTTTTAAAACACGTGCGGGGCGGAGTTTTTTGACTGTTTCTCAGCTTTAACCTCCGCAATTCATGGGCAATGAGGGCGGAGCGACGCTCAGGGCGTCCGCTGTCTGCTTTGTCGAGCATGGTTCGGATGTTCCAGCATGCTACGTTGAGTCCGATCGTGGTCGTCTTGAGAGTGGATCCGTTGTTTTTTCTTGTTTTCTGACCGCATGAGAAGATGCCCGTTGACCGCGTCTAGCCAACTGGGGTTACGAGGGGATGGGCTTTGGTTAGGCCACCTTTTCTAGGCCCCTCTCCGTGTGGAGCAAGCAGTGCTGTCCCTAGAGAAGGCTGCTTGGTCGTTCAGGGTGTGCCGAGTGACGTTGTCATCCCCA
The DNA here is from genome assembly GCA_036245525.1 of Semisulcospira habei. Classification (NCBI taxonomy): domain Eukaryota; kingdom Metazoa; phylum Mollusca; class Gastropoda; family Semisulcospiridae; genus Semisulcospira; species Semisulcospira habei. Next base: position 2,054,159 of record BTPG01000007.1, read on the forward strand.
GGTCAACATCAGGCGACCAATATCCTGAACCGCCTGCATGCAGGTTTGAGACTGCGGCTTCCAGTGACATCTTTCACCTGCCGTTTTGCCCCTCGCCCGTCGCTACAGGACTTGGAAAGTTCAGTGTCATAGTCCGTGGGCGTTTCCTAAAGCCTGCGCGGTGGAGCTTTCAAATAAAGATACATGCTGGGAAAAGAAGTATGACGGAGATAGGGGAAAAGTGTCAGTTGTGACAGAATGCGTCTTGCTTTGCTAGAATGCCCGGCTGGAATGTTGTCTATTTTATATGAGGCTGATTAACACGAACGTGTGGAACAACGAACACAATACACGTTACACCCAAGTCATGTCAGCTGTATACAGTGGCGTATGTTACTTATGGATGTTCATACACAACACACGTTACACCCAAGTCATGTCAGCTGTATGCAATGGCGTGTGTTACTTATGGATGTTCATACACAACACACGTTACACCCAAGTCGTGTCAGCTGCATGCAATGGCGTATGTTATGGATGTTCATTGACTAACCCCTGCAGTAACTAACTCCTATATAGGGCAACACAACACACCTTACACCCAAGTCATGTCAGCTGCATGCAATGGCGTATGTTACTTATGGATGTTCATACACAACACACGTTACACCCAAGTCATGTCAGCTGCATGCAATGGCGTATGTTATGGATGTTCATACACAACACACGTTACACCCAAGTCATGTCAGCTGCATGCACTCGCTTTTGTTACCTATGGATGTTCATTGAATAACTCCTACCGTAACTAACTCTTATTTTGGTCCCCCTTGAACTATATATATATATTTCATATTTGCACGAAATTTGAGACGACAGAAAGTCAGTCTGAAAACCACTTTATTCAAAATTTGTTGAAAAAATTTTAATATGAATCCACATACCTATTGACATACCTATTTCTTGATCTTTTTACCTTGACCTTCCCGATGCTTCATCCAAATTAGTATGCATAGGAAGGTCTTACCATCAGGTGTCTTTGAACTAAGTTTGGGCTTCGGGCTGTGAATAGTATTTGGGGGGGGGGGGGGGGGGAAAGGTATTTTGTCAAAATATTGCTAGTTTTCGCCGTATTTGCTGATCCGCTGTGACCCTGACCTTTGAGAGAGGTCACTAAAATTGGTACATTTAGAAAGGTCTGGCCTGGGCCACGTTTGAAGTCTGTGTCTTGAATAGAAAATACCATTGTTAAAGTTTACTACGGAAAGACGACCACTGGCCCATTTCATAGACTTACTTTTGCTATCGCACATGAGCCAAGAAGTGCGTGGTGGACCACTTTAATCTGGGCAGAATATTCCCACAAAAAGAAGAAATACGGTTGGATTTACAAATCTTGCTTGTATTTTTAGCCGTAAGTAAGTATGGTAATACGACTAACAAATGATGTTAGTCGTGTTACCAAAGACACGAAGAGCTGTGGGTATGCTCATTCAATGTTTCCTGATGGTCACTTTGCAAGCTTCTTCTAAAGAAAATGTAAATTGAGCTGAACAGCTTTTGTGGTTTGAGTTGAGACAAGATTTTTGAGAGTCATGTGCGGCGGTGTTCAAAAGGACCATGTTTAGGTATGGACGTTGGACAATTTTGGGGGTGGTTTGGAGATCTCGGTCAGTCCGGCGGACGGACGCACATAGATTTAAGTGAATGAATGTCACGAAGAAACTAAACCAAACCAATCCCCTGCAAACCGCTTACCTCAACTGACTACGCAAAGCTATATAGCGAAACCAAAACATTGAACACAAAAAAGCGAAATGTGCAATTTATTTCACAGGCACCCGTCAGATAACCCACTATAAAGCGCTGACTGTCATGTCAACACAGGATATGTATAGACATATGATAGTTCAAGGGCGGTATCAGAGTAGATTGGCGCCTGCATGCGCCAAAATATTCTGACGTCACCCTTAAACTGTCTTGGTTGATCTGTCATACAATGGGGCGTGGCAATCTCGGAACTGAAGTCAATACAATGGGACGTGGCAATCTCGGAACTGAAGTCAATACAATGGGACGTGGCAATCTCGGAACTGAAGTCAATACAATGGGGCGTGGCAATCTCGGAACTGAAGTCAATACAATGGGGCGTGGCAATCTCGGAACTGAAGTCAATACAATGGGACGTGGCAATCTTGGAACTGAAGTCAATACAATGGGGCGTGGCAATCTCGGAACTGAAGTCAATACAATGGGGCGTGGCAATCTCGGAACTGAAGTCAATACAATGGGGCGTGGCAATCTCGGAACAGAAGTCAATACAATGGGGCGTGGCAATCTCGGAACAGAAGTCAATACAATGGAGCGTGGCAATCTCGGAACTGAAGTCAATACAATGGGGCGTTGCAATCTCGGAACTGAAGTCAATACAATGGGGCGTTGCAATCTCGTAACTGAAATCTGCCCCCACGCAGGTCTTCCCTGGGGGACTGGGTGGGGTTAACTACTTTTTAGTTCCCAGGGTCACCCTGCTCAGTCCCACAGGGTGGGATTTCCCTCTATTCTGGGGCATGTGTTTCTGTCTACCCTTGGTCCATTCATCTGTATTTTCCTTTTTTAAACGCTCCTTACTGTCTGCGCTGCCTGAAGCTCTTGATATTGGATGTGTGTTGCTAAATGGTCTTAGCTTTATTCAGGCCCCATGTCGTAGGCTTATTTAACGTATTGGGCCGTGTCACGGCTAGGGAGGGACAGACGAGAATGGAAGATAGAATAGAGGTAGAACCCCCAAATGTCCCGACTAAAGAAAGATATACGAGAATGAAGGTTGGGAGTAGAAGAGAAGAAAGAGATAGATAAAGAACCCTAGCGTCTTGCCTCAAGACAGGTTACAGCTCAGCACAAGCAACACAACACATTTACTTTACACGTACACTCAATCTTTATTACTATTACACTATCCCCCTTTCCTTCCTTCCCACCGACACTTCCCCTCCCTGCCCCCTACTCCTCCCCCTCCCGGAAAAAAAAAGAAAGAAAAGAAAAACAAAAGGGAAAAAACTAAGCCAAGGTTAATACCACTTCCACAGCATCAGCATTGCATCGAGTGGTGGAAACAAACACTCCCCCACGCTACGCAGCACTGTTGCTCCACAATAATAATAAGTCAGGTTACAGCCCTCCGAACTGACGGCTGAAAAACGTTATTTACAATATACTGTTCATATACAAGAATCATGTAACTACACCAAGGCAGAGTGAGTGACGGAAAGCTGAATAAGAATGGGACCACCGTGGTAAGTCGACGAACGCCTGTGGATCCCTCCCGTCCGGCTTCCTTAACGGTCATACAGCTTCGCGGGTCCTCTCTCTCTCCTCTCCCTCTCCCCCCTCCCCCCTCTGTCTCTCTCTCTCTCTGTCTCTCTCTCTCTCTCTCCCTCTCTCTCCCTCCCCCCCCCCCCCCCCCCCCCGTTTCCCTGGCGCGAGGTCTGGTTGCAATGGCGGCACGGCAGCTTCGGCAGTACAGATGACCGGCACCTTCCACGCCGACACTCAGTCCAGCGAGGCGTGGTTGGTCCTAATGCCCGTCGGCCCTCCAACCGGTCCCGACCCCGAACGTCAAAATGCAAAACAAAAGCGGCCCCGTACGCAAAGTAAACCAGTGGGTCGTTAAAACCAGCTAACCACCATACCCACCCTGCTTGGTTTACAAAAACACTACCACTAACCATTCAAGCACTTGACCTTCACTCATATGACACGTGCTTTCCAAATCATTCCAAAATTTACACATGAACCAAAACAACGAAAGTTCTCAAACACTACATATAAACCTTCCGAACATTCTCTGCACTTTCACACCAGCCAATACAACATTTCACTAACACATTCCACTAACCAATGCAACATTTCGCTAAACAGTTAAAACCAACTAATAATTACAGAACCAAACAATAACGCCAAAACAATACTTCCCTTTAACACCCATCGAGTTCTACCCTCCTTTTCCCCCCACGATACCCCTAGACCTAGCACATAGTACAAAACACCTATAACAACCATAACATGACAAAACATCCGCACGCGGGATTTTTAACGCACTTACCTCCTTTGCGACCCGTCACAACGCCGTCACCCGTAGGCAAAACAACCCCCAGTCTCCGGCCACCAACGACCACGGGTCTGGATCGGTGCTGTGTCACTGACTCTCACAAACGGTCAGTCACTGACTCCAACAGTCAGCTTGGCAAGACAACCTGGTCTAACCGAGTACAGCTGCGAACTAAACTATTATTCCCTTGCTACCGACAAGGTAAACTCGGCAGTGAACACGCTACCGTATCCACTAGCGCGCCCCGCACGTGCAAAACAAGGAACACTAACCCGTCTCTACCAACATGAAAACAACTCACTATTCCTACACTGACCGGTGCTTCGGTAACTTTCGACTACCTCTGTCAAAATAGTCACTAACCGTGACAGGCCGGCTGGCGACATACGTTCAATCATCATCATCATCATCATCAGTCCCTTGCCCGAACTGGGCGTTGGGGGGGCTGAAAGGCAGCAGCAACAGACAGTGCTCTCCACTGAGTTCTATTTTGGGCGGTGGCAAGCAAGTCTGACATCTCGAGTTTGGTCCATTCTTTTATGTTTGCGACCCAACTCTTTCTCTGACGACCTCGCCGACGACTTCCTTCGAGAGTGCCTTGGAGGATAGTCTTGGACAAGGTGTTGTGTCGGGTCACGTGGCCAAACCAAGCAAGCTTGCGCCGTTTCACGGTTGCCAGAAGGGGTTCATGTGGGCCCACCAGGGAAGTGACGATGCTCCGTACATATTCGTTGGTCTTGTGCTCGCGGTACGAGATGTGGAGCAACTTCCTCAGGCACTTGTTCTCAAAGGCCTGGATTTTCTTTTCTGAGTCTGCAAGCAGTGTCCAAGTCTCACAGCCGTAGAGTAGAATAGACACTATGAGGGACTTGTAAAGCCTGTACTTGATGGTGAAGCTGATGGAGTTACTTCGCCATATCCTGTCCAGCCTGGCCATTGCGGATGTTGCTGTACCTATCCTGATACGGATCTCTGCTATGCAACTACCGTCTTTGGACAGGGTGGCTCCCAAGTACTTGAAGCTATCGACCTCTTCTAGCTTTTGGCCATTCATGTGAATGTTGCTGCTGCTGTCGCTTGTGGTGTTGATCATCACTTTGCTTTTATCCGTACTGATCTCCATGCCATAAGACCCTGCGCTACTTGAAAGTTTGTCTGTCAGGTTTTGGAGCTCACTATTGCTGCCTGCCATGAGGTCAATGTCGTCTGCGAATCGAAGATTGCACAGGGATCTGCCACCAATAGAGATTGAAGTATGGTGGTCGTGGAGGGTTTCCTGCATGATCTTCTCCAGGAATATGTTGAAAAGGACAGGAGAGAGCAGGCATCCTTGACGGACACCGATCGTCGTCCTGAAGAACTCGCCTGACTGATTGTTAAGTAGAACCGCGCTGCAGGCGTTCTTGTAAAGCGCTTCTATCATTTGGATCAGTAATAACGTAGTAGTAACGTTCAATAATTCTGTTTATTTATTTTTTTCTCAAGCAGTGCAGGCACGTCCTGAGAAAGTCTTTTTGCTGTCGGGACGTTAAGCAATGTACAATCGGAACTGACATCTAATCAGTGATGCACCATGCACATGGCATCAGATGGGGATGAATTGAACTCATAGTTATTCAAGTTACTTGCTCGATCAAATATTTAGCCGGATGACACTGTTCTCGTGCTCATGACGATTATTTGGATAATTGATCTAACCATTACGATTCATCGGATGAGCAATGTGGTAATTTAGATGTATCAAAAAGGACACGGCGTGGATTCTGACTTTATGACTACAGTTTTACTTATGGGGGGGGGGGGGGGGGACTAGGGAACGGGGAAGTAGGAGGGTGGTGCAGCCTGAATTTCTCCCGTTGTAGTCTCGCAGCTAACTGAAACAAGCCAATTGTTTTGTCGTTGATTCATTAAAAACTACTTTCATCGCCGAGAAAAAGTGAACACAACTGCGATAGGAATAGATCCTCGCGAGCCCCACTAGTCAAAAGGTCAACGCCTCAAGAAGCATATGATGCAACTTGTAGCCCTCACCCACACCTCCAACCTTCTTTTTTATCACTCGAGTAACGGGTGTCTGACGTTAGTCTGCTGCTGCCTTAAACTAGTGTGTGTGTTTGTGTGTGTGTGTGTGTGTGTGTGTGTGTGTGTGTGTGTGTGTGTGTGTGTGTGTGTGTGTGTGTGTGTGTCTGTGCGTGTGTGATATTTTCAATTTCTCACCGATAGTTACAGTTGATGGATAGTGTTCAATACTGAGTTTATTTTTCAAGTTTTAACTTTAAGTTTTTAGTTGAAATTTTAGAGTTAATATTTTTTCATATAATCTATGATCACTTTTAAGTTTATTTAAATCTAATGTATGCGCACGCGTGAGTATGTGTGCGTGGTTGTAACACATCACTTGAGTAACGGGCACCCTTGTAAATAATAATAATTACGGTATTTATAATGCGCTTATCTTATAATAATTATAACTCTAAGCGCGCACTCACAACTCGCGCACGCAATCGCACGCTTTAGACAACGACTCACGAACCACAAATAGTGAAATACATTACGACAGTCTGCTTAGGGTGGGGAGTGTGGTGGTATAGTGCTAGAACTGTTGAAAGAGGTGAGTTTTGAGGGCGGACTGGAAGGAGGAGAGAGAGTGTTTCTGACGGAGAGAGAGCGGGAGAGTGTTCCAAATGGATGGATCGTATACTGAGAAGGAGCGGGGGCCGAAAGTGCTGAGTTTAGTGCGGGGGATGTGGAGGCGGAGAGAGGCGGAGCGGAGGGATGATGATGATGATGATGATGATGATGATGATGAAACTTTATTTTTCAACGGTAAAACGTTTTGACAGAAAACAAATCGTCATTTTACAAACTTGCCGTTGCTAACATCTACAGGATAAAAAAGAAGGGAAACTATAAAATATATATGTACATACAAAACCCAATAGCATCATTATATACAGAAAAAAATAATAATACTCAACACACACACATGCACGCACGCGCGCCGCTCACACATACACCCACACGCACAAACAAACACGAGCACACACACACACGCGCACACACATATAATAACCATCTGTATGAAATACAGGAAATATTACAGTACCTGAGAAACGTACTAAGTCTGGGAGCGGGGAGGAGTGTAGGGGTGAAGTAAGTTTGAGAGATAGGCGGGAGCGCAGTTGTTCAGGGATTTGTAGCAGAGAGACGGAATCTTGTATTGGATGCGTTGGGGGATGGGAAGCCTGTGAAGGAATTTAAGCAGTGGAGTGATGTGGTCGGATTTTTTCTTTCTGAGGACGAGGCGGGCAGCATTGTTCTGGACGCGCTGGAGAGTGAGAGTGGTGGAGTGAGGGAGGCCGGAAAGGAGAGAGTTGTAGTAGTCGATGCGAGATAGGATGAGAGAAACAGCAAGTTTGGTGGCAGCTTCGGTAGTGAGGTATTTTCTGATCTGGCCGATGCGGCAGAGGTGGAAGTAGCATGCCTGCCCTACATCTGACTTAATGTGTGTGTATGCGCGCGCGAAATACTTCTGTTTATTATTATTATTATTATTATTATTTCTTTTTTCAAATTGTATTGTCGTTACATTTTCTGCTATTATATTTATCTAAAATGTTATTAAGGCCGGACAGACATGAAAAAAGGCCTGCGTGCCTATTGTCTTCATCCTTAGAAATACAATTTCAATTCAATTCATTTCTGTCCCTTTCCTGTTCTTCGGAAATATAGGACACCCAATGTGTAAAGGGCCATGGCTGATGTCACCCCCGATGGTCTTTGCGCACTGGGGTGTTCTGTTGGCATTACATTGACAGATTTCATGAACACTTACAACTTGCGACCACCGGCGGCAGGGAAATCAAGTTGACACATTCGAGACGTGTCGCATCGGGATTCGCGGCTTTAATCCAAACGTCCCGTATGAGTTAACAGTCGGCTTTAAGCCGTGAATCCGGTTGCGACACGTCTCGAAAGAGTTAAGCTGAACCGTTCAAACTGTGTGTCGATTTCTGATTGAGGACCTTTAGGTTCTTGACCGCGCATAATCCTTTGTGCAAATTAAAAAACAAACAACAACAGCAACAACAACCAAAAAAAAAACACCAAACAAACCCACATTTCAACATTGCTGGTACAATACGTTGGCCTACGTGTTACCATCATAGCCGGAAAGCCCAGAAAAGGGGACTGGGGGATTCACAGCGACTTTAACGACTTATTTTGCGAATCATAAATCATATAGTGATGTAATGCTATCACGTAAGTACAATACGAAATAGTACTGAAAAGGAGAATGGACATGGGTATGGTGCGAGGTTGGGGAGGGGGGTGTACATGCACCATCATAGTCGGTAACAGATTCACGACGATGAGTGAATCATAAACGAAGAAAAACAGTTTGTGTCCCCGTACGTTTTATTTCTGGCACCAATACTTTGTTTCAAAACCCAAAAAGTCAACTTTTCATACTTATTCAAACTTTTCTTTTACGATTCCGCGAACTTTTAGCGCCCAATTTGTCACAGTGGAGGGAAACTGAAGCTAGCACATGCGCAGCCACACCCATTCACAACAGCGCATGTCCGTGACGTAACAGTCGTCTGCTTCTCTTTCAAACGTGGCTAGCAAGCTGAACATTTCAGGGTGCCGGTGTCCCGGTCAAGAACATTTCCCAAAACAAAACAAAAAACAGGACGTCACAGTTCAAAGTTATATTCAAATCATTGGTAAAAGTTTTCAGTGTTGCTTGGCGTCTTCAAAAGGTAGCACAACCTTAGATCTCGTACCTATCCAGTCATAAATCTATTACTATGTAGTAATATAGCCTTATGATCTGATTCATTCAGTGAATCTTAGATAAGGCCCTAAAACTTAGTACTGCGTGAAGCGGATAGCTCTTAGATCGTGCAGAAACAACGATGAACACTATGGTATGTTATAATAATAATAAATAATAATTACGGTATTTATAATGCGCTTATCTTATAATAATTATAACTCTAAGCGCACACTCACAACTAGCGCACACATGCGCACGCTTTAGACAATGACTCACGTACCACAAACAGTGAAATACATTACGACGGTCAGCTTGGGGTGGGGAGTGTGGTGATATAGTGCTAAAACTGTTGAAAGAGGTGAGTTTTGAGGGCGGACTGGAAGGAGGAGAGAGAGTGTTTCTGACGGAGAGAGAGTGGGAGAGTGTTCCAGGTGGATGGACCGTAGACGGAGAAGGAGCGGGGGCCGAAAGTGTTAAGTTTGGTGCGAGGGATGTGGAGGCGGAGAGGGTCGGAGGCAGAGCGGAGAGAGCGGGAAGGTGTGTAGGGGTGAAGTAAGTTAGAGAGATAGGCAGGAGCGCAGTTGTTCAGGGATTTGTAGCAGAGAGACAGAACTTTGTATTGGATGCGTTGGGGGATTGGGAGCCAGTGGAGGAGTTTGAGCAGGGGTGTGATGTGGTCGGATTTTTTCTTTCTAAGGACGAGGCGGGCAGCATTGTTCTGGACGCGCTGGAGAGTGAAGATGGTGGAGTGAGGGAGACCGGAAAGGAGAGAGTTGCAATAGTCGATGCGAGATAAGATGAGAGAGACAGCAAGTTTGGTGGCAGCTTCGGTAGTGAGGTATTTTCTGATCTGACTGATGCGGCGGAGGTGGAAATAGCATGCCTGGGTCGTGGCGGAGACGAAGCTGGTCATGGACAGAGAGGAATCGAGGATGACGCCGAGGTTCTTGGCCGAGTCAGAAAGGGAGATGGGGGTGCTATCGAGTTGAAGGTGGAGAGAGGGAGGGAGCTGGGAGAGTTTCTGGCGAGTGCCTACCAGCATGGCTTCCGTTTTGTCGTCGTTCAGTTTCAGTTTGTTTGCTGTCATCCAGTTTTTCACGTCTTCGTAGCAGTCAGCCGTGCGAGTCAGTAGTGACTGAGTGTTGTCGAGTTTGTCATTGTCTTGCAGTTGTGAGTCGTCAGCGTAGAGGTGGTGGTGTATGCGGTGAGACTGGATGATGTTGGACAGAGGAGAGGTGTAGAGTGTGAAAAGGACCGGGCCCAGGACGGATCCCTGTGGAACTCCGCAGGAGAGCGTTACCGGGTTGGAAGAGACGCCGTTGATGGTGACAGACTGCTGTCTGTCGGAGAGGTAGGAGAGAAACCAGGAGTGAGCAGAGTCGGTGATGCCGAAGGAGTGGTGGAGTCGGTGGAGGAGGATAGAGTGGTCTATAGTGTCAAAGGCGGCAGAGAGATCGAGTAGTGTAAGAAGGGAGATGTTGACAGAGTCGGTGGAGAGAAGCAGCTCGTTTAAGATATGTAGAAGGGCTGTTTCAGTGCTGTGATGTTTGCGATAGGCAGACTGGAATGGACTGAGGAGGTTGTTGTCGGTGAGATGGAGGTTGAGCTGGTTGAGAACAACCTTCTCAAGAAGCTTGGACAGGAAAGAGAGATTGGAGACTGGGCGATAGTTCTTGAGTTCGTTTGGGTCGAGGTTGTGTTTTTTGAGGAGAGAACGGACGATGGCGGACTTGAAGATATCGGGGACGGAGCCGTTTTCTAGAGATGCGTTGATGATGTCGGTAATGAAGGGTAGAAGTTTTGGAAGGCCGTCATGGTAGAGAGAAGCTGGGAGGGGGTCAAGTTCGCAGGTTTTGAAGGGCATGGACTTTATGGTCTTGAGGACTTCATCCTGAGAGACGGGGCGGAAGGACGAGAGGGGAGTGCCGGAAAAGGTGGGGTCGGGAGGGCAAGGCGGAGGAGGCAGGGTGTCGAGTTTCCATCTATTTCAAAAGATTGCTCGATAAAGACTGCAGTAGCGGAGGATAACATTTTTCATTGCCTGACGTTATGTCTAGCCTCAAAAAGTCACACAACGGCAAGAGCTGTTATGTAGATGAACAATCCAGACCAAAAAGGTGACTGCCAAGCGTGTGAAATGCAAAGAAGTACCCAACGGAGAAAGAAACACGCTTAGAAAAAAAACTTCAGATGCAGAAGGAATGTGGCAACTGAAGATAAGTAGCAAATAATGTCTCTGTTTGTTTGTCTATTTTGACAAAGGGTATTTACCCGAAATATTAATAAATTGTGTTGTACCGTTTTTTCTAAGCGTGTTTCTTTCTCCGTTGGGTACTTCTTTGTTATGTAGATGGCCCTGGCTCAGATTTACCGTCAAGAAGTTGTGACACTCCAAATCCAAAATTAAAGTCCATATTTTAAAGTACAGACATATGACACATCCAAAATAAAACAAGACGCCACATCCTGTGGTATTTTTGTATTTATAAAACCTTTATTTCTGTTATTTCACTGCACAAACAGCTTTGTGTACATGACCATTTACACCGTCACAAAAGTTTACTACACATATTTCCACAGCAATAATGCAAAGAAGCTCATACAAAAAGCACCTTGGCAAAATTGTTCAATATTCTTATCAGCTAGAGTGAAAGCAAAGTTAAAGAAACGGAACATTATTAGAAAGAGGAAAGTGTACATAACTTGATAACTTGACAACATATTACAATTTCAAAGAAAATGATCTCTTTAATACCCAGAGCCTGGGGAACAAAACAAAAAAAAAAAAGAAATAAAAAACTACCACCCCCCCCCCCCCCCCAAAAAAAAAAAAAAAAAAAAAAGAAAGAAAAAACCCCACAAAAAAACCACCATTTCCTAAACAGAACAAATAAGTGGTTGTGCTAAAAAAAAAAAAAAAAACAAAAAAAAAAAAAACCACCGGCTTTCAATGTAAGTAGTATGAAGAATAAGCAAGCAATGATTGACACGTCTATTTCGTGTAAATAAGACAATTTAGGGCTCACGTGTCAAACAAAAGTGAGTCTATGTTCTGGGCTAGTGGCCGTCCGTCCGTCGTCTGTCGTCCGTCCGCCGTCGTCCGTGGTAAACTTTAATGTTGGCATTTTCTCGGAGGCTATTCAAGCTACAGTCTTCAACTTGGCCCAAGGATACTTTGTGGCAGGACCATTCTAAAAATACCAATTTCAGTGACCTCTCACAAAGGTCAAGGTCACAGGGGATCAGGAAATATATCATAAATATCTATTTTTGGACATAATTAATTTTTTTCTCAAATACTATTCACAACTTCACACCTAAACTTCAAAGATACCTGATGGTAAGACCTTCATGGGCACACTAATTTGGTTAATCTCTCTGAAAGGCTAAGGGTCACAACAAGAGCTCAAGAAATAGGTTAAAAATCACCATATTTTGGGCTCATGTGCCAAGCGAAAGTGAGTCTATGTTCTGGGCCAGAGGTCGTCCGTCCGGCGCCCGTTTGCCGTCGTCCGTGGTAAACTTTAACATTGTCATTTTCTCGGAGACTAGCAAGGCCTTACTAAACAAACTAATTTCAGTGACACTCACAAAGGCCAAGGTCGCAGGGGATATGGAAATATATCAAAAATAGCTATTTTTTAAGATAATTTACTTTTTTCTCAAATAATATTCACAACTTCAAACCGAACCTTCAAACGAACACTAATTTGCTTGATTCCTTGGAAAGGTCAAGGGTCACAAGAGCTCGATATAGCCCCCCCCACCCGGGTTTGCCCTGGGAGACTTGGGTGGGGTTATCTACTTTTTAGTTTCCAGGGTCACCATGGTCAGCCCCACAGGGTGGTTTTCCCTTCTATTCTGGGGCATGTGTTTCTGTCTACCCTTGGTCCATTCACCTGTATTTTGCCTTTTTAAACTCTCTCTACTGTCTGTGCGCTGCCTGTAGCTCTTAATGTTGGATGTGTGTTGCTAAATGGTCTTAGCTTTATTTAGGCCCAATGTCGTAGGTTTATTTAACGTATTAGACCGTCCTGAGAAAGTCTTGTTGCTCTCGGGACGTTAAGCAATGTACAATCAAGATATAGGTCCAAAATCACCATATTTTTACAAAACAAAATGTTTTTCTCAAATACTATTCACAACTTCATACCCAAACTTGGTACACAGATACCTGATGGTAAAACCTTTCTATGCATTCTAATTTGGTTGATCCATTGGAAAGGTCAAGGGTCACAAGAGCTCAGAAAATAGGTTCAAAGTAACCATATTTTAACAAAAGATGCCTTTTTCAAATACTATTCACAGCTTCAAACCCAAACTTGCTACAGACATACCTGATGGTAAGACCTATCTATGAATACTAATTTGGGTGACCCTTCAGAAAGGTCAAGGGTCACAAGAGCTCAGGAAATAGGTAATAAATAGCCATATTTTGACAAGAAATGTTTTTTCTCAATTACTATTTACAACTTCAAACCCACACTTGCTACAGAGATACCTGATGGTAAGACCTATCTATGCATGCTAATTTGGATGACCCCTCGGAAAGGTCAAGGGTCACAAGAGGTCGACAAATATGTATAAAATGCCAATAATTGTAGTTAATATGAACATTTTTGCAAACTTTTAAATCAGATTTGGCACAAATGTAGCTGATGATAAGATCTTCCTATGTATCCTAATTTAGTTGACTCATCGCAAAGGTCAAAGGTCACGGGGGTTTCACAGATGTGTGAAAACTGATTAAATTTTGAGAAAACATGGATTTTGTTAGTGCAAAATACATACCTTTACTGAGACATGTGTGGATTGGTTGATACAAGTGAACCTTAAGGGCTTTTGCGTTTCTTGTTATAAAAAAAATGTTTTTTTTTCTCAAATACTATTCACAACTTCAAACCCGAACATGGTACAAAAATACCTGATAGTAAGACCGTTATACACACACTAATATGTATGACCCCTCGGAAAGGTCAAGGGTCACAAAAGCTCAGGAAATAGGTAAATAAATAGCAATATTTTGACAAGAAATGTTTTTCTCAAGTACTATTCACAACTCCAAACTTGCTACAGAGATACCTGTTGGTAAGACCTATCTATGCATACTAATTTGGGTCAGTGACCCTTGGGAAAGGTCAAGGGTCACAATAGCTCAGGAAGTAGTTCGAAAATAGCCTATTTTGACTAGAAATGTTTTTTTCTCAATTACTATTCACAACTTCCAACCCAAACTTGCTACAGAGATACTTGATGGTAAGACCTATCTATGCATACTAATTTGGATGACCCCTCGGAAAGGTCAAGGCTCACAAGAGGTAGACAGATGTGTATAAAATGTCAATAATTGTAGTTGTTATCAATATTTTTGCAAACTTTTCAATCAAATTTGGCACAAAGGTTGATTGATTGTACATTGCTTAACGTCCCGACAGCAACAAGGCTTTCTCAGGACGTGCCTGCACTGCTTGTGAAAAAAACAACTAAACAGAACATTGAATGTATGTCGCCAGCCGGTCAAATACGTTAAATAAACCTAACACATGGGGCCTAAATAAAGCTAAGACCATTTAGCAACACACATCCAATATCAAGAGCTGCAGGCAGTGCAGACAGTAGGGAGAGTTTTAAAAAGGCAAATACAGGTGAATGGACAAATGGTAGACAGAAACACATGCCCCAGAATAGAGAGAAAAACCCACCCTGTGGGGCTGACCAGGGTGACCCTGGGAACTAAAAAATACCTAACCCCACCCAAGTCCCCCATGGCAGACCCGGGTGGGGATGGCACAAAGGTAGCTGATGATAAGACCAACCTATGTATCTTAATTTAGCTCCGCCGTGAGACCACTACAGCACACGACCCGGAAAACATATCCTTCTTGGCGACTTTAACTTCCACTTCGACAAACCCGACCACCCTGACACAAGACGCCTTTGCACATCACTTTCGAACCACAATTTTACACAACACATCACCAAACCCACCCACCGACTCGGCCACACCCTCGACTGGATCATCACCCGCACCTCTGATCAACTCTTTCTCGACTCTGACACCTCCTCTGTGCTTCCCTCTGGCCACTTCGCCATTCTCGTCTCCCTCAACCTACCTCCCCCGAAAAAACCCAAGCTCCTTGTCACTCGCCGCAAACTGAAATCTGTCAACCGACAGAGCTTCTTCGATGAAGCTGTCGACCTTCTCTTGGACCCCGCCTCCTCTCCTGATCTTGCATCCCATTTCGACTCCTCCCTTCGAAAACTTCTAGACACCCATGCACCTGTCACCACCTGCTCCATACCCAACCGACCCCCCTCCCCCTGGCTCACTGACGATATAGCTGAGGCCAAGCGCGAGCGCCGACAAGCGGAACGCCTCTGGCGCTCATCTGACCTCTCCGTTCACAGACAGATCTTCCAAGCAGCTAGATCCAAAGTCTGCAGAATGATCTCAGACTCCAAACGTAAACACCTTCAAAACAAAATCCTGGAATCTACTTCTTCCAAAACCCTCTACGCTACCATGAACACATTCCTAGGCACTCCTACAGACACTCCTCCCCCCAACACACACAGCAGAGAAGAACTTCCGTCCGCTT
The DNA here is from genome assembly GCA_036245525.1 of Semisulcospira habei. Lineage (NCBI taxonomy): Eukaryota > Metazoa > Mollusca > Gastropoda > Semisulcospiridae > Semisulcospira > Semisulcospira habei. The sequence goes on from BTPG01000007.1 coordinate 2,069,628, forward strand.
TTTCCAACTACTTTTCCGACAAAATTCAAATTCTGCGCAACACACTCGACTCTCTGCCTTCCCCTCCTTGCCCTCCCGACACCCCCTTTTCCGGCACCCCCTCTCGTCCTTCCGCCCCGTCTCTCTAGAAGAAGTCCTCAAGACCATAAAGTCCATGCCTCTCAAAACCTGCGAACTAGACCCCCTCCCAGCTTCTCTCTACCGGGACGGCCTTCCAAAACTTCTGCCCTTCATTACCGACATCATCAACACATCTCTAGAGAACGGTTCAGTCGCTGATATCTTCAAGTCCGCCATCGTCCGTCCTCTCCTCAAAAAACACAACCTCGACCCAAACGAACTCAAAAACTATCGCCCAGTCTCCAATCTCTCTTTCCTGTCCAAGCTTCTTGAGAAGGTTGTTCTCAACCAGCTCAACCTCCACCTTGCCGACAACAACCTCCTCAGTCCATTCCAGTCTGCCTATCGCAAACACCACAGCACTGAAACAGCCCTTCTACACATATTAAACGACCTGCTTCTCTCCACCGACTCGGGCAACATCTCCCTTCTTACGCTACTCGACCTTTCTGCCGCCTTCGACACCATAGACCACTCTATCCTCCTCCACCGCCTTCGTCACTCCTTTGGCATCACTGACTCTGCTCACTCCTGGTTTCTCTCCTACCTCTCTGACAGACAGCAGTCCGTCACCATTGACAGCGTCTCCTCCAAACCAATCACGCTCTCCTGCGGAGTACCACAGGGGTCCGTCCTGGGCCCGGTCCTTTTCACACTCTACACCTCCCCCCTGTCCAACATCATACAGTCTCACCACATACGCCACCACCTCTACGCTGACGACTCACAACTACTAGACAAAGACAAACTTGACAACACTCAGTCACTACTGACTCGCACGGCTGACTGCTATGAAGACGTGAAAAACTGGATGACAGCAAACAAGCTTAAACTGAACGACGACAAAACGGAAGCTATGCTGGTAAGCACTCGCCAGAAACTTTCCCAGCTCCCTCCCTCTCACCACCTTCAACTCGACAGCACCCCCATCTCCCTCAGTGACTCGGGGGACTTGGGTGGGGTTAGGTATTTTTTAGTTCCCAGGGTCACCCTGGTCAGCCCCACAGGGTGGGTTTTTCTCTCTATTCTGGGGCATGTGTTTCTGTCTGCCCTTTGTCCATTCACCTGTATTTGCCTTTTTAAAACTCTCCCTACTGTCTGCACTGCCTGTAGCTCTTGATATTGGATGTGTGGTGCTAAATGGTCTTAACTTTATTTATGCCCCATGTTGTAGGTTTATTTAACGTATTTGACCGGCTGGCGACATACATTCAATTTTCTGTTTAGTTTTTTTTTCACAAGCAGTGCAGGCACGTCCTGAGAAAGCCTTGTTGCTGTCGGGGCGTTAAGCAATGTACAATCAATCAATCAATCCCTCAGTGACTCGGCCAAAAACCTTGGCGTTATTCTTGATTCCTCTCTTACCATGACCAGCTTCGTCTCCGCCACTGCCCAGGCATGCTACTTCCACCTCCGCCGCATCAGTCAGATCAGAAAATACCTCACCACCGAAGCTGCCACCAAACTTGCTGTCTCTCTCATCCTATCTCGCATCGACTACTGCAACTCTCTCCTTTCCGGCCTCCCTCACTCCACCACTTTCACTCTCCAGCGCGTCCAGAACAATGCTGCCCGCCTCGTCCTCAGAAAGAAAAAATCCGACCACATCACACCCCTGCTCAAACTCCTTCACTGGCTTCCCATCCCCCAACGCATCCAATACAAGATTCTGTCTCTCTGCTACAAATCCCTGAACAACTGCGCTCCTGCCTATCTCTCCAACTTACTTCACCCCTACACTCCTTCCCGCTCCCTCCGCTCCGCCTCCGACCCTCTCCGTCTCTACATCCCCCGCACCAAACTCAGCACTTTCGGCCCCCGCGCCTTCTCAGTTTATGGTCCTTCCACCTGGAACACTCTCCCACTCTATCTCCGTCAGAAAGACTCTCTCTCCTCCTTTCAGTCCGCCCTCAAAACTCACCTCTTTCAACAGTTCTAGCACTATATCACCACACTCCCCACAAAAGCTGACTGTCGCAATGTATTTCACCATTTGTCGTACGTGAGTCGTTGTCTAAAGCGTGCGCATGCGCGCGCGAGTTGTGAGTGCGCGCTTAGAGTTATAATTATTATAAGATAAGCGCATTATAAATACCGTAATTATTATTATTATTATTATTTCCTTAGTCGCCTACTCGGCGTTAAACCCAAATAATTAACTAACTATCTGATTTAGTTGACTCATCGCAAAAGTCAAGGGTCAAAGGGGTTTCACAGATGTGTGTAAACTGATTAAATTTGGAGAAAACATGGATTTTGTTAATGCAGAAGACATCCCTTTACTTATTGTCAGACATGTGTAGATCGGTCGATACAATTGAGCCATAAGGGCTTTGCCTTTCTTGTTATGACATGAAAATGGCTACAAATGAATTATGATTGGTACAGGTATTTGTGGTAGGCCTATTCAAAGATGCACATAGCCATGGTAAGAACTGCCATCAAACAGGTATACATCTCAATTCACTGGTCAGAAATGATGAATCAGGTACTGAAGTAGATAAATTCACACCGTGGCATTGCAAGGAAAACGTTTAAAATGGCATCCAAATTAAAGAGAAACAAAACAAGATCATACCAGCACAACAGTTACTCTGTACTAATGCACCACTGTTTTTGATTTCGGGGGTTGGAGGGGTGGGGGTGGGGGGGGGGGGTGGGGGGTGGGGGGGTATGCGGGGAAATGGTGGACAAGTGAATGCGTACACAATTTCACAACAAATTGACTAGGTTTTTGGCTCGCGTGCGAAGCAAAAGTGAGTCTATGTTCTGGGCCAGTGGTCATCCGTCCGTCGTCTGTAGTACATCGCCGTCGTCCGTGGTACACTTTTACATTGGCTTTTTCTCGGAGACTATTTAAGCCACAGTCTTCAAACGTGGCCAAAGGATACTTTGTGGCAAGACCTTTCTACACATACCAATTTTAGTGACCTCTCACAAAGGTCAAGATTACAGGGGATGAAAGAGGCCCAAAATAGCTATATTTTGACATAATATATTTTTTCTCAAACACTATTTACAACTTCAAACCCAAACTTGGTACAATGATATCTGATGGTATGACCTTTCTATGCATGTATACCAATTTGGTTGATCCCTCAGAAAGGTCAAAGGTTACAAGAGCTCAGGAAATAGGTCCAAAATAGCCATATTTTGAAAAAAGAAGTTTGTTCTCAATACTATTCACAACTTCAAACCCAAATTTGGTACAGAGATAACTGGTGGCAAGACCTATCTATGCATACTAATTTGGATGAACCATCGGAAAAGTCAAGGGTCACAAGAGGCCGGTAAATGTGTGTAAAATGGAAATTTTTGATAAAATTGTAGGTATTATCAACATATTTTGCAAATTTTTCAAACACATCTGGCACGAAGGTAGCTGATGAAAAAAAAGAAGGAAATAGCTACAAAAACGCCGACGAAAAGACTAACAGTAATTCCTTTCCTTGAGGAGGAAGGTTCTTCTACCAGAAGTCTTATGACGTCCTGTGGTGAAAGCCGGAAGTCTTCGGAAGCCACAGGACCGAGCTGCCTCTCTCTATCCAGGGACACAACCATGGGCACGTGGAACGTCAAGACCATGTACCAGAGCGGCAAGGCCGCCCAGATAGCAGCGGAAATGCAAAAGTACAACCTTTCCCTGCTAGGTATCAGTGAAGCCAGATGGACGCAGTCTGGCCAGAAAAGGCTGTTAAGTGGGGAGATGATTCTGTATTCAGGTCATGAAGAGGAGAATGCCCCCCCCCCCCCCCATACAGAAGGAGTACCATTCATGCTGTCACCAATGGCACAGAGAGCGCTGATGGGCTGGGAACCTCTTGGGCTAAGAATTATCACAGCAGCCTTAAGAACCAAGAAAAAGCTCAAGCTGAACGTCATCCAGTGTTATGCGCCCACTAATGACAGTGACGAGGAAGAGAAACAAGAGTTCTACGACCAACTCCAGAGTGCCGTGGACAAATGTGCAGAGCGAGACATCACCATCGTCATAGGCGATTTTAATGCCAAAATAGGGGAGGACAACACTGGATACGAAGAGGTGATGGGGAGACAGGGACTAGGCTCGGAGATGAGTGAGAACGGGGAGAGGTTTGTAGACTTTTGTGCTCTAAACCGACTTGTCATTGGAGGCAGCATCTTCCCACACAGAAGAATACACAAAGCAACTTGGGTCTCACCTGACCATACAACAGAGAACCAAATAGACCATATCTGCATTAGCAAGAAATTTAGAAGATCCCTTCAAGATGTTCGAGTGAGGAGGGGAGCAGATGTCGCCTCAGACCACCATCTCCTTACCTTAAGAATGAAGCTCAAGCTAAAGAAAAGCCGCACAGAGACAACAAGAAGACAGCGCTATAATGTAGGCCTCCTGAGAGAAACTGGAGTTAGAGAAGAGTTCAAACTGGTGCTGTCCAACCGGTTTCAAGCGCTACAGGAGCTAGAGAAGGAACAATTTATTTTCCAAAAGCACCAAATTCATTAACGCCGCATTAGTCACAAAAATCGCGACATTTTGACAATGTCCCCTCCATTTACTACGCGACCGCCACCCCATCTTTAATTCACCCCAGTGATTTCAAATAAACGCAAGTTTGTCAATGCGGCGTAAATAAATTTGGTTCTTTTGGAAAATACATTGTTCCTTCTCTATAAGCATTGACCTCAGCACCCGAGCTAAACAGTTTATCAACGATGTATGCGTGTTCATTCTGAAATGCGTGGTTTATTGACTTTAATTAAAAGTAATAAATTAATATTTTTTATTATAAAATGAATCCGGACGAATTACTTCTTCTAAACGATATCAATGCTGTAGAAAACAAAGACTTAGACTCTAAAAAACAGCGTCTTTTGTCTGTGATTGTTTCAGGGAAGTCCAAAACTTATCTCGGAAAACAATACATGACAGAGGATATTGAATCTCTCACCGCTGACGAGCTAATCAAGCTTCATTCAAAATATGAAAATCATATCGCTTCACTAATGACTCGTGATTTGAGTCGATCTCTTGTATGCCTATACACAAAAGCAGTGAGTCACTTCCTACCGGTAGACACTGACAGTCTATCACACGACCTTGAAAGCAACCCGATTGTTTCAAGTTCAATTGGCAAATTAGCATGTGTCATGTTTTACAAGTTTGGAAATTACCTTGCACCTGTGGTAACCTTACTTGTTACCGGGAGTCATATTGATTTCTCCAAAATAAAATTTTCTGCAGAAGAAAATGGACGAGACCCAGACGACTCCACAACCGAACCCTGTTTTGACACAGGTTTCAACGGTGACTAAGACTAAAAGTCCAGGAAGGGTAGAGGCAGGAAAAAGATTAGCTGAATATAACAGACAAAAAAAATTACAGCTTCAGGCATTAACAGAAAAGGCTTATGTAACTGACCCAACCTCCACACCAGTGTCACTACCGTCAGGATCATCAATACCAACACAATCACCCCCTCATCAAAGTGGAAGACTAACTAAGTCTAATCCCGAACCCGGAACAACAAAATATATATTTGGTGGATTTGTTGTAGGATTTGGTTACGTAGGCTACAGGCTATGGAAAAAATACAAACCCCACACTCAAACAGTGACCAAAAAATTAGACACTCCAAAAACAAAACCAGAAGTCGCCACATTACCAGCAACGTCAAAACCCTACGATCCATTTTTCATGCAATAAATAAAAATATTATTTTAATTTTATTGCATTAGAAAATGAGTGACACAAAGAACTTAATGAACCTTGTCTATCATTCTGCCGTGATAAGCGGACTAGCTGTAGCGTATTCTATGTTGGGAAAAAGTCTACTCAAAATGAAATCAGCAGACCTGAGTAGATTAGACTTCGAAGACAGTGCAAAGTTAGTTGCAGTTGTAACAGCGTCGATTGCTACAAAAGACTTTCTCGTCAAGCAAGGAATTATTCCTGAAAATATATCTATGTAAATAAAAATATTATGGCGACACTAGCTGTTATTGTGGGTGGTGCCGTTGTCAACGCCCTGGCATTTAGTGGATCAAATTATCTGTTTTCAAAAATGGGCAGAGAAGAATCTGCTCTGGAGATGAGATGACACAATGAGGCGTCAGAAAAATTAGCACAAGCACAGCAGGAGTATGAAAAACAAAGAATAGAAAAACTTGATTTCATCAATGAGAAACTCAGGCTTGAAGGTCATGCACAGCATACATTTTCTAATGTCAATGACGCAATCAGGGAATACTATCTTGTCACGGGTGAAGACCTGTCTATCCCAAAACCAAAACTAAGTGACTATTATCAACCCAGTCCAGAACAAAGAAACGGGGAGATAATCTTTGTTCTAGTGGGAATGACATTTGTTTATTTTACAGGAGTTTTCATTGCTAGAAAAAATGACAGACATTAAACTATCAAAAATATATTACTCCCCAATTGGCTACTGGAAAGGAAAGACTGCAATAGAAAAATTACATGCAGCCGTGGGTGGGGATGTCACACTCAATGAGATAAAACAGTGGCTGCAAAAACAATCTATATGGCAAATATATCTCCCTGCACCAAGAAAAATAACAAGACCACATTTTGTAAACACAATACCAAATGACACGCATCAAATGGACCTCTTGTTTCTACCACATGACACAATAAGAAAAAAACGATACAAATATGCATTAACAGTTGTCGACATAGCTTCAAGGTACAAAGATGCTGAACCCATAACTGACAAGAACGCCTCAACAGTTGCTACAGCATTATCAAAAATATATAGCCGAGGCCCTTTAAAATTTCCCAGACTTGTGCAGGTCGATGATGGATCTGAATTTAAAGGAGCAGTTAATCAATTATTTGCAAAGCATAATGTGCTAGTGCGGTGAGGCATTCCTGGCGTACACAGATCACAGGCAATTGTTGAGAACTTCAATAAGCAATTATCAGAGAGACTTTTCAGTTACCAGTATTCTAAGGAACTCATGCATGACGCACGTAACACTGAGTGGGTAAAAAGATTGCCACATGTGATAAAAGCAATGAATAATGAAGGCCATGTAAAGCCTGCTGATGCTATTAAATTGAAAACAATGCCGTCAGGGTCAGAAATAAAAACAAAAGTGCCAGACACAAGTTTATTTACAAAACAAGTAAGATATTTATATCAACCCGGAGAGGCTGAGAATGACGTCAGACGCAGGGCAACAGACCCCATCTGGTCTACATCTGTACACAATATAAAAAAAATAGTCCCCGGTAATCCACCAATTTATTACCTGTACGACCCTGCACCACAAAGGGCATTTGTCAGAGAAGAATTACAGATTATCCCCCCAGACACTGTTACTCATTTCAGTAACTAACTCATCGATCAGTTCATCACAAATGTCTTCAGATAACTTAAGCCTGTAATGTCCAGGTGCATAAGCTTTTTCCTTACTGTGAAAAACACGTTTTGTGTCCCCAACTGCAAGTGACTTCTTATGCGTTTGGATCATTTCTAAATTATGTCTATTTGATCTCAGTGACTTGTTTGGATAATCAGGCATTAATGCACCATCTAACACTTGTTTATAATGTTCATGATGGATGTCTTTATTTTTTATTGCTGTTTTCTTGATACCTTTGGCTTTCGACTGACTACCCTTCTGGTGCAGTATAGAATACATTTTTGATCTCAGTCCAACATACTCAACTATTGGCACACCATTTAGTTCATCTTTAAACTTCCCAGGCACTTTCTTGTTTTGTGTGCTGTACAGTGGATGGTCTTTAGGATAGTCAGATGTGTCATACATGTGTAGTTCTGTTTTCATGTCTTCATAAAAGTCTTCAGTACACACATCAATGATCATAGAGTCGGTGTCAGTGTATAACAGATGGTACTCAGGATACTTTGGTTTAAAGTAATCATAATAAAATTCAAGCATCAACAGTTTTGACAACTCAAGAATTGCCATACCAATGAATACTGGCTTGTCCAGTTTAACAATCTTTTTTTTGAGTGACACTGCATACAATGATGAATGAAACTCTTTATACCCGGTGTACTGTGGCTTGCCTGTAAGTTTAATTGCACCTGATTCAGTTGTGACCAGTCTCACATCTTTGCGGTGATGAGGATTTTCCATTGTCTTCCCAAAACAGGCATTGTTCATAAGCTTAAAGAAGTCTTTGTCAAATGCAGTGTTGCCGTCTCTGGCACGCAATGTTGTGTTCTTCATTATGTAATCTTTCATGAAAGCACTCTGATCAAATTGAATTCCTCTGTGAACTTTCTTTAGTACTAACCCATGTCTGATGTAAAACTGTAACAAGCGATAGTGGCAAACATAATTGAATTTGTCATTCAAATTTGGTACAAGTTTAGTGTCTTCTTTTTTCCCCATCATACTCATTTTCTCAACAGCTAAGGGATAATCATTATGGTAATCATGTAGATGGTGTGGGTACTCTAGATCTACTTCAAAGATCCAACCCTTCGCGTCGTTTCAGTCATGATTTATAATATTGTTTGTTGTCTGTTATGTCATACTGTGACAAATCATACAGACAAAAGTTTTTCAAGGGCAATAACTCACACATTGCGAACCCATAAAGGTTATTAGCGTCAAGGTACATAATGAATGACCTTGACCTTGAGGGGTCAAACCCCTGGTCAAGGTCATCCAGATATTTGTTGTTGGCCTTGGCATAATTGTTTGCTGCAATACTTATGCCTCCCCTCAATCCACGTTCCACCATTTCACCCATCGTACGATCAGACAACAGGTCTATAGATATCTTACTGGATTTCAAAAATGCATCCCATGTCATGCCAGGACTAGTTATGTAACAAGCTGGGTCAAGACTGTAGTGCAATAGACCCTTTTCACGGTAACTTTCAAATATGTCTGCTAGCAAACAAACGTCAGCCTTTAAGTACTGGTCATGGTAGTCACCAATAGTCTGACACCCTAATTTACCCCATGCATCAAGTGCGTGTTGATATTCAGAGTCAGAAATATCTTTACCATTAAGTGTAGAATAAAATTTCTCTTTTGGTGGTAGTCTTGTTTCTTCAAACACAACCCAGTCACTGATGTACTCATACGGATAGACTCCTTTCTTAATCAAGTCTGGCTCAAAATATTTACTCGTTATTGGATGCTCAGTCAGTCCTTCTGCCAGACTAGCAAGACCTAAAGACAAATGTTGCATGGAGTCATAAAATGCTAATTTGTCTAACCTAAAAGTTAAGTATTTCTCAGTTGTCTGTGCAATACAACTTATGTTTTTGTAAGACTCGTCTACAGCCTGCATGATAATGTGTGAATCATACCCTTTGAGATTGTGGAAAAAGATTGGTAACTTATATGTCTTAGGATCTATTTTTAATAATAAGTTACAATTGCTATGTGCAGCGCCTCTGTAACGTCCAGTTATGTGATCATGGTCATGAACTTTATCACCTCCTAAAGGCTGTTCACAAATCCAACACATCTCAGCTGTATCAAATTTCAGTTTGTCTGCTTCTGTCATCACCAAAGGCATCTGGCATGTTGTGAGATACTGTACTACCTGACTATACAGATGTCTCATTTCTGTTAAAAACAGACATGCTGCATTTTCACCCCTGTAGATAACAGGTTCTGAATGCTGTCCATCTGACCTAACAATAATGTATCCGAAAGAACACACCACTTGGTCACTTAGTTTTATAGTCTTTGGTAATGATTCTGGAACAGGACCCTCATATGGTACTACCAGTGATTCAAAATCAGCATACACTACAAACGGCAGCTTTTGTTGATTCCCATAGTTCTTAAAATACACTTGACTACCAGGATCTGGGTACTTAAGTACAGTCTGTATATCATCAGGTGACCTGCAGTGCAAAACATGTTTGTGTGCTACTTCAATAGAGGAAAACCTTTGTAAACATCTCTTACACACTTCCTGTTTACTAACATATTTTGAAACAATACTGCGAATTAGACGTGACATACTTCTGATAATTGTGTAGTGAAAATTAACATTATCACCAATTAGTAACATGTCAACATGTTTGTCTTCTGACTGTCCGTAGGTTGGAGCAAGTGGTGATACTCTAATGGGTTGTAACTTGTTATCAGAGTCATTATCCCATACATACACATTCACAGATATGCCAGGATTTAATTGTTCAAACAAGTCTATGTCTTCTATCTTAACAGGGAAATCAATACCACTGAAATTAAGTTCATTTACAAATTTGGTGTAGTTAGATACGCGATCAGGTCTTGTTTTTACATAATGTAGTTTAGCAAGCACACACCACATAAAACAGAAATTGTCATTGTTCTGTATATTGACCACAGCCTTTTTGTTTGCAACGTCTGTTGGCAGTGGTATCCATGATTTACCTAATATAGGATGATACCTTGACTGCTTTAGTTGTAGTTCATGTACATGTCCTTCGTGCCAACCAGACCCCTTCATTTTTGCACTGTCAATTGCTTGGAGGAAGTCTGGTAACAGTCTGTCTCTAAACACGTTCTCCAATTCCCTTTTTGTGTTAACTGTGTGTTGTCTTGTTGATATATACGATACAATCACTTCACCGTCTACTCTAGTAAATTCTATTTTTGCAACAATCTGAATCTTTACACTGCCTGTATGAAGATTATCTTGTATGACAGAAAAAGACATTTCTATCGATTCATAAACATTGTTACTATTAAATATAGGTAAGTCTGTTGTGTGAAACACGTTTCTTAAACCTTGAGCATTGTCCGTCATTTTTATTTGTCCGACAAAATAATAATAGAAAAATTACACTTTGTGTAATACCACTTTATTGACTGTAACACTGTTAATATAAACATTTAGTTTACGTAGTTGTTGAAATATTTGTTCACAAAGTATCTCAAACCAGTCCTGGCGGTTATTTTTTTTAACTCTTAATGTGGGTGTCCTAAAATCAACTGTTAAACACTCCACATTTGGATGCTCATCAACATAATCTAAAGTCATATTATATGACAAATATATTGCTGTCGGTTTTAAGACATTTATGTCAGGCTGTTTGGGAGGTGTTCTTATTTCAGTAAAGTGTACAACATCTCTGAAGCAGTGTGTGATGTCAATGGTTTGTCCATCTGTCATTTTTATTGAACAAAACAAAAGTATAAATTAATTTACTAACCCATACCCTGTGGGCTGATCTGTCTTTAAAATAAGTTTTAGATGCTTAGTTGATTTTAGTTTGTTTTTCACATCGTCTCGTTCCTGCTTATTTGGTATGACATTATTTTCTCTGAGACAGTCTTCAAAGCTGTCACGGTCCTTACAGTAAAACAAACAGATAAACTTTAACTGTTCTCGAAAATCTTTCAGTACAGCATTATATTTCTGAGTGAGAATCCATACACTGATGTTTGCATGCCTGCCACTAAAAGCCAGTTCTGCCAGTGTGTTTCTTTTCTTGACAATGTCTTTCTCTGCAGAGCAGTCATCGACTATGAACAGGGTTGGCTGTCCTTCAAATTGTTTGTAAAAATACAGTAGGTAGTCATTCAATTTTTTCTCAGGGTCAACTAAATAGATATTACTGTCAGTCCAAATAAATAAACGGTTGTGATAAGCTTTGTTGTGTTTTATTGTAGGACAAAATATTACAATGTTTTCAAAGTGGTGTATGTATCTTGTTTGTAAGAGGTTAAGAACAAATTCAGTTTTACCACACCCTGTCGCACCACAAAATAATCCACAGTGTGGGTCGAGTGTCATTAAGCTCAGGTTCATTTTAATACTAATTATAATTTAATACAAGTGTCCACTTAGTCTGCTTTCTGCAATATTGAGTTGTGCATCATAAATCAGATACAAATATATATTTTATGGCTCCTCCTGTTTCAGTCTTTTTTTGTATCTGAATTGTTATTCCGTCACTGCCGTTTTCAACTGTACGTCCTGACCCATGTAGGTAATCATCATCTGTACTGCGCAGGTCTAGCCAAAGTGCGTATTTTTCTGTCAGGTATTGACTGATTCTTACGTCATACAGATGTAAATCTTTACACGCCATGTTTGCTGGTTTTTCTCTAAGTCTTCCACCTGCCCACTTTATAATCTCGTCATAGTGTTGATAAGGCAGCATACCCGATGCATACACTTGATTAGGACGTCCTTCGATTGTACAGGATAAATGTGTAATCTTTGGATTGTAGAATTTTTCTGAATCTCTTTTGAATGGATTTTTTGGTTCAATAAACAACATCAGTATACCTTTCAGTGACCTGGCAGGTGTGTTAAGGTTTATGTTCCACATTGTTTCACTTTTGTCTTTGGGTATTGTACTGTGTCTTATCACGCGGTCATAATAAATTGGAAGTCTTAACTGATATTGATTTTGAATTAGTCTGGCAAGTTCAGTGTGTGTGACAATTTCGTATTCCAATGAAATGTTTGAGATCTTGTATGTTGCGTCTGGGTCAGTTGTTTTGATAACTTTTGCACAGTCATTAAATGTTAGTTCAAAACTCAGACGGTCATTCAGTGCTCCTTGGTAATAAGGTAAGTGTGTTGTGAGGATTTCAAATTCAAGTGGAATGTAAAATCTATTACCATATGTATCTGCTAATATAACGTCTTCAATTGCAGATGTTGATTTGTCTCCCGCATCGATTCGAAGTTTAGCAACGTTTGAGGATTGTATGCCTTGGTAAACACGGTCCTCTCTTTCTTGTCGTGTAAGCCACAAATCTTTGTAACAGTAAAACACATCAGCATCGTCAAGACTAAACACTTCCTGTCCTTCAAGTTTTACTTTAATAGTCTTAACAATTGCTCTGCCAAGATTGTCAACCAGTGTTCTGTTTACATCTGATTCTGATGAAAGTTCAATATTATATGCAAGGCGTGCAGTGCCAGGAACAATAACATCATTGGGACCCAGGTTTGGAAACTTGACTGTAAGTGTTTAGTTCTGGTCTATGGTACTTGGATTGTTTGTAATGACGATTGATTGTCTAATGCCCTTAACACCAAGAGGTTCTCGTAGTTTTCTGTACGGGTCTAACTTTGATCCGTAGGACTGTGTCATTTTATTATGCAAAAATCAAAAATATTAAATTAATAAAAACAATGGCAGCGGGAGGATTTAATCATGATGATATTGAAATGGATGTCATGGATGACTATGATACCAGTATGACAGATATGACAGATATGACTGGTACAAGAAATACTTACAGTTTACGTCATGAACTTTTAGAAAGCAAAGTAAACTCGTTTTATGAACATGTTGGTGATCGCCCAGACAACATAGATCCTAATCAGTTTGAACTTGATGGCAAGGGTCATTTGTATTTAAATACTGTTGACAGAGGTAAAGTACATTTAACACATAAAAACAATCCTGCTAAGTTTAGAGCTTTAAGTACAATTAAAGGAGAAGTCGGTGGTGAGGCAGCACTGCAGCGTTACCTTGGTGTTGGTTCTAGTAAAAGGTTGACACCGAGACTTGTTACTGTGCTTCATGACACGCAAACAAGATTACCAACGGGACAAGAAATTGAAATGACTGAAGTAACAAGACTGCCAGAAATAGCAAACACGGTAATACAAGAAACCTCATTTACAGATGACGTAATGAAAACAATAGAAGACCCTCCTTTGTCAATGCGAGAGATAAAGGGTTTGGATAAATCACTGCAGACAATAAGAGGTGAGATGGTAAATAATGTAGCAAAACTGGGTGAGCTTGATAATCAAATAGAAAGAGAAAAAAACAAACTGGCAACTGCTGATGAAGAGAATCTTGACACAGAAATGAAACAAAGAATCCAACACAGATTAAATGATTTGTATATAGAAAGATCAGGACGGTTAGAAGCGATTAGTATTGGGAGGGAAAAACTGAAAACACAGGTCAACAGGATTAGAGAAACTATTCAGAAAATACTTCACGAAGACACAACTTTGGTTGAGAGATTAAAAACACTTTTCAGAGAACAGGGTATCACTATTGCAAGTTTAATTACTGCTCTTGGATTTATTATCAGTACTGTAGTGTTGGCTGTCTCCGGGGGTGGTGGTGGGGGTGGTCCAACACCGCCAGCACCCCCAGCACCACCAAGTGATCCAAAAGATTTACAGTCGTGGGTAAAAAAACAGTTGTCTCATATATCAGACTTGCTTAAAAAATTGGCTGTAAAAGCAATGGATGCGTTGCCTGGCATAATAGGCACAGTTGTCAGTTGGCTTATCAATACTGCAGCAAAGGTAGTAGGGTTTATGACGGAGCATGTGTTGATATTTTTGGTGTCAGTAGCAGGATTGATGGTGGGTTATTTAATGAAACAGATAAAGAAGTAATATACCTAGTCCTGTGAGGCCTATTACCAATGCAGTTCTCTCTGACTCATGTGTGTTTGATGACGGTGCTGGTGATGGTACTGGTGATGGTGCCAGTACAGGTGTGGGTGCCGGGGCTGAGGCTGTTATTGACATTACTGGTGTTACCAGGGCTGCCTGTACGGGTGGTGATGATACTGGCATTATTAATGACTGTAGGTGTGTGTTTACTGATTTATTGAGTCCTAATTTTTGATCACGACCAGCGACAATGATTTCATTATTATAATTTGTTATTGTACCCATTTGTAATTGAAGGTCAGACGGTAACATGTATAACCCGATGCCAACTACAAAGTCAACTTTTGATCTGGCATATCTGAGTACGTCTTGGTAGCGTTGTATGCTTGATGGTAGATCTACTGTTGAGTTGATTGAATCTTCTAGATTAGCAAGAAACTGTTTTTGTGCTTCAAATTTACCACTCCCGTTTAAAATATTCGATTTTGTTAGTGATTGTGCTCCTAGTATACACCAGACATATGTTCTGATAGACTCATTGACGCGCTCGACTCCTGCTTGAGTAAACCCGTCAGATTTATCTAAAATAAATGTGGTCCAGGCGTTAGACTGTTTCTGCTCTATTGATCCTAACCAGACTTGTGATTTTGATGAGAATGACGTGTAACCAGGGTAATAATCTTGAGGGTATTGTCTGTGACTCAAAGCGTAATACAATGTACCAATGCCGTGGTGATCATCAAGTTTTTGTGTGAAGTCATACCGGGGGCTGATGTTAAACTCATTACAGATCCGTTCAAACGCTTTCATATCCATGGGGTTGTTATATCTGTTGAAACTGGATTCAGTTGGTAGTGGTGTATGAAGTTCTGACAGAATACGTCTTAATTGGTAATATGTGTGGAAACGGTAGACAGACCTAATCAGTCTGTTTGAGTGATTCAAATGGTCTGTGAATGAAACACCACAGCCTGTAGTTGAACATAGTATAGCAAAGTTAAGTTGGTTTTGAAACATCTGTAGTGGTCTTGATGTCCACTTTCTTGCAGTAGTATCATCTGTTATTGGAGGGTTTAGGTAATGGTCAAATAGATTGGGTACTTTGACTTGAAATAAATCTTGTTCTGATACAGCAATATCAAGCTGATTTAGTTGAATTATTTTCTGTTCATAAGTAGGTGCGACATTATATTTGGCATCTACATTAAATTAAAATGCGTTTGTAGTGGTAATGGTTGGTGATTTAAATTCCATCATGTTCTTTTTTATGAGATAATAAAAATGTTTATCACATTAACAAATCTTGACACAAGCAAACCAGTGTGGTTAACTAATGGGATTGATAATCGTGATGGTAGCAAGGCTGTAGCTATCCATGAAATGTTCTATACAGTAAAGTGGTTTAATATAGAAGACAAAAATTATTATGTAAATCTTGATGGTGTGACTGAAGCTATACCACCTGGGTATTATGACTTTTGTACTATAGCTGAATGGTTTCAAAGTAAATTTAAAATTAAAGCAACTTTAAATCCAGCTAACCTACTTGTTACATTAGAATTTCCGACACAAAATTGGTTAAAAATCTCAGTCAGATTTGCATATTTACTTGGATTTTATATTGATGAAGATTGGTATAGAACAGATGATATGGATGAAGCTAATTTTGATATTATAACAATGAAGACAAAAAAACTTAAAATAACTGGTAAACGCCCTGTCAATTTGTCAGTACATACAGTACTAAATATTCTCTTAAAAGAACTAAACACAACTGAAAATATACACAATGGTAAGCCATCAACTTTGTTGAGATGCTTACCGACTGGAACTGCTCCCTATTGTGAAAGTGTGGTTGTTAGATTTCCTTTACAGTTTAAGAAATTGGGTTCCAGTTTCTTTGAGTCACTTTGTATATCTGTAACTAATCAGGATGGCAAACCAGTTCTTATGCATGATTTTAGTGTAGTGTTAGAAGTTAAATAATTTTATTTTTGTTTATAAAAAATGAGTGGTGGTCCAAAGCCGAGAATCATACCAGTTGCATGTCCGGTAACAGAGTTGAAAGATTTGGCTGATGTACAGGATTTTGAGAAGGAGGGGGATGTTGGAGAAATATATGGTTTTGAACTTGATTCAAATGGCATGTACAAGAGGAAAGTAATTGTTGACATGAAAGACGGTGAAAGACAGATTCCTAAACTTGGTCAGCTACGTGATGTTACTGTACCTACTCCACCTGTAAATAATTCGCCCTACAACTTAATACATGTGGGAAATAAGTGGGTGGTTTCACCTGTACCTGTTCCACCCCCCACAATTGACTGGGACATAAAGATTGAATTTATTAGTCCTTATGTATACACTGATGATGAAGGTGCCTTAGAGTTTAGGAAGGTTGTTAACTCTGGGCCGCTTATTGTAAGCCTTGTTCCAAGCTTTGCCCCAGACAACAATAGCAGAGATAAACTGAAAGTTGAAAATTATGAGAGACAGCGGTATCTTCTTACAACTAGAAAGGGTAGATCAGATACTTCTGTTGTGTTTATGCCAGCAAGCTTTGTCGTGGCTAGAGAAGCGACAATAGTATTTGAAATTATCATGAAATCTGTAGCTTCTGCAAAAGAGGCAAATATTGCACAGGGAATAAAACTTACATGGGATGAAACAGTATCAGAATCATCAAAGGTCTTTATTGCTATTACAAAAAATGTTGATGTTATTAATGTTTCGAGCAGTATTCCCGCTGTCAAGGTGGTGGTTGACAAAACAACTTTTGTTCGTCTAAGTTACATAAACCTTGAACACATTGATTTTGTTTCATTTTATTATGCCAGCAAATTATATACTTTTGAAGAGTTGCAAGATGTAATTGCTGATTAAATAAAAAATATTTGTCAATAAAAAAATGGTTAAATTCTATCCAATACTACCGACGCTTGAGCCGACTGAAACAAATGTGACGACTAAAACAACGCTTGCGCCTGATCCACATGCGACAGCTGTGCCAATTGCATCAGATAAAACATTACAGGCAGACGCATTTCGTTTAATGAATATTACAGAAGCAATTAAATATTTGGAAAGTGAAGAGGCGAGGTACTCCAGATGTAAGAGACGGTATAAGACCGTTTTTAATTCTGTTCAAAACACTTCTATGGCTATTGGTGCAGTTTCAGCTGGATGTTCTGTGGGGGGTATTGTTCTGTTTGCCACGGGAATTGGAAGTTTGGCTGGAATAGCAGTTGAGGGTGTTAGCGTTGCTACATGCCTGGCTTGCTTTGGTTTGGAGGCCTTGAACAAGAGGTTTCACACAAAATTACAGAAACATGAAGCATTGAGTACGCTTGCTGGTGCAAAGCTGAGCAGTATGAAACTTATTATCAGTAAGGCATTAAATGATAATTTTATTGATGACGAGGAATTTAAGCGGGTCCAGGATGATTTAAATAATTACAAGAAACAGAAGTCTGAAATACAAAATAAAATGCGTAGTCAATCTCCCGTGAATGTTGAAGAACTAAAGGCTAGTTTTTTAGAGATGGGGAAACAGATCGGTGTTCAGGAAACCACAGAAAAACTACACAATCTTTTAAACAAATAAAGATCCAATTTGGTAATCATTTATTATTTTTGTCATATGCTTCACAAAGAGATGACACGTCATTTACACCACGTGCGCCTGATTATTTAGCCCCATCAGCACCACCACCCGAGTATTACTGATAAAAAAAAAAGTTTTTTTGTTGCCCTTGTATCTTGTCAAATCTGCCCGAGTAAGTTGTGACTTACGTCAACAACTTATAATTTGTTATGTTTAAGTTCTTATAAGTTCTTGACTTAAGTCACTTATAACTCATTTATAAGATCTTAAAAGGTTACCTGTAAAGTTATTTGTCAGTTATAAGTGACTTTGAAAATTTGTTATCAAGTATCTGTAGGTAACTTAAAAAAATTTGTTATCAATTTTTTTGTTTGTTTGTGTGTGTGAGTGAGTGTGTGTGTGTGTGGTTATTATTTAAATAATTATGTTTTGGGGTATTGGCACATAGACAATGGTAAAAATGTTCTTTGAATGTCTTTTTTTCTATCTCTAACAGACATACATACACGCACGAAAAAGAAAAACATACAGACACACACGCACATGTAAACACATATAGACACACGCACAAGTAAACACATACAGACACACACACGTAAACAGGTAAACACACATATACGCGCATAAACACATACGCACACATACACACATACAGACACACATGCACTCACACATGCACAGACCCGCATTTCATGATCGCATGAGCTCCACATAGTTCACAGACTTGTACACAAAATCACGGCATGCATGCACAGATTAAAGCTGATATATAAGATATCATATGAGCCGTGGGTTATTAAAATAAACTTTTTTAACAAAAGTCCCGTCTGTTTATCCAATCCCCAATGGGCCTTTTCAAGAGAGGGTCACACATGCCTCTCTTGAAGAGGCATTGGGGATTGGATTGGCGATCCGTCGCCCAGACGGGACAAGGGGACACACAAGGACAGACACACACAAGGACGGACAGACACACACACACACACACCCCACCCAACCCCCCCCCCCCCCTCTTATCCCTCCCCCTTTCCCTTCCCCTTTCCCCCCTTTTTCCCCCTTTTTACCCCCCTTTTTACCCGTGTGCGCACAATTTATTTTATTTGCCGGCCTAGTAATTTGTTTACTATAGGTCCTACATCTAATTATTTATTTGTCCGGACTTATTTTTGGTCTAATTATTAGGGATTCGTCACTCCCCAGATGGGGCCTCAAAGACGAGTTATTTACGAAACGAAAGAATTTGAGACCCAGAGGAGATTCGAACCCATATCACACACGTAAGAATAAATTGCCCCCAGATTTTCTCTTAGGTGTGTGACATGCGAGCGAAGTCACCCCAGCCACCGGCGGTGGCCACAAGAGGCAGTTATTTTTGGGCTTATAACTATAATCGATATTGTGCAATCGCCACCGGAACTAGATGATCGATTTTGTACAGGTATGTAGCGAGTTTACTGGGTTAATAATACAGCCGATTGAGCCGGGCCAGGGCTAAAAACATTGTTATTAGACAAATTAGTGTTGTTTTAGTGGGTTGATGCAGTGTTTTTAATTAGAAATGATAGTAATTTTGTATCTTTTCTCAGTAATGAGCGACGAAAGCGGTAAGTAGGCTATAAATTATGATTTCAAAGGGAAGTAATTGCTCCCTGTTGTTGCATGTGCAGTCACTGTGTGTAAAATTGACAAAGTGTGTGTGTATAAGGCTATTTATTAAGCAGATTTGGTTGCCGCGTTATTTTGATGGAGAAAATAGACCTAATCAGTGTGTATATCATTGATTTTTACTAGCGTAAGAGCGCGCGTGTGTGTGTGTGTGCGATCACCGTTATCGGGAATTTCCACAACGCATGGCACATCGGGCTTAGGCTAGGCAAGCCGCCGTAATCATTAAACTACGCATTTCAGAATGAACACGCATACATCGTTGATAAACTGTTTAGCTCGGGTGCTGAGGTCAATGCTTATAGAGAAGGAACAATGTATTTTCCAAAAGAACCAAATTTATTTACGCCGCATTGACAAACTTGCGTTTATTTGAAATCACTGGGGTGAATTAAAGATGGGGTGGCGGTCGCGTAGTAAATGGAGGGGACATTGTCAAAATGTCGCGATTTTTGTGACTAATGCGGCGTTAATGAATTTGGTGCTTTTGGAAAATACATTGTTCCTTCTCTGAGCTAGTAAATGAAGAGGAGGCGGTCACCACAGAGCAGCAGTGGAAGGCAGTTAGAGAGGCGCTGAACTCAACCTGCAAAGACACTGTAGGGTTCAGAAAACACCATCACAAGGAATGGCTGTCGGCACAGACCTTGAAGAAGATAGAAGCGAGGAAGCAGAAGAAAGCAGTTGTCAACAACAGTCGCACGAGATCAGCCAAAGTACGGGCACAGGATGAATACTCGGAAGCCAACCGCGAGGTGAAGAGGAGTATCAGGGCAGACAAGAGGGCCTACACAGACAGCCTGGCAGCAGAGGCAGAAAAGGCAACAGGCAGCGGCAACATGAAACAGCTCTACGACATTACTAGAAGATTGTCGGGCAAGTATGGCCATACAGAAAGACCAGTAAAAGACAAAGAAGGCAAGCCTATTGCAGACAGAGCAGACCAACTCGACAGATGGGCCGAGTATTTTGAAGAGTTACTGAACAGACCTAGCCCACCCGACCCCCCAGACATCCAACCGGCAGAGACCGACCTACCCATCAGCTGTGACAGACCCAGCCGGGAAGAGATCAGAAGAGCAGTGGCATTTTTGAAGAACGGCAAAGCAGCAGGGCCAGATGGCATCCCAGCGGAGTCTCTGAAAGCAGACCTAGAGACAACAGTGGAGATGCTGTACCCACTGTTTGGAAAGATCTGGGATGAGGAGGTGATGCCGGCTGACTGGAAGGAGGGGTACCTAATCAAGCTTCCCATGAAAGGCGACCTCAGCAAGTGTTCCAACTACAGAGGAATCACCTTGCTGTCAGTGCCAGGAAAGGTCTTCAACAGGATCATCCTAGAGAGAATGAAGCGCTCCGTTGACCCCCAGCTGAGAGACCAGCAAGCAGGATTCAGGAAGAACCGATCATGTACAGACCAGATTGCCACTCTCTGCATAATCGTGGAACAGTCTCTGGAGTGGAGCTCCCCGCTGTACGTCAACTTTGTGGATTATGAGAAAGCATTTGACAGTGTGGACCGAGAGACTCTGTGGAAACTTCTACGACACTACGGTGTACCCACAAAGCTCGTCCGCCGGATCAATAGCAGCTACGATGGCATGTTATGTCGCATGATCCACGAAGGGCAGTTCACCAGGGAGCTCCAGGTCAGAACTGGTGTCAGGCAGGGGTGTCTGCTGTCTCCGTTCCTCTTCCTACTGGCCATAGACTGGGTCATGAAGATGACCACAGAGCACAGACGAAGTGGAATACAGTTGACACTGTGGACGCAGCTTGACGACCTCGATTTTGCAGACGACTTGGCATTACTGTCCCACACTCATCAACAGATGCAGGACAAGACCACGAGGCTTGCTGACATCTCATCCCAAGGGGGCCTCACCATTCACAAACAGAAAACAAAGACAATGAGGCTGAACGCAACCAGGGAAGAACCAGTCTTGCTTGCTGGCACCCCGTTTGAGGAGGTGGAGTCCTTCACCTATCTCGGGAGCATCATAGACAAAAAGGCGGCACTGATGCATATGTCAGAGCACGAATCGGTAAAGCCAGAGCAGCCTTTCTCCAGTTGAAAAAGTGTGGAGTTCCAGAGAGCTGTCACAACACACCAAAGTCCGGATTTTCAACTCCAACGTAAAAGCAGTTCTCCTATATGGAGCAGAGACTTGGAGATTGACAAAAACCACAGTCAACAGAGTACAGACCTTCATAAACAGTTGCCTTAGAAGAATTTTGAAAATCCACTGGCAAGAGAAGATCAGCAACGTCAGACTCTGGGAGAGAACAGAGCAGATAACAGCAGAGAATGAAATTGGGCGAAGAAGATGGGGATGGATCGGTCACAGTCTGAGAAAGCCAGCTTCCAGTATCACTAGGCAGGCATTGTCATAGAACCCCCAGGGAAAGAGGAAAAGAGGTAGGCCGAGAAACTCCTGGCGTCGAGACCTCCAAGCAGACATCAAGAGACTGGGAACCACCTGGAGTAGAATCGAAGGAGAAGCACAGGACCGGAGTTGCTGGAGGTCTCTCGTCGATGGTCTATACCCGGGTAGGGGTGACAGGCGTAAGTAAGTATCTGATGATAAGGCCTTGGTATGCATACTGATTTAGTTGACTCATCGCAAAGGTCAAGGGTCACGGGGGGAGGGGGCGGTGGGGGTGACATAAGTAAAAAATGCTTACATTTCCACAAAACATGGATTTGGCTGGTGCAAAAGCCAGCCTTTTACTTATTGTCCAAAGGTCACAAATATGTAAATAGGTCATACACGTGAGCCATAAGGGCGTTGCCTTTCTTGTTTTTGTTCTTTTTTTTTGCAGTTGTCCATGATTAAACAAACTGCATCAGTATGTATGACCTTGTGTGGAACTCATAACTAATGCAGTACTGTAAAAACATGATGTCATCACTTCCATAGCAAACATATTTCATTTCATGATGTGTACATAAACTCACAAAACTGAATACAATGCTTAAAGTCAAGTTATGTACATCTCTCATTATTATTTATTTTTGCAAAATGACTCAAAACGACCTAAGATCTGTCAGGTATTATGTAATTTCGATTGTGAAATCCTAGAAATTCGGAATTGTTACATCCATGATAAACTTGGGCAAACTTCAGCCAAATGATGAACATGCTTAAATAATCGGAAGATTGGATGGTGTGATGTTACTTACAACCTCGTTTGAAACCCAAAATCAGCAGGAGTGCAGTTAGTGCTTAAGGAAATTCAACTATTGTGTGTACAATATCAATTGCTTTCATTCAGACGCTTGGTGATCGAGAAGATTAAAATCATTCACAAGTGTATTGTGTACATAATCTTCACAACAAAGACATTTCGGGTACCTTGATAAAACATTTTTGGCTCACTTGCGAAGCGCAAGGGAGTCTAAGTTCTGCGCCAGTGGTTGTCCGTCTGTCGTCCGTCCTCCATCGTCGTGGTAACTTAACATTGGGATTTTCTCAAAGACTATTCAAGCTACAGTCTTCAAACTTGGCCCAAGGATACTTTGTGGCAAGACCTTTCTAAACATACCTAATTCAGTGACTTCTCAAAAAGGTCAATTTTTTTTCTCAAATACTATTCACAACTTCAAACTCAAATTTGCTACAGAGATACCTGATGCTAAGACCTTCCTATGCATACTAATTTGGATGACCCCTCGGAAAGGTCAAGGGTCACACGAGCTGAAGAAATATGTAAAATAAGCCATATTTTGTCAAGAAATGGTTTTTCTTTTCTCAATTACCATTCACGTCAAAGCCACACTTGATACAGAGATAACTGATTGTAAGACCTATCTATGCATACTAGGTTGGATGACCCCTCAAAAAGGTCAAGGGTCACTTGAGGTCGGCAACTGTGTGTAAAATGCCAATTTGTGATAGAATTGTAGTTATTAACAACATTTTTGTAAACTTTCAATCAGATTTGGCTCAAAGGTAGCTGATGATAAGACCTTCCTATGTATACTAATTTAGTCGACTCAAAGCAAAGGCCAAGGTAACAGGGGTTTTACAGATGTGTGAAAACTTATTAAATTTTGAGAAAACATGAGTTTGTTTTGGAGCAGAACCATCCCTTTACTTATTGTAACATATGTGTTGATCAGTCATAGATGTGAGCCATAAATGCTTCGGTGATATTCGAGTGAGGAAGCATCAGAAATTTAGACTATTACCTTCGAAATACATTGCTAAGTCAGAAACATTCGTCAAAATCAACAAAATAAAGAAGCTTACGCAATTCTCTCAACAAAACAGCGAAAGAAGTGCTTTTTGGCTCACGTGCGAAACAAAAGTGAGTCTATGTTCTGGGCCAGTGGTCGTCCTTCCGTCGTCTATCGTCCTCTCCTAAAAAAAAACACAACCTCGACCAAAACGAACTCAAGAACTATCGCCGTCTCCAATCTCTCTTTCCTGTCCAAGCTTCTTGAGAAGGTTGTTCTCAACCTCCACCTCAACGACAACAACCTCCTCAGTCCATTCCAGTCTGCCTATCGCAAACATCACAGCACTGAAACAGCCCTTCTACATAATCTTAAACGGTCTGCTTCTCTCCACCGACTCGGGCAACATCTCCCTTCTTACACTAATCGATCTCTCTGCCGCCTTTGACACTATAGACCACTCTATCCTCCTCTACCGACTCCACCACTCCTTCCGCATCACTGACTCTGCTCACTCCTGGTTTCTCTCATACCTCTCCGACAGACAGCAGTCTGTCACCATCAACGGTGTCTCTTCCAACCCAGTCACGCTCTCCTGCGGAGTTCCACAGGAGTCCGTCCTGGGCCCGGTCCTTTTCACACTCTACACCTCTCCTCTGTCCAACATCATCCAGCCTCACCGCATACACCACCACCTCTACGCTGACGACTCACAACTGCTAGACAAAGACAAACTCGACAACACTCAGTCACTACTGACTCGCACGGCTGACTGCTATGAAGACGTGAAAAACTGGATGACAGCAAACAAGCTTAAACTGAACGACGACAAAACGGAAGCCATGCTGGTAGGCACTCGCCAGAAACTCTCCCAGCTCCCTCTCTCTCTCCACCTTCAACTCGATAGCACCCCCATCTCTCTCTCTCTCTCTGACTCGGCCAAGAACCTCGGCGTTATCCTCGATTCCTCTCTGTCCATGACCAGCGTTGTCTCCGCCACGGCCCAGGCATGCTATTTCCACCTCCGCCGCATCAGTCAGATCAGAAAATACCTCACTACCGAAGCTGCCACCAAACTTGCTGTCTCTCTAATCTTATCTCGCATCAACTACTGCAACTCTCTCCTTTCCGGCCTCCCTCTCTCCACCACTTTAACTGTCCAACGCGTCCAGAACAATGCTGCCCGCCTCGTCCTCAGAAAGAAAAATCCGACCACATCACTCCCCTGCTCAAACTCCTTCACTGGCTCCCCATCCCCCAACGCATCCAATACAAAATTCTGTCTTTCTGCTACAAATCCCTGAACAACTGTGCTCCTGCTTATCTCTCCAACCCCCCACCCGGGTCTGTCCTTGGGTGGGGTTAACTACTTTTTAGTTCCCAGGGTCACCCTGGTCAGCCCCACAGGGTGGGTTTTCCTCTATATTCTGGGGCATGTGTTTCTGTCTACCCAAGGTCCATTCACCTGTATTTGCCTTTATAAAACTCTCCCTACTGTCTGCACTGCCTGTAGCTCTTGATATTGGATGTGTGTTGCTAAATGGTCTTAGCTTTATTTAGGCCCCATGTGTTAGGTTTATTTAACGTATTTGACCGGCTAGCGACATACATTCAATGTTCTGTTTAGTTGTTTTTTTTACAAGCAGTGCAGGCACGTCCTGAGAAAGCCTTGTTGCTGTCGGGACGTTAAGCAATGTACAATCAATCAATCATTATCTCTCCAACTTACTTCACCCCTACACACCTTCCCGCTCCCTCCGCTCTGCCTCCGACCCTCTCCGCCTCCACATCCCTCGCACCAAACTCAACATTTTCGGCCCCTGCTCTTCTCCGTCTACGGTCCATCCACCTGGAACACTCTCCCACTCTCTCTCCGTCAGAAATACTCTCTCTCCTCCTTCCAGTCCGCCCTCAAAACTCACCTCTTTCAACAGTTTTAGCACTATATCACCACACTCCCCACCCCAAGCTGATCGTCGTAATGTATTTCACTATTTGTGGTACGTGAGTCATTGTATAAAGCGTGCGCATGCGTGCGCGAGTTGTGAGTGCGCGCGCTTAGAGTTATAATTATTATACGATAAGCGCATTATAAATACCGTAATTATTATTATTTTTTTTTATCGTCCGTCGTCCGCCAGCCCTCTCCGTGGTAAACTTTAACTTTGGCATTTTCTCTCAGAAACTTGTCAAGCTACAGTCTTCAAACATGGCCCAATGATACTTTTTTGGCAAGACCTTTGTAAACATAACAATTTCAGTGACCTCTAACAAAGGTCAAGGTCACAGGGGATTAGAAAATATTTCAAAAATAGCTATTTTGGGACATAATTAATTTTTTTCTCAAATACTATTTACAGCTTCAAACCAAAACTTCGTAAACAAATACCTGCTAGTAAGACCTGTATACGCACACTAACTTGATTGATCCCTCGGAAAGGTCAAAGGTCAAAAGAGTTAAGTAAATAGGTCCAAAATAGCCATTTTTGTAGATAGAAATGTTTGTTTGTTTTTTCTCAAATACTATTCACATCTTCAAAACCAAACTTGGTAAAGAATACCTGATGGTAAGACCTATCTATACATATTAATTTGGATGACCCCTCAGAAAGTTCAAAGGTCACAAGAGCTCAGAAAATAGGTAAACAAAATTGCCATATTTTGGCAGGAAATGTTTTGTTTTTTTCCTCAATTGCTATTACTCAATTACTATTCACAACTTCAAACCCAAACTTGCTACACAGATACCTGATGGTAAGACCTTCCTATGCATACTAACTTGGATGACCCCTCGGAAAAGGTCATGGGTCACCAGAGGTCGACAAATGTGTGTAATATGTCAATAATTGTAGTTATTATCCACATTTTGCAATCGTTTCAATCAAATTTGGCACAAAGGTAGCTGATGATAAGATGATGTATCCTAATTTAGTCGACTCATCACAAAGGTCAAGGGTCACGGGGGCTCCACAGATGTGTGAAAACTGATTTAATTAAACCGCGTCACGAAATCATCGGTCGCACGCGGTGCCGAAACACAAAAGAAAAATTCATCAATTAATAACATTTTTGGGACAAGAAAAAAAAATCCCCGCATAACTTCCACCTTTCGTCTAAAAGAAGCCGTCATTACTTTTAAACCGACACGTCTAAAGTACTTAACCCATTCAGCCCTGACGCCCTACGTCAGGAGATGGGTCGACCTTGATAATTCAAGGGTAGTGCCAGATTAGCTTGGGGCCTGTCGGGCGAAAAGCTAATCTGGCACTGCCCTTGAATTATCATGGACGATCCATCTCCTGCATCTGGTGCTTAGTCATTTGATGACGCCTCCAAACGTTGGGAAATACGCGAGTCGGGCTGAATGAGTTAATCTCGTCTGAAAGTTAGCGGCTGCAGAAATCTGAGCCAAGGCCAGATATCGTACACTATTTCAGTGTTTCAGCTTTCTCTCTCTCTCTCTCTCTCTCTCTCTCTCTCTCTCTCTCTCTCTCTCTCTCTCTCTCTCTCTCTCTCTCTCTCTCTCTCTCTCTCTCTCCCCCTGCCTCCCTCCCTCCCCCCTCCTTCCCTCCCTCCCTCCCTCCCTCCCTCTCTCTCTCTCTCTCTCTCTCTCTCTCTCTCTCTCTCTCTCTCTCTCTCTCTCTCTCTCTCTCTCTCTCAGCCAGATGGTCGGTTTCGTTCGTTTCATTGACAAACATGTAAACAGTGATAATGCAAATAACTTGATTAATCGAACCGTTACCGTCGTGACGTAATATATATTTCGGTAATCTGTTCACAAGTGAAGCCAGATTTTGACAAACTAGATCTTCCGAACTCCATAGAGGAGTTCTTCACAAAGGAAGAATACGCAAAAATCTGCCCGCCGTACGAGAGAAACAGGCTCCAAAACATGAGGCTGAATTATGAAATGACGCTTTATGTGGGTATGTAAGTACTGGTAATATTCACAGTGTGCAGTTGATTGATGCTCATGTGAGATTATATTTGCAATATAGATCGGGCATAAACTACTGTCAGGCCAGGCGTGTAACGTAAACATTGTGAAATGTAATTGGCTCACATGCGAGGGACAAGTGAGTATGTTCTGGGCCAGTGGTCGTCCGTCTGCCTTCGTCCGTGGAAAACTTTAACGTTGGCATTTTCTCGGAGACTATTCAAGCTACAGTCTTCAAACGTGGCTCAAGGATACTTTGTGGCAGGACTTTTCTAAACATACCAATTTCAGTGACCTCTCACGAAGGTCAAGATCACAGGGGATCAGGAAATAATTTATATCAAAAATAGCTATATTTTGACATAATTACTTTTTTTTCCTCAAATACTATTCACAACTTCAAACCCAGACTTGGTACGAAGATACCTGGTGGTAAGACCTTTCAATACATACTAATTTGGTTGATTCCTAGGAACGGTCCGTGAACCTCTTCCTAATGTATCCGACAGTCTACCTCACCGCCGTGAGGAGACTGGCCTTTTTCGACTTTACATTGGCCATACTGATTTACATCACACCCTCCATCTTATTGAAACGAGAGGAACGCCCCTGGTGCTTCGCCTGCGACGTGTCGTTTTCTGTGAAGTACTTCTTGACATCATGTGCTGACCTAATCGATATAAGGCGGAAACACTATACAGCAGACTCTTTTCGAAGGTTTCGTTTCGGGACGTTTCCCCGGACAATCTGCAGCTTTCTAAAGGAAACCAATTTGTTTTACCAAATTTAAGTCTCTGTAGTCTGTATAAATCCGACTGTTCTTATGAACGTCCAAAGTCTGTGGACATGTACGATTGACCTGTGTGACGTTTTAGCTAAGATTACTTGTAAACTGTATTTACATCATGTTTTAAGACCTTTCTCTTAATCTGGCTGACCAGACTTTACCCTTCCCGCCGCGAGATGGCTTTAGTCGCCTGCTCGGCGTTAAAGCCCAATAACCAACTACTCTATTTACATCATGTTTTAAGACCTTTCTCTTAATCTGGCTGACCAGACTGTCACCCTTCCCGCCGTGAAGATGGCTTTAGTCGCCTGCTCGGCGTTAAAGCCCAATAACTAACAAACTAACGTAACAATCAAGGGAGGACGACACTCATGTGTGAAAATGTACGTATGTTGACAAGACGAAGGATTTGTAGGTACTATTACCATTTCTCATTTTAACACTTGCACATACCATCATCTGTTAGAAAGGTCAAGGT
This sequence comes from Semisulcospira habei, assembly GCA_036245525.1. Taxonomy (NCBI): domain Eukaryota; kingdom Metazoa; phylum Mollusca; class Gastropoda; family Semisulcospiridae; genus Semisulcospira; species Semisulcospira habei. The sequence goes on from BTPG01000007.1 coordinate 2,098,719, forward strand.
CCCAAATGGTCAGACAAATTATACGGATCAGTTGTGCACGTGAGCCTTGAAGGCGTTGCTGTTCTTGTTGTAAGGGAAATGTGGCTTATTATAAGAGTTATTTATTATTATTATTATTATTATTATTTAATTTTCTCGCCGTGAGATGGCCTTAGTTGCCTGCTCAGCTTTAAACCCAAATAACTAACTAACTTGTTTAATTCTCGTGTTAACCAATGTCCACAGGTCTTCCAGCCATCAAGCCGGAGTTTATGCAGCCCAGCCGAAAAAGAAAACGAACAGCAAGGGATGATTTCAGTACTGATACCGAGAGTGATGGCGAATGGCTTCCTAGATCCAAACATAAACCTGGTATTTTCAGATAGTGAACTATAATCTTTGTCCGGCCATAAGCCATAAGAAGAAGATCAGCAGTAATAATACTTATGATCGTATCCTTCAGCGTTTGTTGTAATGTGCATTGTGTTGATAACCATTCGTCTTATCTAATACTGCAGGCCACAAAAAAATGGTGTCCGCCATTTGGACCATTACCAACACAGACACAGAAGAAGCCTCAACAAGATCAGAAGGTGGTATTCTCTTCCTCTCTGTCTTCGCATCCAGTCTGTAAACAAATGAAGTTGTAAACTTGATTATTTTAACCCGATGGCTGTCGGTAGCGTGTTCGGTCGACGTGATTCCTGCAGGAATCACAAACACTGCCGCCCACAGCTAACAGGTTGACATGTTTAGAGTGTGTCTTGTATTTTGACATGCGTACATTAGCATTGTTTGCTTATGTGTTTGTTGTGCTCAGAAAAAATCTCAAGACAAGAGGAGAAAGAAACCGACGAAGAAAGAAAAGCGGCGTGTGTACAGTTTCCGGAAAAGAAAGGAAACTAATTACATGAAACTGGAAGTGCCCGATGATGACCAGTTCCTTTGTGAGATTCGCATTTATGTTTTGATGTCGATGACGCTGGTGTTGATGGTGGTGGTTATGGCTCACAAATGATAGCAAATGTGAGTCCATGTACTGAGCCACCCGTCGTCCTTTTGAGGTTAGTAGTAACGTTAATGTTGGCATTGTCTCAGAAACTACTGAAGCCACATACTTCAAACCTGGCACAAGCAAACTTTGTGGGTAAGCCCTTTCAAAGTAACTACTGTGAGTGTATATCACAACGACCAAGGTCTCAAAAGGTTAAATGCAAATTTCACAGCGCACGTACACACAAAACTGTGAGATCTCAGACTTCAGTTGCTTGGTAACAGGTAGTGTTACACTACCGCAGCCACACGCAAGGTGTTGTTGATGGAAGACGCAGCCAGACAAGAGTGTTTCCAGAAGAGTCTTTTATTTCTTGGTCATCGTGGGTCTAATAGGTTGGGCACAACCAACCTACCAGCATGACATACGACATGGCGAAAATCGGGAGCTCGGTCTCTTGCTCCCCAGCTCTCTCTATCTATCTCGTTCCCTTCGTTGTGAGCTCTCTCTCCATCTATCTCGTTCCCTTCGTTGTGAGCTCTCCCCCCATCTATCTCGTTCCCTTCGTTGTGAGCTCTCTCCCTCTATCTATCTCGTTGCCTTCGTTGTGAGCTCTCTCCCCTAGCTCTCCTTCATCTATCTCTATCCCGTTCTGGTGTTTTCCCCTGGGGGACTTGGGTGGGGTTAGGTATTTTTTAGTTCCCAGGGTCACCCTGGTCAGCCCCACAGGGTGGGTTTTTCTCTCTATTCTGGGGCATGTGTTTCTGTCTACCCTTTGTCCATTCACCTGTATTTGCCTTTTTAAAACTCTCCCTACTGTCTGCACTGCCTGTAGCTCTTGATATTGGATGTGTGTTGCTAAATGGTCTTGGCTTTATTTAGACCCCATGTGTTAGGTTTATTTAATGTATTTGACCGGCTGGCGACATACATTCAATGTTCTGTTTATTTTTTTTTTCACAAGCAGTGCAGGCAGTCCTGAGAAAGCCTTGTTGCTGTCGGGACGTTAAGCAATGTACAATCAATCAATCTGGTGTTTTCCCCCACTATATATACACGTTCTGGAGGGCATCGTCCCTTTGTCTCAATCAGTCAAAGGGGCTATTACTGTCACCCATAATATTCCCCATCTGTTATGGTGGTCAGGTCCCCTGACCCTATCTGTCAAAGGAGCTATTACTGTCGTCCCTAATATCCCACATCTGCTCTGGTGGACAGCGCCCCCTGACCCTAGAGGTCAAAGGAGCCATTACTGTCATCCCCAATATCCCCCATCTGCTTTGGTGAACAGGGCCATCTGACCCTTAGCTGACCAGGAACCTATTACTGACTCTCATAATTATTCCTTGTCAACAGGAGTCTGTGTTCCTCACTACTACAGTGGGCTCATTATGTATTAATTAGTCCCAGCTCCCAGTTCGCTACTGCCCGCCTTGTGACCGCTAAAGTGAGCTTGATGTATTTCCACTCGAAATTATCATTCATTAGTCCCAGCATAGTAGGGCCGGCCACTTGTCAACTTTACGTGAGCTTGTGGTAGCTAAAGTGGACCGTTCCATTACCCTCTCCGTGCTCTGCCCGTGTTACTCAATTATACCCTCGTTATTTTCATATCAAGGGAAATTATAAAATTACCCGACCGTGAAATTGGCCGTATACACTTATAGTGTAACATTCCTCCCAAACCTACCCGGAAAAAAAAGGAATCTTAATTCACAAGATTCGTTTTTTTTTTTCATTACATAATATTCAGACCACAAAATCATTTCAAACAATTGAACATGTTATCCATAAAATACATCATTTCGGAATGACCGCTTATTTAAATCGGTCACTCCTTATTAAAAATTATTATTGTCCGGCGTAATCACGCCAATAAATGTTCACATCAAAATCGTCGACTCAGTTATGTCTTTGCACATGTGTTCGTATTCTTCACGATCCATCCTGGATCCCAACAGCGTTGATCCTTTGTCACCCCAATGACGGGTAAAACTTGACAACGTTCGAGGCAGGGAGTAACTGCACTCCTCCCTCCATCATCGGCGTAGAGTCCTTCGCTCTTTCATTCACGTCTGCTGATTGCACAGCCGCCGAAACCAACGTGGGCATCGTGACCTCACGTTCACCCTTCCTGAGTCGTGATAGTATGGAGCCAAACCATGCACTAGTTTTCTTCTTATATCGTATGCACCCTACTCCAACTATGATCATTACAACTGTCCCTACGATAGAACCAATGATGATCTGTTTCCATATCGCCCATTCTTGTTTTGGCTTAACGAATCGCATGCTCTGAAGTCGAGCAATTAGATTATCCATTGGCATTTTCTTAATTTCATCTAACTCTTTGGGCAAATAGATGGGATCGTAGTCTGGTAAAGCGCTATGAAATGGTTTCCATAACGTTACATTGGAAAATGCATAGTTTTCCATCCATCCTATCAATTTGTCTTCCACCTGATACTGGCTCTCTTGTTGGTAGTAAGGGGTTAACATCAATCTATCACTAATAGCCGTACATGATTCATTGAGGTGGATTAGCGATAATGGTGGGTTGATTTGTTGGTACGTGACCCCTTTACCGTGACAACTAATACTCATCTTTAATGGACTATGATTACCCATAGCCATTATATACCGTGCCATAGGTAACACTGTACCCAACTTGACCTTTGTTTGGCAGTGTGTTGCAATTACGTCTGAATTGTTTAAAAACAGCGCCGTAACACAAAACTGATTAATGTTCATAGGATATATTGCACTTCGAATCGCACAGAATCCTATCCAGGGTTTGGAACAAGCTTCAAGTTCAGCTTCCGTAAGGAACGCGAACCGCGTACGTTGCGCGTCTACTGCTATTGTTGTGGATTCTAAGTCATACTGAGCCGTCATTGATTCTGGCGCAGGCCGACCTGAATCTCCAGTTACTAATGGTACCGGTAAATTGTGTACCTTATAAATTTCAAATTTCTCATTAAAATCGAGCAGTGGTATGGGCATGATCACTAGAATTCGTGAGTTTTCAAGAATGGTAGTACATGTAAGAAACTGATAAAATTTCCACAACTCTTTCTTTGGATCCCCAGGTAGGTGTAGGGGTGACTCTAAACGTAATTCAATCTCCGTTAACAACTTTCGAAGGTTATGCGGAGTAATCGTACTCGGAGCTAAACGTCCAAGAGATAACATATTCAACTGAAGTTGAAGATGTTCAAAATAAATCATCAGACGTTGTATCATCTGTTTGACTTCTTCGATTACCAAATCGATTTGAAGATAAGTTTAAATAAAGGTTTCTAACTCGTATATCTGCTTCTGCATTTTTTGCGTTACGTTTCTTAATTTCTGATCAAGTTGCGTCACACCTTCCATCAACTGATTAATCGTGTGTCTATTTTCTGAAATCTCAACCCGCGAAGCATTTATTATGGTCAGACTTTCAGCCACCACATGTGCCAATTCTTGTTGATTATCTGCTAACACTTGTACATTTTCTTGCAGGGCTCTCAAGTCCGATTCAGAAACAGTACCGAAAAGGAAATTGAGGGCACTACCTACAAACGGAATTAGTGATCTTCTTTTTCTGCCATACAACGTATTGTATTCTGCAAAACTCTCAGTAATTCCATTGTATGTATCCATCACTATCTTTAGTTCCTGACCTAACTGTGCGAAGTTCTTCACAAACTGTTTCCTTTCTTCAAAATAATGCGCAATGATATTCCAAGTGCTGTTGGTAATACCTTGCACGTCTTTATAGAGCTTATTGATCGCATTATGATATGGCTGTAGATCAATAACAAAAGTTACCAACCATCGTGATCTCGTCGTGGTAACTTCATCAAGTTTTTGAAATACGACATTGTGATTAATATTTAAACCCTGCGCTAGCCCCAATACTATCAGACTCAAGAAAAAACTTCATCTTGTTGTTGTCTGCAACATACAAGATACCACCAGAGACTTATACCACTGTCTCTGACAAAACCCAAATCATGCTTCATGATTTACACATTACAATAGTCCTCTCTCAGATCCCGTCTGAGAGTCGCATTTCTAATTTGAAGCCTTCTTTGGCAGAAGAGTCAGTATCGCTTCAAGAATTTCCCTAACCCCATTAGTCTGTAAACTAGGCTGAATCGAACGATTGTCGATCTCCCCATCATCAGAACTGTCTGATGTGCCCTTGTTACAACTAACGTTTACTGTTACACTACCGCAGCCACACGCAAGGTGTTGTTGATGGAAGACGCAGCCAGACAAGAGTGTTTCCAGAAGAGTCTTTTATTTCTTGGTCATCGTGGGTCTAACAGGTTGGGCACAACCAACCTACCAGCATGACATACGAGATGGCGAAAATCGGGAGCTCGGTCTCTTGCTCCCCAGCTCCCTCTATCTATCTCGTTCCCTTCGTTGTGAGCTCTCTCTCCCTATCTCGTTCCCTTCGTTGTGAGCTCTCCCCCATCTATCTCGTTCCCTTCGTTGTGAGCTCTCTCTCATCTCGTTCCCTTCGTTGTGAGCTCTCTCCCGGTTCTGGTGTTTCCCCCCACTATATAAACACGTTCTGGAGGGCATCGCCCCTTTGTCTCAATCAGTCAAAGGGGCTATTACTGTCACCCATAATATTCCCCATCTATTATGGTGGTCAGCGTCCCCTGACCCTATCTGTCAAAGGAGCTATTACTGTCGCCCCTAATATCCCACATCTGCTCTGGTGGACAGCGCCCCCTGACCCTAGAGGTCAAAGGAGCCATTACTGTCATCCCCAATATCCCCCATCTGCTTTGGTGAACAGCGCCCTCTGACCCTTAGCTGACCAGGAACCTATTACTGACTCTCATAATTATTCCTTGTCAACAGGAGTCTGTGTTCCTCACTACTACAGTGAGCTCATTATGTATTAATTAGTCCCAGCTCCCAGTTCGCTACTGCCCGCATCGTGACCGCTAAAGTGAACTTGATGTATTTCCACTCGAAATTATCATTCATTAGTCCCAGGGCCACTTGTCAACTTTACATGAGCTTGTGGTAGCTAACGTGGACCGTGCCATTACCCTCTCCGTGCTCTGCCCGTGTTACTCAATTATACCCTCGTTATTTTCATATCAAGGGAAATTATAAAATTACCCGACCGTGAAATTGGCTGTATACACTTATAGTGTAACATTCCTCCCAAACCTGCCCGGGAAAAAAAAGGAATCTTAATTCACAAGATTCGTTTTTTTTTCATTACATAATATTCAGACCACAAAATCATTTCAAACAATTGAACATGTTATCCATAAAATACATCATTTTCGGAATGACCGCTTATTTAAATCGGTCACTCCTTATTAAAAATTATTATTGTCCGGCGTAATCACGCCAATAAATGTTCACATCAAAATCGTCGACTCAGTTATGTCTTTGCACATGTGTTCGTATTCTTCACGATCCATCCTGGATCCCAACAGCGTTGATCTTTTGTCACCCCAACGACGGGTAAAACTTGACAACGTTCGAGGCGGGGAGTAACTGCACTCCTCCCTCCATCATCGGCGTAGAGTCCTTCGCTCTTGCGACGTCATTCACGTCTGCTGATTGCACAGCCGCCGAAACCAACGTGGGCATCGTGACCTCACGTTCACCCTTCCTGAGTCGTAGGCCAATCAGGACGTCCGACACGGCCTAAGACGGGCGATGGTAGAGGAGATACCCGACTTCCGGTTCAATATTCTCATTTTCAGTTGGAAATTGAAATCATTCGGCACGTTTCTATTGATTGACTTAACCCCGTCACCGCCAGGAGTTGTCATATTTTCTTCTTCTTCAGTGTGTGTTAACCCATTTAACCCATTGGAGATGTCACACAGCGACTAAGTGCCACGGAGCTGCAGGAGATGGATGGACCATGATGATCATTGAAGGGTAGTGCCAGATTAGCTTGGCGCCTTCAGGAGCCAAGCTAATCTGGCACTATCTTTGAATGATCGTGTTCAGTACATCTACCGTTGTTGGGCGTGGGGACTAAATGTGTTAATGCCAACACCAAAGACCCAGACGTCTGAGTAACAGCGTGGACTGGGGTCGACACAGCTTGACAGGCCATAGGTCCTCACGGGGCTTGAAAGGACATAGGTCCTCACACAGCTTGACAGGCCATAGGTCCTCACGGGGCTTAACAGGCCGTAGGTCCTCACGAGGATTGACAGGCCATAGGTCCTCACGAGGCTTGACAGGCCATAGGTCCTCACGAGGCTTGACAGGCCATAGGTCCTCACGGGGTTTGACAGGCCGTAGGTCCTCACACAGCTTGACAGGCCATAGGTCCTCACGAGGCTTGACAGGCCATAGGTCCTCACGAGGCTTGACAGGCCATAGGTCCTCACGAGGCTTGACAGGCCATAGGTCCTCACGGGGTTTGACAGGCCATAGGTCCTCACCATGCTTGACAGGCCATAGGTCCTCACCAGGCTTGACAGGCCATAGGTCCTCACGGGGCTTGACAGGCCGTAGGTCCTCACGGGGCTTGACAGGCCATAGGTCCTCACCAGGCTTGACAGGCCATAGGTCCTCACGAGGCTTGAAAGGCCATAGGTCCTCACGGGGCTTGACAGGCCATAGGTCCTCACGGGGTTTGACAGGCCATAGGTCCTCACCAGGCTTGACAGGCCATAGGTCCTCACGAGGCTTGACAGGCCATAGGTCCTCACCACGCTTCAGGCCATAGGTCCTCACACAGCTTGACAGCCCATAGGTCCTCACGAGGCTTCGCAACTGCGGGAAGGAGTGGGGGCGGGGGGAGGGGAGGGGGGTTCATGTGGAGGGGGGGGGGGAGCTCGTGAGTCTCTACACCTCATGCAGCACGGTGTTGTTCTAAGTTTCCCGGCGCTGAACGGGTTAAGCCATATATGACCTTTGACCCCTCCCCTGCCACCGGACGCGTGTTGTGGAAATCTTTGTTAATTCAACAACTTACCAAGAGCGGCACAGGCCAGGGAACATGGATACGGACTGGGCTCAGCAAGAGATGTAGATCCTCATCAGCCCCGGATTTGGATCGTGATCATAATTTTCTCGACAGGGATGATTATGATGAAACGTTTTTATTCAGGATAAAAAGTTTTAGACATAGCAATGCCTATCTTCCAAACTGTCCTGCTACTCTACACATACAAAAATACATCAGACGATACAGCAAAAGATAAAACATGTGTAAGTAAAAAGAGTAAAAAGACACCCCCCCCCTCCCAACCCTCAGGAAAAAAATGAATTAAAAAAAAATTGAAATTAAAAAAAATATTTGAATATATATAGTGGGGGATATATGATACATTCCAATGGCATAAAACCCTGACAGAAAAGACCGTACACAGACTGAGATCACGGTCAGCACAGACGCTGACCCGGCCTGATCCACCTGCACGACACAGATTCCCGGGAGTGCAGGCCGCAGGGGCTCATGGGAAGCTATGCCTCTTGCATGGCCAGGATCAAGTGTGTTTGTATCCGCAGCGTGGCCAGGATCAAGTGTGTTTGTATCCGCAGCGTGGCCAGGATCAAGTGTGTTTGTATCCGCAGCGTGGCCAGGATCAAGTGTGTTTGTATCCGCAGCGTGGGCAGGATCAAGTGTGTTTGTATCCGCAGCGTGGGCAGGATCAAGTGTGTTTGTATCCGCAGCGTGGGGGAAGCCATCTGGGTTAAATCGTTCAGTGCTAGTTGACACGGACTGTGTTTCTGTAGTCTTCGTTAGTTAACACAAAAACCATCACTCACTGTCCCAGTGCTAGTTGACACGGACTGTGTTTCTGTAGTCTTCGTTAGTTAACACAAAAACCATCACTCACTGTCCCAGTGCTAGTTGACGCGGACTGTGTTTCTGTAGTCTTCGTTAGTTAACACAAAAACCATCACTCACTGTCCCAGTGCTAGTTGACACGGACTGTGTTTCTGTAGTCTTCGTTAGTTAACACAAAAACCATCACTCACTGTCCCAGTGCTAGTTGACGCGGACTGTGTTACTGTAGTCTTCGTTAGTTAACACAAAAACCATCACTCACTGTCCCAGTGCTAGTTGACACGGACTGTGTTTCTGTAGTATTCGTTAGTTAACACAAAAACCATCACTCACTGTCACAGTGCTAGTTGACACGGACTGTGTTTCTGTAGTCTTCGTTAGTTAACACAAAAACCATCACTCACTGTCCCAGTGCTAGTTGACGCGGACTGTGTTACTGTAGTCTTCGTTAGTTAACACAAAAACCATCACTCACTGTCCCAGTGCTAGTTGACGCGGACTGTGTTTCTGTAGTCTTCGTTAGTTAACACAAAATCCCAAAACCATCACTCACTGTCCCAGCAACATGGATTCAACGTGGTGTCAGCAAGAGGCATAGATCCTCATGAGCCCCCGCGAGTGCGGTAAGTTAGTGCGACTGCGGGGGCTCATAAGGAACTATACCTCTTGCAGCTGGGTGGTGTCTGGAAGTTCACATTTTCTCGGCACTGCACTACAGGTTGAGTCTGTTGGCTGACCATGTGTGCAAGGGTATCACTACTAGTCGTCCGAACAGCAAAAATCCGATAATAAAACGTGGCGCCCCCCCCCCTTTCCCCCCTCCCTCCCCCTCCCCCCTCCCCCCCACCCCCCACAGTAGTAACAATCATCACGAACCCTGAGCCACAAGCGCTGTCCCTGTACCAGGTGAAGCACGGCATGACAGCTGCAGCCCTGGGCATCAATAGAGGTATAGCTGTATGTCATACTGACCTAGCTGCAGCCCTGGGCATCAATAGAGGTATAGCTGTATGTCACACTGACCTCGGTATCGTCCACCATGATGTACACACTGGCGACTGGAGGACTGGAAGTGAACGTCTCAACACTGGCGACTGGAGGACTGGAAGTCAACGTCTCAACACTGGCGACTGGAGGACTGGAAGTCAACGTCTCAACACTGGCGACTGGAGGACTGGAAGTCAACGTCTCAACACTGGCGACTGGAGGACTGGAAGTCAACGTCTCAACACTGGCGACTGGAGGACTGGAAGTCAACGTCTCAACACTGGCGACTGGAGGACTGGAAGTCAACGTCTCAACACTGGCGACTGGAGGACTGGAAGTCAACGTCTCAACACTGGCGACTGGAGGACTGGAAGTCAACGTCTCAACACTGGCGACTGGAGGACTGGAAGTCAACGTCTCAACACTGGCGACTGGAGGACTGGAAGTCAACGTCTCAACACTGGCGACTGGAGGACTGGAAGTCAACGTCTCAACACTGGCGACTGGAGGACTGGAAGTCAACGTCTCAACAATGGCGACTGGAGGACTGGAAGTGAACGTCTCAACACTGGCGACTGGAGGACTGGAAGTGAACGTCTCAACACTGGCGACTGGAGGACTGGAAGTGAACGTCTCAACACTGGCGACTGGAGGACTGGAAGTGAACGTCTCAACACTGGCGACTGGAGGACTGGAAGTGAACGTCTCAACACTGGCGACTGGAGGACTGGAAGTGAACGTCTCAACACTGGCGACTGGAGGACTGGAAGTGAACGTCTCAACACTGGCGACAGGAGGACTGGAAGTGAACGTCTCAACACTGGCGACTGGAGGACTGGAAGTCAACGTCTCAACACTGGCGACTGGAGGACTGGAAGTCAACGTCTCAACACTGGCGACTGGAGGACTGGAAGTGAACGTCTCAACACTGGCGACTGGAGGACTGGAAGTCAACGTCTCAACACTGGCGACTGGAGGACTGGAAGTGAACGTCTCAACACTGGCGACTGGAGGACTGGAAGTGAACGTCTCAACACTGGCGACTGGAGGACTGGAAGTCAACGTCTCAACACTGGCGACTGGAGGACTGGAAGTCAACGTCTCAACACTGGCGACTGGAGGACTGGAAGTCAACGTCTCAACACTGGCGACTGGGGGACTGGAAGTCAACGTCTCAACACTGGCGACTGGAGGACTGGAAGTCAACGTCTCAACACTGGCGACTGGAGGACTGGAAGTCAACGTCTCAACACTGGCGACTGGAGGACTGGAAGTGAACGTCTCAACACTGGCGACTGGAGGACTGGAAGTGAACGTCTCAACACTGGCGACTGGAGGACTGGAAGTGAACGTCTCAACACTGGCGACTGGAGGACTGGAAGTGAACGTCTCAATACTGGCGACTGGAGGACTGGAAGTGAACGTCTCAACACTGGCGACTGGAGGACTGGAAGTGAACGTCTCAACACTGGCGACTGGAGGACTGGAAGTGAACGTCTCAACACTGGCGACTGGAGGACTGGAAGTGAACGTCTCAACACTGGCGACTGGAGGACTGGAAGCGAACGTCTCAACACTGGCGACTGGAGGACTGGAAGCGAACGTCTCAACACTGGCGACTGGAGGACTGGAAGTCAACGTCTCAACACTGGCGACTGGAGGACTGGAAGTCAACGTCTCAACACTGGCGACTGGAGGACTGGAAGCGAACGTCTCAACACTGGCGAATGGAGGACTGGAAGTCAACGTCTCAACACTGGCGACTGGAGGACTGGAAGTCAACGTCTCAACACTGGCGACTGGAGGACTGGAAGTCAACGTCTCAACACTGGCGACTGGAGGACTGGAAGTCAACGTCTCAACACTGGCGACTGGAGGACTGGAAGTCAACGTCTCAACACTGGCGACTGGAGGACTGGAAGTCAACGTCTCAACACTGGCGACTGGAGGACTGGAAGTCAACGTCTCAACACTGGCGACTGGAGGACTGGAAGTCAACGTCTCAACACTGGCGACTGGAGGACTGGAAGTCAACGTCTCAACACTGGCGACTGGAGGACTGGAAGCGAACGTCTCAACACTGGCGACTGGAGGACTGGAAGTGAACGTCTCAACACTGGCGACTGGAGGACTGGAAGTGAACGTCTCAACACTGGCGACTGGAGGACTGGAAGTGAACGTCTCAACACTGGCGACTGGAGGACTGGAAGTGAACGTCTCAACACTGGCGACTGGAGGACTGGAAGTGAACGTCTCAACACTGGCGACTGGAGGACTGGAAGTGAACGTCTCAACACTGGCGACTGGAGGACTGGAAGTGAACGTCTCAACACTGGCGACTGGAGGACTGGAAGCGAACGTCTCAACACTGGCGACTGGAGGACTGGAAGCGAACGTCTCAACACTGGCGACTGGAGGACTGGAAGTCAACGTCTCAACACTGGCGACTGGAGGACTGGAAGTCAACGTCTCAACACTGGCGACTGGAGGACTGGAAGTCAACGTCTCAACACTGGCGACTGGAGGACTGGAAGTCAACGTCTCAACACTGGCGACTGGAGGACTGGAAGTCAACGTCTCAACACTGGCGACTGGAGGACTGGAAGTCAACGTCTCAACACTGGCGACTGGAGGACTGGAAGTCAACGTCTCAACACTGGCGACTGGAGGACTGGAAGCGAACGTCTCAACACTGGCGACTGGAGGACTGGAAGTCAACGTCTCAACAATGGCGACTGGAGGACTGGAAGCGAACGTCTCAACACTGGCGACTGGAGGACTGGAAGTGAACGTCTCAACACTGGCGACTGGAGGACTGGAAGTGAACGTCTCAACACTGGCGACTGGAGGACTGGAAGTCAACGTCTCAACACTGGCGACTGGAGGACTGGAAGTCAACGTCTCAACACTGGCGACTGGAGGACTGGAAGTGAACGTCTCAACACTGGCGACTGGAGGACTGGAAGCGAAAGTCTTAACACTGGCGACTGGAGGACTGGAAGCGAAAGTCTCAACACTGGCGACTGGAGGACTGGAAGTCAACGTCTCAACACTGGCGACTGGAGGACTGGAAGTCAACGTCTCAACACTGGCGACTGGAGGACTGGAAGTGAACGTCTCAACACTGGCGACTGGAGGACTGGAAGTGAACGTCTCAACACTGGCGACTGGAGGACTGGAAGTGAACGTCTCAACACTGGCGACTGGAGGACTGGAAGTGAACGTCTCAACACTGGCGACTGGAGGACTGGAAGTGAACGTCTCAACGCTGGCGACTGGAGGACTGGAAGTGAACGTCTCAACGCTGGCGACTGGAGGACTGGAAGTGAACGTCTCAACACTGGCGACTGGAGGACTGGAAGTGAACGTCTCAACACTGGCGACTGGAGGACTGGAAGTGAACGTCTCAACACTGGCGACTGGAGGACTGGAAGTGAACGTCTCAACACTGGCGACTGGAGGACTGGAAGTCAACGTCTCAACACTGGCGACTGGAGGACTGGAAGTCAACGTCTCAACACTGGCGACTGGAGGACTGGAAGTCAACGTCTCAACACTGGCGACTGGAGGACTGGAAGTGAACGTCTCAACACTGGCGACTGGAGGACTGGAAGTGAACGTCTCAACACTGGCGACTGGAGGACTGGAAGTCAACGTCTCAACACTGGCGACTGGAGGACTGGAAGTCAACGTCTCAACACTGGCGACTGGAGGACTGGAAGTGAACGTCTCAACACTGGCGACTGGAGGACTGGAAGTGAACGTCTCAACACGGGCGACTGGAGGACTGGAAGTCAACGTCTCAACACTGGCGACTGGAGGACTGGAAGTGAACGTCTCAACACTGGCGACTGGAGGACTGGAAGTGAACGTCTCAACACTGGCGACTGGAGGACTGGAAGTGAACGTCTCAACACTGGCGACTGGAGGACTGGAAGTGAACGTCTCAACACTGGCGACTGGAGGACTGGAAGTGAACGTCTCAACACTGGCGACTGGAGGACTGGAAGTGAACGTCTCAACACTGGCGACTGGAGGACTGGAAGTGAACGTCTCAACACTGGCGACTGGAGGACTGGAAGTGAACGTCTCAACACTGGCGACTGGAGGACTGGAAGTGAACGTCTCAACACTGGCGACTGGAGGACTGGAAGTGAACGTCTCAACACTGGCGACTGGAGGACTGGAAGTGAACGTCTCAACACTGGCGACTGGAGGACTGGAAGTGAACGTCTCAACACTGGCGACTGGAGGACTGGAAGTGAACGTCTCAACACTGGCGACTGGAGGACTGGAAGTGAACGTCTCAACACTGGCGACTGGAGGACTGGAAGTGAACGTCTCAACACTGGCGACTGGAGGACTGGAAGTGAACGTCTCAACACTGGCGACTGGAGGACTGGAAGTGAACGTCTCAACACTGGCGACTGGAGGACTGGAAGTGAACGTCTCAACACTGGCGACTGGAGGACTGGAAGTCAACGTCTCAACACTGGCGACTGGAGGACTGGAAGTCAACGTCTCAACACTGGCGACTGGAGGACTGGAAGTGAACGTCTCAACACTGGCGACTGGAGGACTGGAAGTCAACGTCTCAACACTGGCGACTGGAGGACTGGAAGTGAACGTCTCAACACTGGCGACTGGAGGACTGGAAGTGAACGTCTCAACACTGGCGACTGGAGGACTGGAAGTCAACGTCTCAACACTGGCGACTGGAGGACTGGAAGTGAACGTCTCAACACTGGCGACTGGGGGACTGGAAGTCAGCGTCTCAACACTGGCGACTGGAGGACTGGAAGTGAACGTCTCAACACTGGCGACTGGAGGACTGGAAGTCAACGTCTCAACACTGGCGACTGGAGGACTGGAAGTGAACGTCTCAACACTGGCGACTGGAGGACTGGAAGTGAACGTCTCAACACTGGCGACTGGAGGACTGGAAGTGAACGTCTCAACACTGGCGACTGGAGGACTGGAAGTGAACGTCTCAACACTGGCGACTGGAGGACTGGAAGTCAACGTCTCAACACTGGCGAAGAATGCGAATGTTCCGTTTCTTGGTACAGTGACCTGTCCCGTAGGGTTGTCGCACGCTCCTCCCTCGTTGTTGTAGACTAATGTCAGTGTGAACTCTCTCAGTCAAGTGAAGTCTTCAACGACAGGAGCTCTCTCAGTCAAGTGACGTCATGAACGACAGGAGCTCTCTCAGTCAAGTGAAGTCATGAACGACAGGAGCTCTCTCAGTCGAGTGAAGTCTTGAACGACAGGAGCTCTCTCAGTCAAGTGAAGTCTTGAACGACAGGAGCTCTCTCAATCAAGTGAAGTCATGAACGACAGGAGCTCTCTCAGTCAAGTGAAGTCTTCAACGGCAGGAGCTCTCTCAGTCAAGTGAAGTCTTCAACGACAGGAGCTCTCTCAGTCAAGTGAAGTCTTCAACGACAGGAGCTCTCTCAGTCAAGCGAAGTCTTCAATGACAGGAGCTCTCTCAGTCAAGTGAAGTCTTCAACGACAGGAGCTCTCTCAGTCAAGTGAAGTCTTCAACGACAGGAGCTCTCTCAGTCAAGTGAAGTCTTCAACGACAGGAGCTCTCTCAGTCAAGTGAAGTCTTCAACGACAGGAGCTCTCTCAATCAAGTGACGTCATGAACGACAGGAGCTCTCTCAGTCAAGTGAAGTCATGAACGACAGGAGTTCTCTCAGTCAAGTGAAGTCATGAACGACAGGAGCTCTATCAGTCAAGTGAAGTCATGAACGACAGGAGCTCTCTCAGTCAAGTGAAGTCATGAACGACAGGAGCTCTCTCAGTCAAGTGAAGTTTTCAACGACAGGAGCTCTCTCAGTCAAGTGAAGTCTTCAACGACAGGAGCTCTCTCAATCAAGTGACGTCATGAACGACAGGAGCTCTCTCAGTCAAGTGAAGTCATGAACGACAGGAGCTCTCTCAGTCAAGTGAAGTCATGAACGACAGGCGTGCTCTCAGTCAAGTGAAGTCATGAACGACAGGAGCTCTCTCATTCAAGTGAAGTCATGAACGACAGGAGCTCTCTCAGTCAAGTGAAGTCATGAACGACAGGAGCTCTCTCAGTCAAGTGAAGTCATGAACGACAGGAGCTTTCTCAGTCAAGTGAAGTCATGAACGACAGGAGCTCTCTCAGTCAAGTGAAGTCATGAACGACAGGAGCTGTCTCAGTCAAGTGAAGTCATGAACGACAGGAGCTCTCTCAGTCAAGTGAAGTCTTCAACGACAGGAGCTCTCTCAGTCAAGTGACGTCATGAACGACAGGAGCTCTCTCAGTCAAGTGAAGTCATGAACGACATGAGCTCTCTCAGTCAAGTGAAGTCTTCAACGGCAGGAGCTCTCAGTCAAGTGAAGTCTTCAACGACAGGAGCTTTCTCAGTCAAGTGAAGTCATGAACGACAGGAGCTCTCTCAGTCAAGTGAAGTTATGAACGACAGGAGCTCTCTCAGTCAGGTGAAGTCTTCAACGACAGGAGCTCTCTCAGTCAAGTGAAGTCTTCAACGACAGGAGCTCTCAGTGTCAAGTGAAGTCTTCAACGACAGGAGCTCTCTCAGTCAAGTGACGTCATGAACGACAGGAACTCTCTCAGTCAAGTGAAGTCATGAACGACAGGAGCTCTCTCAGTCAAGTGAAGTCATGAACGACAGGAGCTCTCTCAGTCAAGTGAAGTCTTCAACAACAGGAGCTCTCTCAGTCAAGTGAAGTCATGAACGACAGGAGCTCTCTCAGTCAAGTGAAGTCATGAACGACAGGAGCTCTCTCAGTCAAGTGAAGTCATGAACGACAGGAGCTCTCTCAGTCAAGTGAAGTCTTCAACGACAGGAGCTCTCTCAGTCAAGTGAAGTCATGAACGACAGGAGCTCTCTCAGTCAAGTGAAGTCATGAACGACAGGAGCTCTCTCAGTCAAGTGAAGTCTTCAACGGCAAACAGTGTCACCTGTCACTAAAGACCGCCAGTTAGGTAGCTGCAGCCACCTCAATGATGATCGTTACTGATACTGACCTCTCTATAGAGTGGTCGCTCAAAGCAGGTTCTGCTGAGCATCAAACCACTTTCATCTGAGCACCAAACAAATCTCTTCATCAATTTAGTTATACACTAGCACTGAAATGTCTAGCAAAGCTGTGCAATCTGCAGAAATGACTACCTCGCGGCAATCTGGTCATCAAAAAGCATCTATGAAAATGATTGCACACGTGTACGCGCACACAAACACTCATTGTCAATAAAAAAAAACCCCAACTATTCGTAGTCTAATCATAAGTTAATTTATTCACATCACGTGGTCACACGTCGGGCGAAGACTTCAGCTGTACTCGTTGTTCATTGGTTGGACTGCGGCGAAAGACGGCAGCGAATGCACAGCGTCTGCGCGGAAATTGCTCGGTATACAAGGGACGATACTCCTTCAGTGACGGTCCCCATGTAGGGTCGGGCTGCACGGACTGACGAAGACGCTGTTGGGGGGGAAAAGTGTTTTATTCTCTGAACATTTTGGAACATTTAAACAAGAAAAGACAAGATTTTTTTTTTAATTTTTAATTTTTCGTGAAGGCAGAGAGAAGGCAACAACAGCACTGACAAGATTGAAGACCATATGGAAGGACAGAAACATCACACTCTGCTCCAAGATCAGACTGATGCGCTCCTTAGTCATCTCAGTGTTCTTGTATGCCTGCGAGTCATGGACCCTCACAGCAGACCTTGAAAGGAGGATACAAGCCACTGAAATGAGATGTTTTCGAAGGCTGCTTGGCATCTCATACAGAGATCACATCACAAACGAGGAAGTGGGAAGCAGAATCAGGCAAGCCATCGGGCCCTATGAAGACTTATTAGCCATTGTGAGAAAACGCAAACTGAAGTGGTATGGGCATGTCACGCGTTCAGCAGGGCTTGCCAAAACAATCCTGCAAGGCACTGTGCAAGGAGGACGAAGGAGATGAAGACAGAGGAAAAGATGGGAGGACAATATCTCAGAGTGGACAGGACTGAAGCTGGGCGATACGCTGAGAATGGCAGAGAACAGAGAGGAATGGAGGGAGCTGGTTGCCAAGTCATCAGTGGTGCCCCTACGGTCGGCAAGACTACGGGATATAGATAGATAGGGAGAAGGGTCTTTCGAGGACTCTGCTGAAACTGTGTCTCACAAGTGTCTTTGAAAAACATTAATCTTTCAAACATATTAACCGATTCAGCCCCGAGTCCTTACAGCAGGAGATTGATTGATCATGATAATTCAACGGCAGTGCCAGATCTAACAGTTTGTCTGTCCAGCGCTGAGTGATTCCCCTTGGTTTGTGTACAATTCTGCCAGCGCTAGCCTCACCTATCTGGTTTGTGAGTATCTACAACTCGAGGCAAATCTGAATCGTTACATTGTTGTGTAATGTTCTGTGCATCTACTGTGGGAAATCAGGGTATTTACCAGACCACATATAGTAGTGCACCTTCGTGTTTGTGTATGTATGTTTCTCCTGCCTACTTCCTATGTTCTGGAGAAAGACATGGGTTATAAGCGAGACCTGATGCATCCTTTTTGAGGATGTAGATGATCGTCTTGTTCTATACCTGCGTATTTCTCTGTGGGCTGGCGAGTGGGTGACTGATAGGCAGGGGTAGGGGATCTAACTGTTTGTCTGTCCAGCACTGAGTGATTCCCCTTGGTTTGTGTACAATTCTGCCAGCGCTAGCGTCACCTATTTGGTTTGTGAGTAAAAATGAAGGCGCCAAGCTAATCTCGCTCTACCCTTGAATTATCATGGTCAATCTACCTCCTCAACTGGTACACAGTAACACTTCCAAAATTTGGGAAATCACATGTGGGGCTAAAACGGCCAATCATTCAATCCTGTGAGTCCATTTTGTCAGACCTTCATGGAAATTTATACAAATTTCATCTGATCAATTTTTTAAATTTTTTTTCCGTTGCAGGACCCTGCGTCGAAAAATGAACATTTTTTCATCAAATTGATATTAGTCCATAAGCTAGGAAGGTCTACCGTGCACCCCCCCCCCCCCCCAGTACTCAATAAGATGGTTTCAAAGTGTTCCTTGGTATGTCCTGAGATGTTTAAGCGATGTTCCCTGAAAATCCTTAGAAACACACCAGAGATATAGCCGATGGCGCAAGGGTACCCCCATTCACGCTCTTCGCAGGTGCTAAAATGAGGTTGAGAAACATTTTCCTCTAAATATATCAGAATTCATTCCAGAAGCCCAAATCAGGCAATATTATGTTAAAGCACACGTTCTGCAGCCTCTGCAAAAAAACGGAATGAAAAAATATTGAATCTCTGGCTCACAGTGAAGGTATTTGTTCACCCAGCAAACGCCCATTTCCGCGAAATCGCAAAAAAAGACAAAAATAATGTGTCAGATGCCTTCAGACATTTTCTATAGCGCTGACAGTCCATTTTCAGGCTTACATCATTTAAACAGGATGTCACAATTATTATAAACTTGACTAGGTGATGCTGTGATTACTGTGAGTGCCACAGTGGTTGATTTTGTACCCCTACCCCCAAGTTGTAAAAATACACAAAATTAATTAGAAAAAAAATACTAAATTTATTCCATTTTATTTTGACCTCTCTTTACCTATTAAGTTTCAATAATGTGAGCATAAAGTGCAAGAAAATAAGGAAAGTTGGCATCCTTTACGGTACATTCGTGGTGAATGATAGCTTTTTCCCATTTGAAATTGCCGAATTGGGAAACGTACGTTGTTTCCGATGCCCTCAGAAATTGTGTATACAACCGATAGGTCTTTGTTAGGTTTTATTGGTTAGGATAGAGAACCACAGTTACTCCCAACCTGATTTTGTGATGCTGTGATGCATTTAGGGGCCACAGTGGCTGAATCTGCTGCCCTACCCCCAATTTACCAGTACGCAAAGTAACGCAAAACAATCCTAAAAAATTGCTTACGTCATACTCTTAAATATTTTTTGTTGCCAGTTTTTTTTTCTAAAGTATGCATACTGAGCATAAAAAGTTGTGATCATTTCATTAATTTCAATGTAACCCATCTATTTTAATTGTAACTATTTTTAACTGGGTGGTCTTTTAGGTGATATTTTACCTAGCGTAAGGCGGGTCTAGTAAGGTCTCCCCTTTTTCTTTCATTTATTTTCATTTAGAAATGTGTAAATATGAATATGCGTAATAAAGTTTCATGGTTCCTAACAGCCAAAACAATGTTATCAAAAATACTTAGTTTCTACATGTCGACCACGAGATCTCCACTTTCACCTTCTGCAACGTTCAATTTTTTTATGGCCGTCTTTAAATTTTATATTGTTCTGGCTGCCAATAAGTGAGCTGTCAAAAGCTCGGCAGCATGTTTTCAGAGTTTGGTGTACAGGGGCGTGTCTTCTGGTCAGAACTGCCAGCAGACCGCTTCTCTGTATGGACATGTTTGGAGAATGTGCTAAGGAGACTGATTTTCTACGCCAAATTCGCATAGGGCTGTTTCCGCATGACCCAGCCTCACGAGGTGAGTCCAGCAGGGTCCTTACGCTCTGTGAACATTTTTGAAAGTTGTTAAAAAATGACAAGGCTTTTTCAGGGCCCTGGAAAGTCTGTCAATTTCAGTCCTATTCCTTAAAGTCTGTGAAAGTTTGTAAAAATGAGAATGTGCTGGCAAACCTTTGTCTACTTCTTTTTTTTTTTTTCTCCCCCAATTTGTGACTATTCCATTGCAAACGATCATGCTGACGCTTGTTGCAAGTGATCTATATTTAGCTCTGATCATAAAGTGACTGCATGGCCTTTCTGCTGAACATTCTGATTGGTTGTTTACGCTTCTATCGAAGTCCGCCATTCGCTAAGCGTTCTTTTATTTGGGTATCTCTTCATGCATTAGGCACGGACGCTTCAAATAATTGCTGATACAGAATGATCTGATTAAAGTGTCTAAACCTTCAGGCTTCAGTTTGGGTTTGTGAAACGTTCCTGCTTTTCTGTATGGACCCAGTCCAGAGTAATCAGTGCGTAGATGAAAGATGGTGGCCTGGCTCTCCCTGTTCAGCTTGTTGGTGTCATCTGACCACGGGCTGCAGCCGCCATTCTGCTGTTGCCAATCACTTTGTTGTTGTAGTGTCTCCATTCCCAGCTAGTCCAGAAATGCACTGGAATCCACTGCAGCACTATTTTGTGGACAAGGGCATCCAGTCTATCTTGAAGCTTCCTTATGAGATCAGTGGATCAAGCTGCTGCCTTTCCCTAGCTAGTGCTCTGCTGCTGTGTTGAGCACCTGCAGATCTGTATGATAGTTGGAGCTGCTGCCGCCAGCTGGTAAGGAGAGGGAGGTAGTAGTGCGGTCTGCACAACAGATGTACACGCCACTTCCTTCATTCCGCACGGCATCTTGTGTGGTATCACAGCTGCTGTGAGGGTAGCGCTTGTGCACAACCTCCAGCAAGATGGCTTTGTGCAGTGCCGCAACCTTTGGCAAAGAGTCCTGGAACATTGTTTATGTTGTCTTGAAGGCTCTTTCGAGATGTCCAGGTATCTGAAGGGAGCTGTTCACACATCTTTGGGCTTGGTTCCAGGACGTCAGTGTTAGCCCTTTGCAGGACCTTAAGTTGGCGGTTCAGACTTAGGCGTTTCTGACGGTTCTTGGTCTGCTCCTGTAGTCTCCCATGCTGTCGGTGTTTAGTAAGTCTCTTCGTCGTGTGTGCTTTTCTGCATTCCAGTGGCTCCAATGTCCTCCATTTCCTAAATTGGGGTGCTCCAGATGGCTCTAAGAATGTCACTGTATCATGAGAATGACCCATGTTCTGCATCTTCTCAAGCCTGGCTTTTTGGGTTTTGCAGGCAGTGTTTCATGTTGTCGATGTATCTTGGTACCGCACAACTGGTCTGACCGAGCTGGTGTTTGCTTGTGCCAGGATGCTATAATTTGCGCCAATGTGGTTCCCACCAGTTTCTTCATCAGAGACTTTTTTTTGCAGCTCTAGCTTCCATGGCTTCGATGTGAGGCCTCCACATGAATACAGTAATTTATTTGTTGCCAGTAAAGTTGGCCTGTCTGTTTTTGGTACTGGAAGGTCTCCAGTTTTGAGGTGACCTCTTCCGTCTGATAGAAAGAGATGGTCTAGCTCAGGTTGAGTGGTCTCTTTCAGTCCAGCTGCTGACTCTATTGGCAGCATCCTGGATTCTGGAGGATGCTATTTTTTTGATGTTCTGCTGCGCTCCACACTGCAAAGTCATCCGCATGGAGGATGTTCGAGACGAACCTTGATACTGTTGTACTGATATCATTAATGTAGACCAAGAACAGCATCAGACACAACGTCTCCCTGAGGTACACCTTCCCCGAGTTTGACAAGAGTGCTCAATGTGCAGGCGGTAGAAGCGGCAGCCCCTGTTAAGCATGCCTTAAATAAAAAGAATTACAATTAAATTGATGGGTCACATTGAAATTAATGAAATGATCACAAATGTTTATGCTCAATATGCATATTTTGTTGAGAAAACTGGCAACAAAAATATTTAAAGAGAGGAGCAATTGTTATGATCATTTTTCGTTCCTTTGCATACTGGTAAAATGGGGGTAGGGCAGCAGATTCAGCCACTGTGGCCCCTAAATGCATTACAGCATCATAAAATCAGGTTGGGAGTAACTGTGGTACTCTATCCTAACCAATAAAACATAAAAAGACCTATCAGATGTGTACAGAATTTCTGAGGGCATCAGAAACAACGTATGTTTCCCAATGTGGCAATTTTAAATGGGAAAAAGCTATTATTGACCACGAACATACCGTAAAGGATGCCGACTTTCCTTATTTTCTTGCACTTTATGCTCACATTATTGAAACTTAATAGGTAAAGAGAGGTCAAAATAAAATGGAATAACTTAAGTATTTGTTTCTAATTAATTTTGTGTATTTTTACAACTTGGGGGTAGGGATACAAAATCAACCACTGTGGCACTCACAGTAATCTCAGCATCACCTAGTCAAGTTTATAATAATTGTGACATCCTGTTTTAATGATGTAAACCTGAAAATGGACTGTCAGTGCTATAGAAAATGTCTGAAGGCATCTGACACATTATTTTTGGTTTTTTTTTTTTGCGATTTCGCGGAAATGGTCGTTTACTGGGTGAACAAATACCTTCCCTGTGAGCCAGAGATTCATTTTTTTTTCATTCTGTTTTTTGCAGAGGATGCAGAAGGTGTGCCTTGACATAATATTGCCTGTTTTGGGCTTCTGGGATGAATTCTGATATATTTAGAGGAAAATGTTTCTCAACCTCATTTTAGCACTTGTGAAGAGCGTGAATAGGGGTACCCTTGCGCCATCGGCTATGTCTCTGGTGTGTTCCTAAGGATTTTCGGGGAACATGGCTTAAACATCTCAGGACATACTAAGGAACACTTTGAAACCCATCTTATTGAGTACTGGGGGGGGGGGGGGGGGGGGGTGCACGGTAGACCTTCCTAGCTTATGGCCAGGAGACAAATAAGACACATCTGGACTATATTTTTAACTCATTCAGCCCGACGGCCGTATTTCCCAAATTTAGGAGGCGTCATCTAACGACTATGAACCAGCTGCAGGAGATGGATCGACCATGATCATTCAAGGGCAGTGCCAGATTAGCTTGGCGCGACAGGCGCCAAGCTAATCTGGCACTACCCTTGAATTATCATGGTCGATCCATCTCCTGCTGTGGTGCGTCAGGGCTGAATGGGTTCACAGATAAGAGAGAGGTCACAGTCACGGTAAATGTAAGTAAGTTATGTAGCTTAACGCCGAGCAGGCAACAAAAGCCATCTCATGCATCTCGTCTGCATAGAAGTGTACTTGTGGCGTACTCCCCGAGTGGGTCTACCTGGGGGAGTATTCCCGCAAACGGTTCGTGTTAGAAAAGTCTACATCAAACCTGTGGCTAGCATGTCGCGAACCCTACCTGCATGAACGATCCCTTATGTGACAGAAGTTCCTTGACCATGAAGAATGGAATGGGCAGGATTGGAATGACGGAGATGAAGAAACCCAGGGCGTTGGCCTCCGCTGGGTACACGTAACCGTCGTACGTGGGTAGGGTATAGGTGGCGCACGTGAAAATAAACGCCATCTGTTGGGGGAAAAAATGCAGGCCGTTTTCGAGAAGCATACAAACACAGGGGCAGGATGACACACGAATGATCTGAAATTCACGTTACAGCGGTTTCGATCTCACATGACTACAGGCGTGTGAGACAGAGACGAGGAATAACGTGCATTTATCTTCAAATCATTCGTTTTTCGGCATTTTCCTGTTGAAGAAAGACAGTCACGAGTTTCATAGTTGAATGAACGATAATGAACGACCTCAATCCTCCCTCCCCCCTCCTCCCCCCCCCAACTCCCTTAATAGGCACGTACTGAATTGCGGTGTACATGTGTGTGTGTGTGTGTGTGTGTGTGTGCGTGCGTGCATGCGCGGGTTGCGATGTGCATGCGTGCGTACCTGAGTGCGTGTGTGGGTATGTGTGTGTGTATGTGCGTGGTGCGTGCGTGCGTGAGCGAATGTAGCAGTGCATGCAGCAGTGTGTGGTATGTGTATGTTTACATGTCTATGTCACTTATGTAGTAGATGTAGCAACGGCAAGTTTGAAAACTGGTCCTGTTACCAATAACTTCTACCGTTGGAAAATAAAGGTTCATTGTTCATTGTTCATTGTTTACGCCCCCTCTCCCCAGCGACCACAATAAGCACCCCTCGTTGGTTGTTCTTCTATGTAGTTTGATTCGCTTGACCCTTTTAGCCACAAGGTCCCATTTCTCACATTTTGGAGGTGTTGTCTAACGACTATGTACCATTTGCAGGAGATGGCTTGACCATGATAATTCAAGGGTAGTGCCAGATTAGCTTGGCGCCTTCAGGCGCCAGGCTAATCTGGCAATACCCTTGAACTATCATGGTCAAGCCATCTCCTGCTGTAAGGACCCGAGGCTAAAAGGGTTACAACAAACCTTGGATATAACAGCGAACTTGTCCGCGCCCCCTGGCCTGTTGTAAGTATCCGATGGTCTCAGTACTTACCAGCATAAGGAAGGGTGTGATGAAACACCAACACAGCTTCATCAGTACAGACGGCCGTTTGCCCAACATTAGCTCTATGTCCGAGCTAAATCTATCCACGCCTGGAAAAAAAAAAGAGAGAAGATTTGTAACCCCTTCGCCGTCCCAGTGATCGCGAATTACGCGCCTGCGGCCACTGTACACTGATCGACCTTCGCGTGATCGCGAATTACGCGCCTGCGGCCACTGTACACTGATCGACCTTCGCGTGAAAAAAACAAAACAAAACAAGATGTGATGAACCATAAAGTCCCTTCTCTATGACTGCTGACCTCGCTGTCAATGGTCTCTACCTCTTGTCTTTGACCTGATTCTGCTGTTGAATTATCTCCTATTGAAAATGTCTCGTACATCTGCCAATGCGTCAGTGGGTTCTATAAGGGGCGCAGGACATACGCGTCATTGATTTGTTCAAAGTCATTTGTCATGACGTATGTTTTAGTTTTTACGTAATTTTATATTTTACGTGATATGAGTTTCACTTTCGCTTCATAGGCTTGAGAAAATGGTGACAAAACTAGAACTTCACGGTACAAATTCAGTCTTGCTATACTTTGTGTGAAAGCAGGTTGACTTTACCTAGCTACATGATATACTGAGTACACGGGTCACTTGCATGCTCTTCTGAAAGCTCGTCGATGTGTGTGTGCGTGTTAGTGCGTGAGTGCGCGCCCGCTCCAAACATCTCCAAGAGGTATAGATCCTCATGCGCATGAGCATCCATTCCTCCTGGAGATGCGCGCACGTTTGTGTGAGAATGAGAGCCGCGCTCGCGAGAGAATGACGTCATATTTAGAGTATTATGTCAGTGTCTGCGTGGTGACGGAGTTGCCTCTTTTACGTTAACGCCACTGTCCGACTTTCTCTAGAAGTAAAGGCTTTTTAGTGTTTTAATTCATTTCTGAAAAGAATTATTTTTTACTAAAGAAGTTGAAAGGATACAAAGCTGGCTGACTAATTTATCCAATAAATTTATCCAAACTTGCTATATGCAAAATTCCAAGTAAGTATGACAAAAATTACGGACTCTAATCTGGGTCAACCGACTTCCTATAAACGATTGTTTATATCTTCAATGAGACATTTAATTACAATATGCTCGGAGGCTCTCTTAGCCACCCACTTAAGAAAGTATTTCGCCAAGTTTCAAGCTTGTGTGTACAGAAATATCGGAGATTCTCTTGTTTACAAACATACGCACACACATACATACATACGCACATAAACACATACAAACGCACGTACGGCGCTTTGCGCCAAATGTGCGTTCAGCAGCGAGATTATCGTAACTAGACATGTCGTAATTTTTATTTTGTTACTTCAATTGTTAGACGTTTAGCCTGCCCGCCTTTGACATCATGGACATTCAATTCGCCCCACCGCGCCGCCATCCTAAAATGTCCCTTCTATAAACAGAAAGGACTGAAAAAGAGACGTGTGTTGGGCCAAAATAGGCGTGAAGAACACAGGACTAACAAGAGGCGTGAAGAACACAGGACTAACAAGGGGCGTGAAGAACACAGGACTAACAAGAGGCGTGAAGAACACAGGACTAACAAGAGGCGTGAAGAACACAGGACTAACAAGAGGCGTGAAGAACACAGGACTAACAAGAGGCGTGAAGAACACAGGACTAACAAGAGGCGTGAAGAACACAGGACTAACAAGAGGCGTGAAGAACACAGGACTAACAAGAGGCGTGAAGAACACAGGACTAACAAGAGGCGTGAAGAACACAGGACTAACAAGAGGCGTGAAGAACACAGGACTAACAAGAGGCGTGAAGAACACAGGACTAACAAGAGGCGTGAAGAACACAGGACTAACAAGAGGCGTGAAGAACACAGGACTAACAAGGGGCGTGAAGACCACAGGACTAACAAGAGGCGTGAAGAACACAGGACTAACAAGAGGCGTGAAGAACACAGGACTAACAAGGGGCGTGAAGAACACAGGACTAACAAGAGGCGTGAAGAACACAGGACTAACAAGAGGCGTGAAGAACACAGGACTAACAAGAGGCGTGAAGAACACAGGACTAACAAGAGGCGTGAAGAACACAGGACTAACAAGAGGCGTGAAGAACACAGGACTAACAAGAGGCGTGAAGAACACAGGACTAACAAGAGGCGTGAAGAACACAGGACTAACAAGAGGCGTGAAGAACACAGGACTAACAAGGGGCATGAAGACCACAGGACTAACAAGAGGCGTGAAGAACACAGGACTAACAAGAGGCGTGAAGAACACAGGACTAACAAGGGGCGTGAAGAACACAGGACTAACAAGAGGCGTGAAGAACACAGGACTAACAAGAGGCGTGAAGAACACAGGACTAACAAGAGGCGTGAAGAACACAGGACTAACAAGAGGCGTGAAGAACACAGGACTAACAAGAGGCGTGAAGAACACAGGACTAACAAGAGGCGTGAAGAACACAGGACTAACAAGAGGCGTGAAGAACACAGGACTAACAAGAGGCGTGAAGAACACAGGACTAACAAGAGGCGTGAAGAACACAGGACTAACAAGAGGCGTGAAGAACACAGGACTAACAAGAGGCGTGAAGAACACAGGACTAACAAGGGGCGTGAAGAACACAGGACTAACAAGAGGCGTGAAGAACACAGGACTAACAAGAGGCGTGAAGAACACAGGACTAACAAGAGGCGTGAAGAACACAGGACTAACAAGAGGCGTGAAGAACACAGGACTAACAAGAGGCGTGAAGAACACAGGACTAACAAGAGGCGTGAAGAACACAGGACTAACAAGAGGCGTGAAGAACACAGGACTAACAAGAGGCGTGAAGAACACAGGACTAACAAGAGGCGTGAAGAACACAGGACTAACAAGAGGCGTGAAGAACACAGGACTAACAAGAGGCGTGAAGAACACAGGACTAACAAGAGGCGTGAAGAACACAGGACTAACAAGAGGCGTGAAGAACACAGGACTAACAAGAGGCGTGAAGAACACAGGACTAACAAGAGGCGTGAAGAACACAGGACTAACAAGAGGCGTGAAGAACACAGGACTAACAAGAGGCGTGAAGAACACAGGACTAACAAGAGGCGTGAAGAACACAGGACTAACAAGAGGCGTGAAGAACACAGGACTAACAAGAGTCGTGAAGAACACAGGACTAACAAGAGGCGTGAAGAACACAGGACTAACAAGAGGCGTGAAGAACACAGGACTAACAAGAGGCGTGAAGAACACAGGACTAACAAGAGGCGTGAAGAACACAGGACTAACAAGAGGCGTGAAGAACACAGGACTAACAAGGGGCGTGAAGAACACAGGACTAACAAGAGGCGTGAAGAACACAGGACTAACAAGGGGCGTGAAGAACACAGGACTAACAAGAGGCGTGAAGAACACAGGACTAACAAGAGGCGTGAAGAACACAGGACTAACAAGAGGCGTGAAGAACACAGGACTAACAAGAGGCGTGAAGAACACAGGACTAACAAGAGGCGTGAAGAACACAGGACTAACAAGAGGCGTGAAGAACACAGGACTAACAAGAGGCGTGAAGAACACAGGACTAACAAGAGGCGTGAAGAACACAGGACTAACAAGAGGCGTGAAGAACACAGGACTAACAATGGGCATGAAGAACACAGGACTAACAAGAGGCGTGAAGAACACAGGACTAACAAGAGGCGTGAAGAACACAGGACTAACAAGGGGCGTGAAGAACACAGGACTAACAAGAGGCGTGAAGAACACAGGACTAACAAGAGGCGTGAAGAACACAGGACTAACAAGAGGCGTGAAGAACACAGGACTAACAAGAGGCGTGAAGAACACAGGACTAACAAGAGGCGTGAAGAACACAGGACTAACAAGAGGCGTGAAGAACACAGGACTAACAAGAGGCGTGAAGAACACAGGACTAACAAGGGGCGTGAAGAACACAGGACTAACAAGAGGCGTGAAGAACACAGGACTAACAAGAGGCGTGAAGAACACAGGACTAACAAGAGGCGTGAAGAACACAGGACTAACAAGAGGCGTGAAGAACACAGGACTAACAAGAGGCGTGAAGAACACAGGACTAACAAGAGGCGTGAAGAACACAGGACTAACAAGAGGCGTGAAGAACACAGGACTAACAAGAGGCGTGAAGAACACAGGACTAACAAGAGGCGTGAAGAACACAGGACTAACAAGAGGCGTGAAGAACACAGGACTAACAAGAGGCGTGAAGAACACAGGACTAACAAGAGGCGTGAAGAACACAGGACTAACAAGAGGCGTGAAGAACACAGGACTAACAAGAGGCGTGAAGAACACAGGACTAACAAGAGGCGTGAAGAACACAGGACTAACAAGAGGCGTGAAGAACACAGGACTAACAAGAGGCGTGAAGAACACAGGACTAACAAGAGGCGTGAAGAACACAGGACTAACAAGAGGCGTGAAGAACACAGGACTAACAAGAGGCGTGAAGAACACAGGACTAACAAGAGGCGTGAAGAACACAGGACTAACAAGAGGCGTGAAGAACACAGGACTAACAAGAGGCGTGAAGAACACAGGACTAACAAGAGGCGTGAAGAACACAGGACTAACAAGAGGCGTGAAGAACACAGGACTAACAAGAGGCGTGAAGAACACAGGACTAACAAGAGGCGTGAAGAACACAGGACTAACAAGAGGCGTGAAGAACACAGGACTAACAAGAGGCGTGAAGAACACAGGACTAACAAGAGGCGTGAAGAACACAGGACTAACAAGAGGCGTGAAGAACACAGGACTAACAAGAGGCGTGAAGAACACAGGACTAACAAGAGGCGTGAAGAACACAGGACTAACAAGAGGCGTGAAGAACACAGGACTAACAAGAGGCGTGAAGAACACAGGACTAACAAGAGGCATGAAGAACACAGGACTAACAAGAGGCGTGAAGAACACAGGACTAACAAGAGACGTGAAGAACACAGGACTAACAAGAGACGTGAAGAACACAGGACTAACAAGAGGCGTGAAGAACACAGGACTAACAAGAGGCGTGAAGAACACAGGACTAACAAGAGACGTGAAGAACACAGGACTAACAAGAGGCGTGAAGAACACA
This sequence comes from Semisulcospira habei, assembly GCA_036245525.1. Taxonomy (NCBI): domain Eukaryota; kingdom Metazoa; phylum Mollusca; class Gastropoda; family Semisulcospiridae; genus Semisulcospira; species Semisulcospira habei. Next base: position 2,128,649 of record BTPG01000007.1, read on the forward strand.
GGACTAACAAGAGGCGTGAAGAACACAGGACTAACAAGAGGCGTGAAGAACACAGGACTAACAAGAGGCGTGAAGAACACAGGACTAACAAGAGGCGTGAAGAACACAGGACTAACAAGAGGCGTGAAGAACACAGGACTAACAAGAGGCGTGAAGAACACAGGACTAACAAGAGGCGTGAAGAACACAGGACTAACAAGAGGCGTGAAGAACACAGGACTAACAAGAGGCGTGAAGAACACAGGACTAACAAGAGGCGTGAAGAACACAGGACTAACAAGAGGCGTGAAGAACACAGGACTAACAAGAGGCGTGAAGAACACAGGACTAACAAGGGGCGTGAAGAACACAGGACTAACAAGAGGCGTGAAGAACACAGGACTAACAAGAGGCGTGAAGAACACAGGACTAACAAGAGGCGTGAAGAACACAGGACTAACAAGGGGCGTGAAGAACACAGGACTAACAAGGGGCGTGAAGAACACAGGACTAACAAGAGGCGTGAAGAACACAGGACTAACAAGAGGCGTGAAGAACACAGGACTAACAAGAGGCGTGAAGAACACAGGACTAACAAGAGGCGTGAAGAACACAGGACTAACAAGAGGCGTGAAGAACACAGGACTAACAAGAGGCGTGAAGAACACAGGACTAACAAGAGGCGTGAAGAACACAGGACTAACAAGAGGCGTGAAGAACACAGGACTAACAAGAGGCGTGAAGAACACAGGACTAACAAGAGGCATGAAGAACACAGGACTAACAAGAGGCGTGAAGAACACAGGACTAACAAGAGACGTGAAGAACACAGGACTAACAAGAGACGTGAAGAACACAGGACTAACAAGAGGCGTGAAGAACACAGGACTAACAAGAGGCGTGAAGAACACAGGACTAACAAGAGACGTGAAGAACACAGGACTAACAAGAGGCGTGAAGAACACAGGACTAACAAGAGGCGTGAAGAACACAGGACTAACAAGAGGCGTGAACCCTCATGAGCCCCCGCTTTATGTCTCTTGCAGCTTCGCTGTAGCCGTAAGGTTCAAATTCACAGACCAGCACACACATTTGAGAATGAAGGAGTTAGTGGTTGGGAGTTAGTGCTTGGCCATCTGGAACCCGCTGTCAAAAACTGAACTGCGTAATCGGCCCACGCTGTCCCAGTTCAAGTCTCACATGTTGTCAGGCCTTAAGCATGTAACACTTTCTAGATCTCACTTTACCAAATTGTTACCTGACATTCAGATTCTGGACTTGATGTTACAGGGGGGAGGATGCAAGGTGTGGGGATATGGATGGGGTGGTCTCAAGTAGTGCATGCTTGCGTGTTGTGTGTATGTTTTTTTTTTCTTTCTTTCTTTCTTTTTTCTTTTGCGCAGTGTTTTCTGGAGGACAGCGCTCTAAAAGAACTATGCATTAATATTATTATTATTATTATTATTATTATTATTATCATTCAGGCTTTCCGTTTAAATAAAAATTCTCCGTATTTCACGGACAAACTTTGACAGAAAATGGAAGGCCGTACGTACCCAGGACGGACTAATCTTGAGAAAAAAACACTTTATCTCTGCTGTAGTTTAAGTACTCGACGAACTGTACAGCACCTAAGACGGATTTTTGTCGTGCACCTCCCCCCCCCCCCCCCCCCGCCCCCGCCAACCCTGCACCCACCTCTTCCCCCCCCCCCCTGTCCCCCCTCCACCCTCTCCCTCCCCTCCTCCCCCCCCCCCACACAACCACCCCTCCCCCGCCCCCACCACCATCGGGAACGCTATCTGGGTACGGCCTGCAGCCGTAAGGTCACAAATGACACACGAGTGCACGAAAGGACGTATCTACTCGTGTGTTATTTAACCCTTTCCGTGCAGGTAGCGGTTTTAGTCGCCATAATTCCTGTAGGAACCACCGCAACTAAAACCGTTACCGACACGCACAGGGTTGAATAAAAATCAGGAACAGCGGATAAAAACAGCAATGCATAACAAGACAGAACAGCCTGGAACAGAACACAATTAAGAATAAATCGGTAAAACTAAACCAAATCAAACCAAGCCCAACACAACAAATCCAAACAAACAAACGAAGAGACCCACAATTTTACCAACCACCAAAGCAAACCAAGCCAACCAAGCCAACCAACAATCACCCAAATTAGCTAACCCACCAAATTGAAATGAAATGAAACGAAATGAAATCAAACCAACTGAAATTCTGAACAACCAAACAACCACTCAGCTATTCTAATTTGTTCACCATATATCCAGCCGACGATGAGGCACTCCAGGAATGACGACAGTATAAGGCAAAAAGCGACGAGGTACCAGTCAAGAAGTTGGAACACGTAAATACCGCCCTGAAACAAAACACCATTAGGATCTATACTTGATAACAAGTGAACACCATGAGGATCTATACTTGATAACACCATGAGGATCTATACTTGATAACAAGTGAACACCATGAGGATCTATACTTGATAACACCATGAGGATCTATACTTGATAACACCATGAGGATCTATACTTGATAACACCATGAGGATATTTGCTTGATAACAAGTGAACACCATGAGGATCTATACTTGATAACACCATGAGGATCTATACTTGATAACACCATGAGGATCTATACTTGATAACACCATGAGGATCTATACTTGATAACAAGCGACTGACTGCATGGGGCACGGGTTCACATGAACCTTTAACTCTTTCGAGACGTGCCGCATCCGGATTCGTGGCGTCAAGCTGGCTCCATATGTACACACGGCGTCAAGCCGGCTCCATATGTACACACGGCGTCAAGCCGGCTCCATATGTACACACGGTATCAAGCCAGCTCCATATGTACACATGGCGTCAAGCCGGCTCCATATGTACACACGGCGTCAAGCCGGCTCCATATGTACACACAGCGTCAAGCCAGCTCCATATGTACATGCGGCGTCAAGCCAGCTCCATATGTACACACGGCGTCAAGCCAGCTCCATATGTACATGCGGCGTCAAGCTGGCTCCATATGTACACATGGTGTCAAGCCAGCTCCATATGTACACGCGGCGTCAAGCTGGCTCCATATGTACACACGGCGTCAAGCTGGCTCCATATGTACACACGGCATCAAGCCGGCTCCATAATGTACACATGGCATAAAGCCAGCTCCATATTACACATGGTGTCAAGCCGGCTCCATATGTACACACGGCGTCAAGCCGGCTACATAATGTACACGCGGCGTAAAGCCGGCTCCATATGTACACACAGCGTCAAGCTGGCTCCATATGTACACATGGCGTCAAGCCGGCTCCATATGTACACACGGCATCAAGCCGGCTTCATATGTACACACGGCATCAAGCCGGCTCCATATGTACACGTGGTGTCAAGGAGACTCCATATGTACACACGGCGTCAAGCCAGCCCCATATGTACACATGGCGTCAAGCCGGCTCCATATGCACACACGGCATCAAGCCGGCTCCATATGTACACACGGCGTCAAGCCGGCTCCATATGTACACTCGGCGTTAAGCCGGCTCCATATGTACACACAGCGTCAAGCCGGCTCCATAATGTACACACGGCGTCAAGCCGGCTCCATAATGTACACAAGGCATCAAGCCGGCTCCATATGTACACATGGTGTCAAGCCAGCTCCATGTGTACACACGGCGTCAAGCTGGTTCCATAATATACACACGGCGTAAAGCCGGCTCCATATGTACACACAGCGTCAAGCCGGCTCCATATGTACACACGGCATCAAGCCGGCTCCATATGTACACACGGCGTCAAGCCGGCTCCATATGTACACACGGCGTCAAGCCGCAAATCCGGATGCGGCATGTCTCGCAAGAGTTAAAACAGCATGAGAATCTGTACCCCGCGTTGTCAGACTGACTGATGAGAATCTGTACCCGGCGTTGTCAGACTGACTGATGAGAATCTGTACCCCGCGTTGTCAGACTGACTGATGTCGGCCAATACGTGCAAAATGTGAGTTCTTTATTTCGCTCCGTCTTGAGAGCATACAGCTCAGGGCTTCCATCAACAACTCCAGAATGTAGGGTGTTCGGCCGCAGGGCATGATGGGTTAACAGAGAGATAACCCTGTGGCTGTCCCCGCAGGAATCACCTCGACAAAAAGCGCTAGGGGACAGCCAAAGGGTTAAAAGGTTAACCCTTTTAGCCCCAAGGTACCATTTCTCAAATTGTGGAGGTGTTGCCTAAAACTATGTACGAGTTGTAGGAAATGGATTGATCATGATAATTCAAGGGTAGTGCCTAATGAGCTTGGCGCCTTCAGGCGCCAAGCTCATTTGGCACTACCCTTGAATTATCATGATCAATCCATCTCCTGCTGCAGGGTTCCGGGGCTAAATGGGTTAAACGCGCACTCAGTCTCACCTTTGTAGCGACGGGCAAGGAGACGAGGTAGCTTGCAATGGCCAGGGTGAGGGTGAGCGGGGCCCGCCATCTGGACAGGAGTTTGGGAAATGCATCCACGAGACCGCTTACTACAGCCTCGAACATCCCGAACTGGAAACAAGGACAGCAGCGAGGTTACATCATACTGGTGCAACAGCATTTTGTCTACACTCATTCTCTCTCTTAGTGTGTTTGTGGGTATTGTTTTGTTGCTTTTGTCAAACAAACAAACAGCTTCGTAAGATGGCTTTAAAAAACAATCAAACAATTTTTTCCGCCCATCCTTCCCTCCGTCCGTTCTCCCGTCCATCCATCCATCATTTTGCTACATTCCTCCATTCCCACCACCAAACACACCCAGCCTGTGATAGACGATGCGTGTCAACCATGCCCAGTATGTATTTCTTCTGTTCACAATCTAAGTCTACTTTTATTGAGAACAGAAGACGTAAACGCTGTACATCAACCCTTTCCGTCCTGATACTCTATTGCATGAAACATATTTGGCCATGCTAGTTCAAGGGTAGTGCCAGAATAGCTTGGCGCCCAAAGGCGCCAAGCTATTTTGGCGCCTCCTTTGAACTAAAGCGGTTGATCTATCTCCTGATCTGTGATGCAGCCTTCATAGGACAATACACAACTCAGGGTTTTAATAGATTAAATGATTCACAACCTGTGCGTACCCACACAGAGTACTACCACAGGCTAGTAAGTGTTCCACACCATATGGCTCGAATGCGGTCTCATTTCAGCTCGTACGCATTCGAAATTCTTACTCGCTTCAGAAAGGACAAACAAACAAACAAACAAACAAACAAACAAACAGACGTGTTCAACAGCAGGTAAATCAAAGTGGCAAGATGACAGTGCGCATCAATCAATCAATCAATCAATCAATCAGTACAAATACCTGGCTATCGAGTCCTAGCGCCAGTAACATAGTAAAGAACAGCACAGCCCATAACGGCGGTACAGGCAGCTTGGAGATGGCTTCAGGGTAGGCCACTAGCGCTAGACCTGGACCTGGAAAATCAACACAAACATAACACTCATCATTCCTCGATCACCTTGTGTCAATGGGGAGAGAAACGTGAGAGGGAAGGGCCCAGTGTGTGTCAATGGGGAGAGAGACGTGAGAGGGAAGGGCCCAATGTGTGTCAATGGGGAGAGAGACGTGAGAGGGAAGGGCCCAATGTGTGTCAATGGGGAGAGAAACGTGAGAGGGAAGGGCCCAATGTGTGTCAATGGGGAGAGAGACGTGAGAGGGAAGGGCCCAGTGTGTGTCAATGGGGAGAGAGACGTGAGAGGGAAGGGCCCAGTGTGTGTCAATGGGGAGAGAGACGTGAGAGGGAAGGGCCCAATGTGTGTCAATGGGGAGAGAGACGTGAGAGGGAAGGGCCCAATGTGTGTCAATGGGGAGAGAGACGTGAGAGGGAAGGGCCCAATGTGTGTCAATGGGGAGAGAGACGTGAGAGGGAAGGGCCCAATGTGTGTCAATGGGGAGAGAGACGTGAGAGGGAAGGGCCCAATGTGTGTCAAGAAAAATGTCGTACTGGCCACGCAACCTTGTCTTAAACCCAATGTGTGTCAATGGGGAGAGAGACATGAGAGGGAAGGGCCCAGTGTGTGTCAATGGGGAGAGAGACATAAGAGGAAAGGGCCCAATGTGTGTCAATGGGGAGAGAGACGTGAGAGGGAAGGGCCCAATGTGTGTCAATGGGGGGAGAGACGTGAGAGGGAAGGGCCCAATGTGTGTCAATGGGGAGAGAAACGTGAGAAGGAAGGGCCCAATGTGTGTCAATCGGGAGAGAGACATGAGAGGGAAGGGCCCAATGTGTGTCAATGGGGAGAGAGACATGAGAGGGAAGGGCCCAATGTGTGTCAATAGGGAGAGAGACGTGAGAGGGAAGGGCCCAATGTGTGTCAATGGGGAGAGAGACGTGAGAGGGAAGGGCCCAATGTGTGTCAATGGGGAGAGAGACGTGAGAGGGAAGGGCCCAATGTGTGTCAATGGGGATAGAGACATGAGAGGGAAGGGCCCAGTGTGTGTCAATGGGGAGAGAGACGTGAGAGGGAAGGGCCCAATGTGTGTCAATGGGAAGAGAGACATGAGAGGGAAGTGCCCAGTGTGGGTCAATGGGGAGAGAGACGTGAGAGGGAAGGGCCCAATGTGTGTCAATGGGAAGAGAGACATGAGAGGGAAGTGCCCAGTGTGGGTCAATGGGGAGAGACGTGAGAGGGAAGGGCCCAATGTGTGTCAATGGGGAGAGAGACATGAGAGGGCAAGGCCCAATGTGTGTCAATGGGGAGAGAGACGTGAGAGCAAAAGGGCCCAATGTGTGTCAATGGGGAAAGCGACGTGAGAGGTAAGGGCCCAATGTGTGTCAATGGGGAGAGAGACATGAGAGGGAAGGGCCCAGTGTGTGTCAATGGGGAGAGAGACATAAGAGGAAAGGGCCCAATGTGTGTCAATGGGGAGAGAGACGTGAGAGGGAAGGGCCCAATGTGTGTCAATGGGGGGAGAGACGTGAGAGGGAAGGGCCCAATGTGTGTCAATGGGGAGAGAGACATGAGAGGGAAGGGCCCAATGTGTGTCAATGGGGAGAGAGATATGAGAGGGAAGGGCCCAGTGTGTGTCAATGGGGAGAGAGACGTGAGAGGGAAGGGCCCAATGTGTGTCAATGGGGAGAGAGACGTGAGAGGGAAGGGCCCAGTGCGTGTCAATGGGGAGAGAGACGTGAGAGGGAAGGGCCCAATGTGTGTCAATGGGGAGAGAGACGTGAGAGGGAAAGGCCCAATGTGTGTCAAGTCAAGTCAAGAGTTTTTATTTTGATGTTTGCACTTCGGCCATTTTCACACGGAGAGCGTATACATAATTATATCAGTTCAATACAACAAGAACATAACCTGGGGGTATATTGACATTCTAAGTTGAAATGACAGTTTTCATAAAAAGACAGTATCACGTGGCACAAAAGTAATCAATCAATCATTGGAACATATCGTTGTTTCTCTTTTTTGTCTCTCGAAACATTTAAAATGAAACCATGCCAACTGTCTCGCTCTACATGCATTTTCACAGGATAACAACTGAGTGAGTAAAACACTTTCACGGTTGTTATCTACAGTTGCCCAAAAATCCGGACGCAAGTCTATATACTTCGGACAGTAAAACACAACGTGAGCTTCGTCTTCGATAGTTTGTGGGAAAAAGGGACAGTCGTTCATTCCAGCAGTAACGCTTCGACTAAAACGATTCCTGTGTGTCTGGATATCACTTACTCCGAGCCTAAAGCGCACCAGGGTATCTCTGAAACATTTTATTCGAATATTTTTAAAATACGATTCAGGCTCCAGACGTTCTGTACAGCCGAAAACACTGACTGTCCCTGAGGCCGGCGAACCATTCTTGACGAACAACATCGATTAGTCTCTGCTTAAACTCAGACAAAAAGCGCCTTTCATTCCCTACTCCTTGGTTCATTCAAACAAAGTTAAATCCTGTATTCTCTAAAGTGGCTCGTATCCATCTTAATAATCTTAAGCCAAAAACGTATAGTTTTCATACAACAATTCACCAACAGTGGGTACCTTCCAAGCTCGCCGTATACCATGTCAGTGGAGGTTCGGACAGGAACATAAAAAAAACTTTTTTACAGGCGTACAGGTGTACTTTCACAGTGGAACTATCGTCGTGAAGGAGGCCTCATATTTCAGAAGCATACAAGAGTGTTGGCTGTACGACTGAATCAAAGAGTTTGAAAAAGGTTTCTTTTCTCATTCCATCAATGCGCCGCAGGGCTCTAATAATATCGGTGGTCGCTCTCTTTCCCTTAACGGCTAGCTGTTTGGCGCTTTGGAAGGTATTCATTGTGGTTGTGAAAGTAAAACCTAAATAAACGTCACTGTTTACTACTTCAAGTTGTTCGTTTCCAATAAACCAATTTTCACATTTGCTCATCAAACCACCTTTCCTGAAAACCATAACTTTAGTTTTGTCACAGTTGATTTGCAGCCCTAGTCTACAACAAGTACTAACTAGACAATTAATCTGATTTTGCAGACCAGATGGTGAACATGAAAGTAACACTAAATCGTCGGCAAAAAGTAAACCAAACTATTCCGCTAGTCCTGACCATAATTGAATGCCATGTTTTCCATCCATAGATAATTGTTCAGCTAGCTCGTTGATAACGAGCGAGAAAAATGTCGTACTGGCCACGCAACCTTGTCTTAAACCCAATGTGTGTCAATGGGGAGAGAGACGTGAGAGGGAAGGGCCCAAAGTGTGTCAATGGGGAGAGAGACGTGAGAGGGAAGGGCCCAGTGTGTGTCAATGGGGAGAGAGACGTGAGAGGGAAGGGCCCAATGTGTGTAAATGGGGAGAGAGACGTGAGAGGGAAGGGCCCAATGTGTGTCAATGGGGAGAGAGACGTGAGAGGGAAGGGCCCAATGTGTGTCAATGGGGAGAGAGACGTGAGAGGGAAGGGCCCAATGTGTGTCAATGGGGAGAGAGACGTGAGAGGGAAGGGCCCAATGTGTGTAAATGGGGAGAGAGACGTGAGAGGGAAGGGCCCAATGTGTGTAAATGGGGAGAGAGACGTGAGAGGGAAGGGCCCAGTGTGTGTCAATGGGGAGAGAGACGTGAGAGGGAAGGGCCCAATGTGTGTCAATGGCGAGAGAGACGTGAGAGGGAAGGGCCCAGTGTGTGCCAATGGGGAGAGAGACGTGAGAGGGAAGTGCCCAGTGTGTGTCAATGGGGAGAGAGACGTGAGAGGGAAGGGCCCAATGTGTGTCAATGGGGAGAGAGACATGAGAGGGAAGGGCCCAGTGTGTCAATGGGGAGAGAGACTTGAAAGGGAAGGGCCCAATGTGTGTCAATGGGGAGAGAGAGGTGAGAGGGAAGGGCCCAGTGTGTGTCAATGGGGAGAGAGACGTGAGAAGGAAGGGCCCAATCGGTGTGTCAATGGGGAGAGAGACGTGAGAGGGAAGGGCCCAATGTGTGTCAATGGGGAGAGAGACTGAGAGGGAAGGGCCCAATGTGTGTCAATGGGGAGAGAGACGTGAGAGGGAAGGGCCCAGTGCGCAAAAGGCCAGCGGGCGCGGGCCCACTAAATAGTACACATATCAATCATACAACAGAAGTGTAGGATTTCCAATCACCCCACTGCAGTGAAAGTAAGGGGATGTGTTCTATAATGTAAACAGATCTGTAAAAAAAAAAAAAAAAAAAAAAAAATTGGAAAAATTGGAAAAATGCAAACCGAAGATTGTAGAACAAAAGCTCAATTAGACACCCACTCATTAGCTTGTGAACAGCAGATGCATGCATGAAGCTGTTATTACAGTGAAAAAAAAACATCTCGAACTGATTTATATTTCCAGTTCACAACGATTTGAGCCAGTTCATGGCTCTTAGTAAAGGGCCTTTATAATGTCCGGTATTATTATTAGCAGTAGTATTGTTGTTGGTGTTGTTGTTGTGTATCAATGTTGTTATTATTATATTATTATTATTATTATTATTATTATTAACAAGGACATTGTTATTATTTATCTTACAAGACAGTTCCTCTATCAATGCACTTGGCTTGTCAATAATCATTCCAAATACATTAAAACGGAAGAGGGGAGGGGGGTAGGGGGGAGGGGCGGGAGGGAGAGGGGAGGGGCGGGAGGTGGGAAGGGAGGGGGGGGGGGGCTCAATGGTACACGTTCGACTCTTGTCCGAAAGGTCGCAGGCTCGAACCAAGTTGGCGTGCACATGTGTTCAGACCCTATCCGGTTTCCAGTCTTTTTAAATCATCTTCGTGGTGGACAAATAAACGGTAAGCCCTCATTTTCTGGATTTGCTTTCACCCGTTCAGTACCAGCTGACGCAGCCAGTGTTTCTACAATCGTCGTTGATTCAACACCAGAGAACCCAAGACGTCCCAGGAGACCGTGTTTCTACAATCGTCGTTGATTCAACACCAGAGAACCCAAGACGTCCCAGGAGCACGGATTCAAAGTGGTGCCAGCAAGAGACATAGATCCTCATGAGCCCCCGCAACTGCGGGGGCTCATGAGGATCTGTGCCTCTGGCAGTTGGGTGGTGTTCAGTTTTTCTCGGCACTGGACAGCCTTCATGAAAAAATCCATTTGGAAACTTGCAATTTTAACTGCCACCGTTTTATCAGATGTAATGACTCACGTAACACTGGCACAACAGCCTGTACATACTTTAAAAAAATAAAAATTAAATTTTTTTTTTTTTTTGCGTATTACTGAGGTGTCATTGACAACGTTTTACATGAGGAATCAACTAGCTGCAAATCGTTCAATGTGTAAGTATTACATTTGGAAGTTTCCTTACGCTACACAATCTGCTCTTGATCACGTTTTGCTGAATCTTATTATTCGGGTCAGTCATGCCTTCGTTTGGCCTATTCTGTTAGGTATTCTACGCGTAGAATACTGAGAAGCAAAACAAACGCGAAGTTTTTGGAATCATCGGAAACACTTCCGATGATTGCAAAAATATCGCATTTCTTTTGCTCCTCAGTATATGTTACACTATCTTAACTTTGCTGCTTGTAACGATGAGTAAAAAAAAGAAGAATATTTGGAGCACATTTCCATCACCGCGAAGTTCACTATCTGTTCTCGATCTCATGTTTTGCTACCTTGTAATCTGGGTCAGTCACTCCTTCCGTTGGATTATGACGTCGGTCGGTCTGTCGGCTGATTTTTGTTAAGACTGACGACATAAGTACAGTTTGTCAGTGACACTACTTTGACTTTGTGACTATAGTAATGTATATCATGTCACAAATGTGTGGAAAGCAGAAGCTCTTGACCGTCAAGCCGATGAGCTTTCGACAGTGGCAAAGGCACGCACTGCTTCCTGCCATTTGACCGTTTACATCTCACACTACCATTTGATTGGTCACAACTAGATTTTGACGGATTCAAATTGTGATAAAAAGTACGCGTGCAAGGGGGGGGGGGGAGGGGGAGGGGGGCTGTCGGAGGGGGGAGGAGGGGAGGTAGAAAGGGATACATTAAGAATATTATTAAGGGGGAGGGAGGGGGGCTGTCGGGGGGGGGGGGAGGAGGGGAGTATAAAGGGATACAATAAGAATATTATTAAGGGGGAGGGAGTGGGGCTGTCGGGGGGGGGGGGGGAGGAGGGGAGTAGAAAGGGATCATCATCATCAGTCCCTTGCCCGAACTGGGCGTTGGGGGGACTGAAAGGCAGCAGCAACAGACAGTGCTCTCCACTGAGTTCTATTTTGGGCGGTGGCAAGCAAGTCTGGCATCTCGAGTTCCGTCCATTCTTTTATGTTTGCGACCCAACTCTTTCTCTGACGACCTCGCCGACGACTTCCTTCGAGAGTGCCTTGGAGGATAGTCTTGGACAAGGTGTTGTGTCGGGTCACGTGGCCAAACCAAGCAAGCTTGCGCCGTTTCACGGTTGCCAGAAGGGGTTCATGTGGGCCCACCAGGGAAGTGACGATGCTCCGTACATATTCGTTGGTCTTGTGCTCTCGGTACGAGATGCGGAGCAACTTCCTCAGGCACTTGTTCTCAAAGGCCTGGATTTTCTTTTCTGAGTCTGCAAGCAGTGTCCAAGTCTCACAGCCGTAGAGTAGAATAGACACTACGAGGGACTTGTAAAGCCTGTACTTGATGGTGAAGCTGATGGAGTTACTTCGCCATATCCTGTCCAGCCTGGCCATTGCGGATGTTGCTGTACCTATCCTGATACGGATCTCTGCTACGCAACTACCGTCTTTGGACAGGGTGGCTCCCAAGTACTTGAAGCTATTGACCTCTTCTAGCTTCTGGCCGTTCATGTGAATGTTGCTGCTGCTGTCGCTTGTGGTGTTGATCATCACTTTGCTTTTATCCGTACTGATCTCCATGCCATAAGTCCCTGCACTGCTTGAAAGTTTGTCTGTCAGGTTTTGGAGCTCACTATTGCTGCCTGCCATGAGGTCAATATCGTCTGCGAATCGAAGATTGCACAGGGATCTGCCACCAATAGAGATTGAAGTATGGTGGTCGTGGAGGGTTTCCTGCATGATCTTCTCCAGGAATATGTTGAAAAGGACAGGAGAGAGCAGGCATCCTTGACGGACACCGATCGTCGTCCTGAAAAACTCGCCTGACTGATTGTTAAGTAGAACCGCGCTGCAGGCGTTCTTGTAAAGCGCTTCTATCATTTGGATCAGTCCCTCCTCTATGTTGAACGATCTCATGACTTGCCAGAGTCCGTCGTGCCAGACGCGATCAAATGCTTTCCTGAAATCAATGAAGTTGTGGTAGAGTTCGCGCTGATGCTGCAGATGTTTCTCGATCAGGACGCGCAAGGGATACATTAAGAATATTATTAAGGGGGAGGGAGGGGGGCTATCGGGGGGGGGGGGGAGAGGGGAGTAGAAAGGGATACATTAAGAATATTATTTTAGCCCAATTAGCCTCAAGGCTGCATTTGCCAACTTCTGGTGATGTCACTTAACGTCTATGTATCAGATGCAGGAGATGGATCGCGTACAATAATTCAAGGGTAGCGCCAGATTAGCTTGGCGCCAAACTAATCTGGCACTACCCTTGAATTATTATGGTCGATCCATCTCCTGCTGTAGTGCGTCGGGGCTAAATGGGTTAACCCTGTGTGGCGATTTTATCCACGGTCGTGTTGGCCTCCTTGGCCATGAAGCCCAGGACACTGAAGATGACGAAACCGCCGTAAAAACTCGTCAGCCCGTCCGCCATGCTGACGATCACCGCGTCCCTGTAAATGTAATTATAATTAGCATCATTATCATCGTCATCATCACCAAACAAAATGCGGTGGCTGTACGAGCTTTCCTCTCACAGCCGTGATACCCGTGTTTAACCTACGTACAGACAGACCAGTTCTGCATTAACCCTTGTAGCCCCAAGGTCCCATTTCTCAAAATGTGGCGGTGTTGCCTAATGGCTATGTACCAGTTGCAGGAGATGGATTGACCATGATAATTCAAGGGCAGCATTAAAGGCGCCAAGCTAATCTGGCACTACACTTAACTTATCATGGTCACTCCATCTCCTGCCGTAGGAGCTCAGTGCTAAATGTATTCCTGGAAAAATGGTCTAAGAATAATAATTATTGAAGTTAAACGTCATTTTTCTTTAGCCCGGTAGCGGGTCTAGTCGTGATGATTGCTACAGGAAGGGTTAGGGCTCGTCCTGCCGGAATCATCGCGACTAACACGGCTACCGACACGCAAAGGGTTAGGGCTCGTCCTGCCGGAATCATCGCGACTAACACGGCTACCGACACGCAAAGGGTTAATAATAATAATAATAATAATAATACCGTTATTATATAGGCGCTTTTTCTCAATTTTGGGGAAATCGACTCAAAGCGCCGCGCCTGAAACCCAACACACACACTCACGAAACAGACACGGATTTACGCCATTTGAGACAAACACAGTACAAGACAGACGAAGGGCCAGTCAGCTACTGAAGTTACAGAGATTTTTGATCGCTTGTATTTGAAATTTGTAAAGTGGCCTGAGACCGGTACCAAAGTGGGGGGGAGGGGGGGGGGGGTGGAAGAACCGGAGTACCCGGAGAAAGAACCCCCGACGGTCCGCCCGAATTAACGGTGACACTTACCAGAGGAACGCCGGAACCCGGTATCGAACCGCGCACCTTTGGCATTGGTGGCAGGCGCCTAGGGCTCGTCCTGCTGGAATCATCGCGACTAACACGGCTACCGACACGCAAAGGGTTAGGGCTCGTCCTGCCGGAATCATCGCGACTAACACGGCTACCGACACGCAAAGGGTTAGGGCTAGCCCTGCCGGAATCATCGCGACTAACACCGCTACCGACACGCAAAGGGTTAGGGCTCGTCCTGCCGGAATCATCGCTACTAACAGGCTACCGACACGCAAAGGGTTAGGGCTCGTCCTGCCGGAATCATCGCGACTAACACCGCTACCGACACGCAAAGGGTTAAAGAACAATTACGTTGGACTTCAATAATTATTATTCTAACTTAGACCACTTTTCCAGGAATACATTTCACGAAGTTTGCGGATAGCCAGTGTCTAACTAAAGTTGTTTTCCTTCCTACGTCACACGACGTTAATATTCACATTTCACCCTTACCACGTTGTCACAGGATAGACCTATGCCAGAAGTATCGACCTGTCACCTTAACCCTTTTAGCCCCGGGTCCCTAAAGCAGGAGATGGCTTGACCATGATAATTCAAGGGTAGTGCCAGATTAGCTTGGCGCCTTCAGGCGCCAAGCTAATCTGGCACTACCCTTGAATCATTTTAGCCCAATTAGCCTTAAGGCTGCATTTGCAAACTTGTGGTGGTGTCACTTAACGTCTATGTATCAGATGTAGGAGATGGATTGACTATGCGTATTCAAGGGTAGTGCCAGATTAGCTTGGCGCCTTCAGGCGCCAAGCTAATCTGGCACTACCCTTGAATTATCATGGTCAAGCCATTTCCTGCAAATAGTACATAGTCGTTAGGCAACACCTCCAAACATTGAGAAATGGGACCTTGCGGCTAAAAGGGTTAACTGAAAATAGATTTTTTTTCGAGACAGACCACTCGTCCTGTTTACTCCTGTCAATTATGACAGCGCAACAGGTCAAGACAAAAACACTTTGGGTCTGACAGACCTGAAGCAGTTGTGGTGAAACTTGTTGAAAGAAGCCATGGTGATAACGCAGCCCCAAGCCGGGCCTAGCGAGTAGAAGACCTGTAGACAGGCCTCGATCCACACCTGTAACTCAGACAGCCAACAAAGCCAAGATGAGGCATGCGCTGGTAGGAAAAGTACAGTACACATACCAAGGACACTCATTGGACAAAAAAAAAAAAGAAGTTAGATCTTACACCCCAACCATTTCCACGCCCCAAGCTTAGTCCAGAAACCGGAAGTCTCGCTTTCGCTTACAAATGTCCGCAGCTGTGAGCTGTTTGATTAGGGGCAAAGTATTCCTCTTTGCCAAAATGAAATAATAGTCGAACAGAGTATTTTAACACGTGCAGAAAACGACTAGCAGTGACTGAAGATCTAGGCAGATTTTAGAGACCGGAACTATTTTGTACCGAAGCTTGGGGCGTGGAAATGGTTGGAGTCTAACAAGATCCCTCGGCCTTGTTTGTGTGTCCAGCGCTGAGTGTTGTTTACCGTTGTATGTGCACTGCACACTGACAAGTCATATGATTATTGCATTGAGTTGTACGAAGAGGCCATCCAGACCAGAAAGGCAACTGCCACGCGTGTAAAATGCTTAAGAAATCATCAAGAAAGAAAGAAGCACGCTCGGAAATGACGATCACAAAATAATATTAACCCCGGCTTTGCGTGTCGGTAGCGGTTTTAGTCGCGATGATTCCTACAGGAATTTCCTACAGAAATCATCGCGATTAAAATGGCTACCGACACGCAAAGTGTTAAACTCGACTGCCGATGAAAGATTAGTACATACCGTGAAACTGACGAGCCGGGAGAAGTCCGGCCTGATGTAAAACAGAACTCCGTCAGCGGCGCCCGGTAACATGGCGCCCCGAACCAAAAGCACGGTCAGCAACACGTAGGGGAGTAACGCTGTAACGTACACGACCTGTAACACACGTGACGTAAACATAACATGCCTCGTCAGGGCAGTAAGACATAGTCACACGTGACGTAAACATAGCATGCCTCGTTAGGGCAGTAAGACATAGTAACACGTGACGTAAACATAGCATGCCTCGTCAGGACAGTAAGACATAGTAACACGTGACGTAAATATAACATGCCTCGTCAGGGCAGTAAGACATAGTAACACGTGACGTAAACATAACATGTCTCGCCAGGACAGTAAGACATAGTAACACGTGACGTAAACATAACATGCCTCGTCAGGACAGTAAGACATAGTAACACGTGACGTAAACATAACATGCCTCGTCAGGACAGTAAGACATAGTAACACGTGACGTAAACATAACATGCCTCGTCAGGACAGTAAGACATAGTAACACGTGACGTAAACATAGCATGCCTCGTCAGGACAGTAAGACATAGTAACACGTGACGTAAACATAACATGCCTCGTCAGGGCAGTAAGACATAGTAACACGTGACGTAAACATAGCATGCCTCGTCAGGACAGTAAGACATAGTAACACGTGACGTAAACATGACATGCCTCGTCAGGACAGTAAGACATAGTAACACGTGATGTAAACATGACATGCCTCGTCAGAACAGTAAGACATAGTAACACGTGACGTAAACATAACATGCCTCGCCAGGACAGTAAGACATAATAACACGTGACGTAAACATAGCACGCCTCGTCAGGGCAGTAAGACATAGTAACACGTGACGTAAACATAGCATGCCTCGTCAGGACAGTAAGACATAGTAACACGTGACGTAAACATAACATGCCTCGTCAGGGCAGTAAGACATAGTAACACGTGACGTAAACATAGCATGCCTCATCAGGACAGTAAGACATAGTAACACGTGACGTAAACATAACATGCCTCGCCAGGACAGTAAGACATAGTAACACGTGACGTAAACATAACATGCCTCGTCAGGGCAGTAAGACATAGTAACACGTGACGTAAACATAGCATGCCTCGTCAGGACAGTAAGACATAGTAACACGTGACGTAAACATAACATGCCTCGTCAGGGCAGTAAGACATAGTAACACGTGACGTAAACATAGCATGCCTCGTCAGGACAGTAAGACATAGTAACACGTGACGTAAACATAGCATGCCTCGTCAGGACAGTAAGACATAGTAACACGTGCACAATTTGCAACATACATCATCCCATTACATCCTCAGGCTGATTAATAACAAAAAAGAAGTGCCTATTGTTCTATGAAGGCTACATTATTGTTCGGAAAATAGATTAACCGTTCCAGTTTAAGGGTGGTGCCAGAATAGCTTGGCGCCTGAGGCTCCAAGATATTCTGGCCACACCCTCGAACTATCATAGTCAAATTTATTTCAAGCAACGGGTGTATCCGGATGAAAAGGGCTGTGTGATCAAGTTGAAATCGAGACATAACATGAGATGGTCCACTGATCCACACCGACGTACGTAGAAAGCAAAGGCGGTAACGCACACCTACTGTTACATCATTACTAAAACCCAGGGGCAGTTGCAGGAATCAGCTTAGACCTGCGCCAGCCACTAAGCAAGGTGCTCCGCTACAGCGGCTTCGTGGCAGGCGCAGGACTAAGCCTCACCCCGCTATAGCGCCACAACACTCACCCCGCTATAGCGCCACAACACTCACCCCGCTATAGCGCCAAACCACTCACCCCGCTATAGCGCCACAACACTCACCCCGCTATAGCGCCACCACACTCACCCCGCTATAGCGCCAAACCACTCACCCCGCTATAGCGCCACAACACTCACCCCGCTATAGCGGAGCACCTTGCTTAGTGGCTGGCGCAGGACTAAGCTCACGAATACAGCGTAGTCCTGGCCACTAACAGACACATGGCGCTGTGTAGCTTTTCTATCACCACCCTTGAGCTATCAAGGTCGATCCATTTCTTGTAGTTTATCAGTGCTGAACTATTAACGCGGCCCTGACTGCTACAGACGATACCGTTCGGCAGAAAAGGCGCATAGTTACGTATTTTCCGGCGAGCGGTGTCGTCAGTATCAGTCAAAGAGATGTGTTTTTGTTTTCCGGCGAGCGGTGTCGTCAGTATCAGTCAAAGAGATGCGTATTTTCCGGCGAGCGGTGTCGTCAGTATCAGTCAAAGAGATGCGTATTTTCCGGCGAGCGGGGTCGTCAGTATCAGTCAAAGAGATGTGTTTTTTTCCGGCGAGCGGTATCGTCAGTATCAGTCAAAGAGATGCGTATTTTCCGGCGAGCGGTATCGTCAGTATCAGTCAAAGAGATGCGTATTTTCCGGCGAGCGGTATCGTCAGTATCAGTCAAAGAGATGCGTATTTTCCGGCGAGCGGTGTCGCCGGTAACAGCCAAGGGACAAAGCCAAAGCGATGTGCTTTATGGAGATCTTAGACTGCTAACCTTTGCCGATACAACGGGTTAGCAGTATTGTGTTGCCTGAACTAAGACCTTTCTACGCTTCTTTTGACGATCATGTGCATGGGTAGTAGAGCAGGGCAGGTTTTCTACTGCCTTTTCAGCATGGGCAGTACAGCAGGGCAGGTTTTCTACTGCCTTTTCAGCATGGGCAGTACAGCAGGGCAGGTTTTTTGCTGCCTTTTCAGCATGGGCAGTAGAGCAGGGCAGGTTTTCTACTGCCTTTTCAGCATGGGCAGTAGAGCAGGGCAGGTTTTCTACTGCCTTTTCAGCATGGGCAGTAGAGCAGGGCAGGTTTTCTACTGCCTTTTCAGCATGGGCAGTACAGCAGGGCAGGTTTTCTACTGCCTTTTCAGCATGGGCAGTACAGCAGGGCAGGTTTTCTACTGCCTTTTCAGCATGGGCAGTAGAGCAGGGCAGGTTTTTTACTGCCTTTTCAGCATGGGCAGTAGAGCAGGGCAGGTTTTTTACTGCCTTTTCAGCATGGGCAGTACAGCAGTACAGGTTTTCTACTGCCTTTTCAGCATGGGCAGTACAGCAGTACAGGTTTTCTACTGCCTTTTCAGCATGGGCAGCAGATTAATACAGGTTTTCTACTGCCTTTTCAGCATAGCGGAAGGAACTCTCTTGTGTACAAAGGAGAAGAAGAGCAGAAAGTGTTTCATCTTGCGACATTCAACCTTCGTAATTCAAGTCAACGTTATTCGTCCAGCATTATTGTAAGGCATATACTGAGGGGCAAAAGAAAGGCGACATTTTATTTTTGGAATCATCGGAGACACTTCAGTGTGTGATGTAGAGGACACTTAAGTGTGTGATGTAGAGGACACTTCAGTGTCTCTGACGATTAAAAAAATGTCGCATTTCTTTTGCTGGTCAGTGTACTATGTAGATCGATAAAAGGGATATTGCGAACTATTAACCCTTTACCCCCTGGAGTAGGTGGCTATAAAGTTACCTTCCCGAGTTACTTGACGCCGCGAATGAGGCAGAGAAAGACTAGGAGCCAGGCCACCTGGAGTAAGTGGCTATAAAGTTACCTTCCCGAGTGACTTGACGCCGCGAATGAGGCAGAGAAAGACTAGGAGCCAGGCCACCTGGAGTAGGTCGCTATAAAGTTACCTTCCCGAGTGACTTGACGCCGCGAATGAGGCAGAGAAAGACTAGGAGCCAGGCCACCTGGAGTAGGTGGCTATAAAGTTACCTTCCCGAGTGACTTGACGCCGCGAATGAGGCAGAGAAAGACTAGGAGCCAGGCCACCTGGAGTAGGTGGCTATAAAGTTACCTTCCCGAGTTACTTGACGCCGCGAATGAGGCAGAGAAAGACTAGGAGCCAGGCCACCTGGAGTAGGTGGCTATAAAGTTACCTTCCCGAGTGACTTGACGCCGCGAATGAGGCACAGAAAGACTAGGAGCCAGGCCACCAGCAGACACATGGCGCTGTGCAGCTGGAGAGGGCCAAGGTCGTGAAGGCCGCTGGATTTGCGCAGGACGTTATACCTGGAAAAAAAGGCAATAATAATAATAATAATAATAATAATAATAATAATAATAATAATAATAATAACAACAACATTACTACTACTACTGCTGCTACTACTACTACTCCTACTACTACTACTACTACTACTACTAATAATAATAATAATGTTTTTTAAGACGCCAATACTTTGAATAAAAGCTCTTTAAAAGTTCACCGCCATTGGACGTAGGTTGTGTTTCTGAAATCCTTGTCAGGAGCCCCAGCCGCCCAGGGAACTTGGATACAAAATGGACGCAACAAGAGGCATAGATCTTTATGTGACCCCGCGACAGCAGGGCCTCATGAGGATGTCTCTTTGCAGTTGAATTGTGGTCATTTTTTATCGACAGCCGAGGATAATATTGATACAGTAGAACAATGAGAGTCACCCTTAGTGTCACATAGCGGGTCGTTAATGACAAGTGGCCGTTCATTCAGGAGGGTTCGTACAGGTTTCAAGTAGCGGCCAAGTCACCTCGAATCAAATCTTTTCTCTTCCTCTTCCACCAGCCGCGAGATGGCCTTATTCGCCTGCTCGGCGTTATCCTTTACAACTCCTGGGCCGCATTTCCCGATGTCTAGAGGTGTCCCCTGTTACATTATTGACTCATATTTCGGTTCAAAGTTACGTACTAAGGGAGATCACTCTCTCTTTCTCGTACTCATGTATTGTAATGGGGCCCTATGCAGAAGTAAAACCTTGTTTTGAGCCAACAAACCTCTTGATTCTTGCTTTCAATGCAAGTAACACAACATGGTGGCAGCTTGTGGTTTTCTGCATCTGACTGTGTACCTTAGAGACTGTGAGTACTAACTTTATTCACGGAATACTGACTTCTACGCTCCAGTCTTTCGGTCGACCGCGTGCTTTTGGTGACGTCATTTGAGAGAGAGAATCAGTCCTGCGTGCATTGCAGCTTGCTAATCTGTACATGCGAGATACCTTACATCACGTTGTGACACTATGGCAGATGATCATCCAGAGAATGATCTAGGTGGTGGAGAGGCCAGTGGGCGCGGGCACAGTGCTCGTGTTAATCTTCCCCCTCCTCTCAATGTGAAGAAAGGAGCTGCTGAATGGAAGTTATTCAGACAGATGTGGGACAATTATGGAATTATCACTCGACTTCAAGATGAGACAGAAACCTACAAGAAAGCATTGTTTCTGCACACCTTAGGCCCTGAACGGGACTTAGCGTGTACAATGGCATGCAGCCTGCTGAGCGTCACACTGTCGCTGACATTCTTGTTGCCTTTGACAATCACTTCATAGGTAGAACCAATGAAACCTATGAGCGCTACATGTTCAACATGAGAGATCAGAAACCTGGAGAATCTTTTGAAGATTACCTTGTTGCTTTGCGTATTCTCATCAAGACCGGCAATTTCTGCGATCACATTCGAGACTCGCTTCTTCGTGACCGTAGTGTGTTAGGTATCAGAGACAACGCACGAGAAAACGTCTACTTCAAGAAGCTGATCTCACTTGTCAGGCGTGCATTGACAAGTGTAATGCAGCCGAGAGCACTTCGCAACAGCTGAGGTCCATGAAATCTGAGGAACCGTCCGCTGAAGCTAATGCTGTTTTGTATAAAGGCCCTAAGAAAGAAAAGACAGAACGCAAGCTGAAACAGATAAATGCAAATTCTGTGACCAACCACACAAACTGAAGAAAGAGCTTTGTCCTGCTTGGGGTAAGACTTGCAAGCTGTGCAGGCAGAGAAATCACTTCGCTATCACATGTAAGCAGAACATGAAGGCTCATGCTGTCAACTCGGAATCAGATACGTCAGACTCTGAGTACTATGAATCATGTCCCGCTGTCTCCTCGCAGCAAGGGAAAATTGTCAAGGCTCAGATGATAATCAACGGTGCTACCGTGACATGTCTAATTGATTCTGGCGTCAGGCATGTCAAGGAAACTAAGCGTGAGCACTGCAAGACCAAACTTCACATGTACTACGGCTCGGTACTGAAGCCGAAAGGCAAAGCAATGCTCACTGTAAGAAACCCGAAAACAGGCCAGAATCTCAAGGCTGAGTTTGTTGTAGTGCAAGAAAACTTAGCAACCCTGATTGGCAAGGAAACGTCTGAAGATATGAAGCTCATCACTGTGCACTAAAAGAAATTTGAAAGTGTTGCCAAGATCGACTGTGACTCTGATCTTCTACTCTCTGAGTATCAAGACGTGTTTGGTGATGACCAAGGTAGTCTTCCTGGAGTAGCTCACTTTCAGGTTAACGACTCTGTGTCACCTGTCATCTCGCCTTTTCGTCGCATACCTCATGTCATGAAGTCTGAAGTGAAAGCTGAACTTCACAAACTTACTGAAAGAGAGACAATCACCCCAGTGAGTGAACCTACCAGTTAGTGTAGTCGGATGGTCGTTGCACGGAAGAAATCCGGAAATCTTCGCATCTGCCTTGATCCGAGACCTCTGAATAAGGCTATCAAGCGAGAACACCACCCGCTACCAGTGATCCTTCCCAAGCTTGCCAATGCCAAGGTCTTCTCCCAACTTGATTTGAGAAACGCTTACTGGCATGTTCATCTGGATGAAGAATCCATCAAACTTACCACGTTCCAGACCCCTTTTGGACGGTATCGCTGGAAGAGAGTTCCTTTTGGTACGTCCGTGAGTAGTGAACTATTTCAGAAACGTCTGGACCAGGCACTGGAAGGTCTAGATGGCGTTATCGGAGTGTCTGACGACATCATCGTCTACGGTGGAGATACTGCGTTTCATGATGCGAATCTCTGAGCACTTCTCGAAAGATGCCGCACCCTGGGTATTCGACTGAACCCAGACAAGGCTGAACTCCGCAAGAGCGAAATCTCCTTTTTGATAAACATGCCAAGGACCTACCACCTCTAAAGATGAACTTGGACAAACATGTCAAGGACCTACCACCTCTAAAGATGAACTTAGACAAACATGCCAAGGACCTACCACCTCTAAAGATGAACTTGGACAAACATGCCAAGGACCTACCACCTCTAAAGATGAACTTGGACAAACATGCCAAGGACCTACCACCTCTAAAGATGAACTTGGACAAACATGCCAAGGACCTACCACCTCTAAAGATGAACTTGGACAAACATGCCAAGGACCTACCACCTCTAAAGATGAACTTGGACAAACATGCCAAGGACCTACCACCTCTCAAGATGAACTTGGACAAACATGTCAAGGACCTACCACCTCTAAAGATGAACTTGGACAAACGTGCCAAGGACCTACCACCTCTAAAGATGAACTTGGACAAACATGCCAAGGACCTACCACCTCTAAAGATGAACTTGGACAAACATGCCAAGGACCTACCACCTCTAAAGATGAACTTGGACAAACATGCCAAGGACCTACCACCTCTAAAAGAAGGTGATAACGTCGTCATGCAACCTTTTGTTCTCGGAAAGAAGAAATGGTCCAAAGTAAAGTCGTAGCTCGTGATGGTCGATCTTACCACATTGAAACTGAAGATGGCGCTGTATATCGTCGAAACAGAGTTCACCTGAGAAAGACTGAGAAGCTAATTCCTGTACCTCCTCATGTCTTACCTCACCCTGAACCTGCAATGGATCCACTTATACCTGCGCAACTCGCTGTACAAGTTCATGATGACACTACACAGATCGAGACTGAGTTGCCTGTGAAGTCTGTGTTTACTCCTGTGTCGAGTCCGGTGAAGTCTCCACCCTGTTCCAGCCCATCCAAGACTCCGATCCGTACTCGTTCCGGTCGTCAAGTCAAGAGCATCAAAATGAAAGACTTTGTCTATGTTTCAAAGTGACTGTATTAGTCGTGTCAGAAAATGTGGGTCCCGTCAAAGGCGGTTCGCGAAATTTTGGTTGCGTTATTTTTGTTTTAAATTGGTCGTTTCTTCGTTGGTATGTAAATTTTCTTGAAAACAAAGGGGATGTTACATTATTGACTCATATTTCGGTTCGAAGTTACGTACTAAGGGAGATCACTCTCTCTCTCTCTCTCTTACTCATGTAGTGTTGTAATGGCGCCCTATGCAGAAGTAAAAATCTTGTTTTGAGCCAACAAGCCTCTTGATTCTTGCTTTCCATACAAGTAACACAACATCACCTAACAACGTTGTACCACTTCCAGGAGATGGGTCACTCATGATAATTCAAGGGTAGTGCCAGACTAGCTTAGCGCCTGATGGCGCCCAGCTAATCTGTCACTACCCTTGAAGTATCATCGTCGATCCATCTCTTGCTGTAATGGGTCTGGACTAAATGGGTTAAACATTAATCTCACTCCTTCTCTTTCACCTCTAATGTTACCAGTATCCGTGATATGAGGATGAGCATTGTTACATTATAAATATTATGTTACAAGCACACCTTCTATCCCATTCAACTGGTCCCAAAGTCCCGTGGAAATCTAGATCTATAGCCAGACAAGGCGAGTACGACGTGGAAATCTAGATCTATGGCCAGACAGTGCGAGTTTGACGTGGAAATCTAGATCTATGGCCAGACAAGGCGAGTACGACGTGGAAATCTAGATCTATAGCCAGACAAGGCGAGTACGACGTGGAAATCTAGATCTATAGCCAGACAAGGCGAGTACGACGTGGAAATCTAGATCTATGGCCAGACGAGGCGAGTATGACGTGGAAATCTAGATCTATAGCCAGACAAGGCGAGTACGACTTGGAAAGCTAGATCTATAGCCAGACAAGGCGAGTACGACGTGGAAATCTAGATCTATGGCTAGACAAGGCTAGTACGACGTGGAAATCTAGATCTATAGCCAAATAAGGCGAGTACGACGTGGAAATCTAGATCTGGGGCGGTCCGTGGCGCAGTGGTTAAGGCGCCTGCCACCAATGCTAAAGGTGCGAGGTTCGATTACGGGTTCCGGCGTCGGATTTTTCTCCTCTAGTAAGTGTCACCGTTAATTCGGGCGGACCGTCGGGGGTTCTTTCTCCGGGTACTCCGGCTCTTCCTCCCCCTCCACTTTGGTATCAGTTTCAGTCCACTTAATCAAATTTCAAATACAAACGATTTTGAATTTCCAAAAACTACAGTAGCTCGCTTGAGCTTGCCCTTAGCACCACGTGAATGTTCTGTGTTTATGTACAGTGTGTGAGTGAATGCGCGTGATTCACGTGAGCGTGCTTGTTGGGTTAAGTTCGCGGCGGCGCTTTGAGCCGATTTTCAATTGGGATAAAGCGCCTATTTAATGCGCTTATTATTATTATTATTATTATCTATAGCCAGACAAGGCGAGTACGACGTGGAAATCTAGATCTATAGCCAGACAAGGCGAGTACGATGTACGTTACACAAATAGGATTAAAAAAAAGTTCTTGTCCATATTTTTTTTTTTTTTTTTTTTTTTTTTTTTTTTGTCTTTGCCTGCCGAGCGTAAATAAAATTGGCAAACACAGTACACAACACACTATCACACATAAATTATTATAAACAAGTGTATGGGCAGTTACAGAATCGCACAAATAAACGAACAATTAAGTTATTAAGTTAGATACTGCACAACAACAACAACAACAACAGCAACACATACTTACTGCCAAAATTCTTCCGCTGCAGACTTTGGAGCCGACCCTACAGCAGCAACAACATCATTGTCAGCCACGCTGGATGTGTGCATCAACTGTGACACATTGCTCACTATCACACCACCGCCACTCAGCCGTGAAACATTACCGAACACCCCTGACCCTTCGCCACACGAGGAGTTCACACCGTTAAACCCTAACAAGGCGCTGTCAAGACTGGAACTGTTGCAGGGTGCGGCGGCGGTGGCGGTTGCGTTGCGGAAGTCAAAGCAGGTGGGGGTGTTCCACCAGTGCTTGCAGGAGGACCAGGGGAGTTCGCCTGTGAAGGAGGAGTAGAGGTAGTACAGTATCCAAGAGAGGACGGAGTTGTAGTAAATACACCCCATGCCGGACGCGATGATCATGCAGTACCCCAGACCTGCGTCAAACAATGAGACACGATGATCATGCAGTACCCCAAACCTGCGTCATACAATGAGACACGATGATCATGCAGTACCCCAGACCTGCGTCATACAATGATACACGATGATCATGCAGTACCCCAGACCTGCGTCATACAATGAGACACGATGATCATGCAGTACCCCAGACCTGCGTCATACAATGAGACACGATGATCATGCAGTACCCCAGACCTGCGTCATACAATGAGACACGATGATCATGCAGTACCCCAGACCTGCGTCATACAATGAGACACGATGATCATGCAGTACCCCAGACCTGCGCCATACAATGAGACACGATGATCATGCAGTACCCCAGACCTGCGCCATACAATGCGTCACAGAAGCCGTCAGATATTTGTCCCAATGTGCAAAAGGCCATCGGGCGGACGTCGACCGCCGTTAGCCCGCGAACTGCCGTGCGCTGGCCAACGGCTACCGTCGTCGACCCGATGGCCTTTGCGCACTGGGGTGATCGTTTGTCATCTTTGCGTTCGTTCGTTCGTTCCTTCGTTCGTTCATTCATTCATTCATTCATTCATTCATTCATTTGTGTTTAACTGCTTGTTCATGTTTGTGAGCTGAAGACAAATTTCCATTCTATACTAATATACTAATGGTCAAAATTTAAGGGCCACTTTTTATCTCAGACGCACCGACAACACCACACAAATAATGTAACAATACTTGGAGTCAGTACTTTGCTAATCTATTCAGTAACAATTTCATTTAAGTTTTGAGTAAATCAAGCAGCTGTAACACAGCAGTACTTTAGAATGTTCATCCACCCCTCATTTGAAAAGTCACACAAGACTGGTCCAGTCAGTAGCGAGTGTAACCACCGTTTGCATCCAAGCATTCAATGCAACGTTCGCGCATGGAGTTCACCAGGGTTCGGAGAACATGTTGTGGGATCGCTTCCCACTCTTGATTCAGGAACTGCGTCAGCTGGGGGACGCCTTGAGGTGGGGGGTGGTCGCTGACTACACGTTGCCCCAGCACGTCCCAGAGGTGCTCGATGGAAGCCAGATAAGGTGAACGAGCTGGCCTCTCCATCCTCATGATGCCCCGTTGCTCAAGGTACTCATCCACGACACGGGCGCGATGAGGTCGAGCGTTGTCGTCCTCATTGTCTAAGCATTGTCGCCTATGGTTTGAAAAGCTGCCTGGATGAGGGGCTGCATAATCTCGTCCCGATAGCGCAGTCCAGTAAGGGTGCCTCGGATGACGTGGAGGGGGGTCCTGCCTTCCTTGCTGAAGCCTGCCCAGACCATGACTGAGCCTCCTCCGTAGCGATCCACCTCTTGGACGCATCCATCTGTGTTCGCCCTGGTGTCTCCAGACCCTCACCTTGCCGTCGTTGAAGAACACAGTGAACCGTGACTCATCAGTAAACAGAACCTGAGTCCACTGAAGTCTGATCCAACTCACATGTTGACAACACCAGGCAACCCGAGATCTGCGATGAGCAGGAGTGAGGGGTATTCTCACTGCTGCTCGGCATGAAGCCAGGCCAATTTCACGCAGACGTCGGCAGACTGTGCTTCTGCTGACGTTAACGTTTGCAGCTTGCATCAGTTGACGTTGCAGAGTGGTTGACGTGACAGTTTGGTCGCGCAGAGCCGCCACGCAGAGGTATCTGTCCTCTCTTCCGCTGATGCAGCGCGGGAGTCCTGAGCAGGGTCGTCGTTCTGCCCTTCCAGCTTCTTGGAATCGTGACAGCAGCCTCTGGATCACTGAATGGGACACCCCAAGACGTCATCCAACTTCTCGTCCGGAAATTCCGTCCTGCAGCCATGCTAGCTCCCGCCCTTGATCTACTGGCGTTAGGCTTCGTCGTGGTGGCATGGTTAGGAAAGTGACAATTATGCCCCCACTGTACCAGTATTTGTAGGGAAACAGAAGTGCTCAGTGTTCACGACTGACCCCTTTAGCACGTGCATCACGACGTTACCGAGTTTTTCCACCTGCCTGCCTTTGTTGTCTTTTGTTCCCTTTACAGTGGACTGTCTAAGGTCAACGTTTACCCCATTTGGAGCGAAAGAACATTGTATTTTATTAGCGTACTTGCGACGATAAACAATGACACAAAAAAGTGGGGTGGCCCTTAAGTCTTGACCATTAGTATATCATTAATGGACAATAAAGAGTTTTGAATTTGAATTCAATTATTCATTCATTCATTCATTCATTTACAGTATGGTTATTTGTTGAAATGGTTGGATATTTGGTGTTTGGTTGGTTAGTTGGTTGGTTGGTTAGTTGGTTGGTTGGTTGGTTGGTTGGTTGGTTGGTTGGGTGGATGGTAGGTTCATTTATTCATTCATTCATTTATTTATTCATTTACGGCATGCTTACTTGTTTAGATGGTTGGTTGGGTGTTCGTTTGGTTGAATAACTGATTGACTGATAAATTGATCCATAAGGTGATCTAATAATTGAAGGCGTTCATAACATGTGCTAACCGATTCACTGCGGAAAAATCTTTAACACCACTTAAGTACAAGAGGCATAGATCCTCATGAGCCCCCGCAGTTGCGGGGGCTCATGAGGATCTATGCCTCTTGCATAAATACTTTTGTATCCAAGTTCCTCGGGCGGCTGGCGATCTTTGACGTTGGATGTGACGCTGGATGTGACGCTGGATGTGACGCTGGATGTGACGTTGGATGTGACGCTGGATGTGACGTTGGATGTGACGCTGGATGTGACGTTGAATGTGACGCTGGATGTGACGCTGGATGTGACGCTGGATGTGACGTTGGATGTGACGCTGGATGTGACGCTGGATGTGACGCTGGATGTGACGCTGGATGTGACGTGACGCTGGATGTGACGCTGGATGTGACGCTGGATGTACAACGATTTCACAAACACAATCTGCGTCTACTCGCAGTGAAGAAATTAACCGTATCCAACTCCAAGATTCGCGCACAAGTTTGGACATACCTCTGAAGAGCGGACATAGTTTCCACACGAAGAGGGTTGAGGTTCCAGAGAACTGCCCCAGACAGATCTCCATGTAGAACAGCGGTATGCCGGCCAGGAACAGGAAGAAGAAATACGGGATCAAGAAAGCACCTACAAAAAGAGAAGTAAATTCATGAAATTCAGACCAAAAGGTGACTGTTAAACGCACAAAATGCAAGGCGACAACAACGGCAACAACAATAACAACAACAACCAAAAAAAAAAAAAAAAAAAAAATTCAGACCAAACGGCTGGCTGCGAAGCGTGTAAAATGCAGACAAGAAACCCACCTGGGAAAGAAGAATGAACAATGAACAATGAACCTTTATTTCATAACGTTAAAAGTAATTGGTAACAGAACCAATTTTCAAACTTGCCGTTACTACCATTAAGCTAAGAACTACCGTTGAACACTATCACAAACAAAACAACAGTTTCACACGAAAGGAGCACGCTTAAAAAACAAATTGTATTGTAACTGTCTTTTCTAAGTGTGTTTTTTTCTCCATTGGTGTTTTCTCAGAAAAAGCACAGTGATAAAATAACGCACACAATGACTGATTTGAAGAAAAAAAAATCATGCTCTTCAATCTATCTATCTATCTATCTATCTATCTATCTATCTATCTATCTATCTATCTATCTATCTATCTATCTATCTATCTATCTGTCTATCTGTCTGTCTGTCTGTCTGTCTGAATCTCTGACGTAATCAAATCATTACAGTATTGGGATAACTTGCACGTGTGTTCAGATGTGTACATGTGCTTGTGTGTGAGTTTGTGTGTGTGTGTGTGTGTGTGTGTGTGTGTGTGTATGTGTGTGTGTGTGTGTGTGTGTGTGTGTGTGTGTGTGTGCGAGAGAGAGAGAGAGAGAGAGAGAGAGAGAGAGAGAGAGAGAGAGAGAGAGAGAGAGAGAGAGAGAGAGAGAGAGAGAGTGTCCCTTTTTTCCAAAGCCGTACCATAATATTTGAATGCCAAAGAGTACCTTTGAATACAGCATGTACTGTGTATAATGTTTTTGCCTTCATATGTGTGTGCTCGATATGTTGGGCGCGCGCTCGCGTATGTGTGTGTGTGTGTGTGTGTGTGTGTGTGTGTGTGTGTGTGTGTGTACTGTATGTGTGACTCTGTGTGTGTGTGTGTGTGTGTGCGCGCGCGTGCGTGCATGCTGTGTGTGTGTGTATGTGTGTGTGTCGGCGTGAGAGAGAGAGAGAGAGAGAGAGAGAGAGAGAGAGAGAGGGGGGGGGGGGGAGATAGCACCTGCATACATATTTGCTCTTGCTGTATGAACTTTAATGTACTTAATGATTCTTTGTTTATTGCTTTACTTTGTATTTTTACTCATTTTATATTTTTGTGCGTACGCGTATGCGGGTAGGTATGTCTGGAGTGCGTGTCCGAGAGCGTGTGTTTGTTTTTGTGCGTATGTGCCTGAGTGCGTGCGTGTGTAAGTGTGTGTGTGTGTGTGTGTGTGTGAGTGTTCGTGCGTGTGTGCATGCGTACTGAATTGCGGTGTACATGAGTGTGTGTGTGTGTGTGTGTGTGTGTGTGTGTGTGTGCGTGCGTGCATGCGCGAGTTGTGATGTGCATGCGTGCGTACCTGAGTGCGTGTGTGGTATGTGTGTGTGTATGTGCGTGGTGCGTGCGTGCGTGCGTGAGCGAATGCAGCAGTGCATGCAGCAGTGTGTGGTATGTGTATGTTTACATGTCTATGTCACTTATGTAGTAGATGTAGCAACGGCAAGTTTGAAAACTGGTCCTGTTACCAATAACTTCTACCGTTGGAAAATAAAGGTTCATTGTTCATTGTTCTGTCTGTCTGTCTATCTATCTATCTATCTATCTATCTATCTATCTATCTATCTATCTATCTATCTATCTATCTATCTATCTATCTATCTATCTATCTATCTCTATCTATCTATCTATCTATCTATCTACTTCTATCTATCTATCTATCTATCTATCTATCTATCTATCTATCTCTATCTATCTATCTATCTATCTATCTATCTATCTATCTATCTATCTATCTATCTATCTATCTATCTATCTATCTATCTATCTATCTATCTATCTATCTATCTATCTATCTATCTATCTATCTATCTATCTATCTATCTATCTATCTATCTATCTATCTATCTATCTATCTATCTATCTAGAGTTTGCTGTGCTTCTGTGAATAAAGGGCAGCTGGCAAATCCCGCTTCTCTATTCCTACATAGGCTGTGCATGAGGTGGGTAAGCTAATCATGTCAAAGAAAAGCAAAAAGTCATCGGGGCCAGATGAAATCAGTCCCAAGATTCTGAAAATCGTCCTCCCTTACGTTGTGAAATCCCTTACCTATATCTACAAATTGTGCATTGAGCACAACACGTTTCCGCAAGTATTCAAACAAGCCAAGGTAGTGCCATTACCAAAGTAAAAAACCTGGAAGATGTAAATAACTATAGGCCGATTTCACTTTTGTCAACACTCTCAAAGCCGCTCGAGAGGCATTTCCACAAGCACTTGTACAAATATCTAGAGGACAGAGAACTACTTCATGTTTTTTTAGTCAGGTTTCCGTTCGAAAAATTCCTGCCATACAGAGCTAACAAGACAAGTATATACATGGCTGACGTCATTTAATAAATAGGAAATTACAGGAGCCGTGTTTCTGGACTTTAAGAAAACTTTTGACTTATTTAACCTCGAAATCCTGATAAAGAAGGTTGAAAAATATATTTGTGGTTCAAGCACCGTATCATTTGTTTTCGATCTTACCTAAGCAAAAGACATCAACGGTTGTTATTAAACGGTACCTATTCGTCACCAGGCATAGTCAAACATGGAGTGCCTCAGGGCTCTGTCCTTGTGCCGCTGCTGTTTTGTTTATTTATTAACGACTTGCCGCTTTATCTCAGCAGCCCTGAGACAATGTGCGACATGTTTGCCGACGACACAACTCTTCACTCACCCGCTAAAGACATAGTTACCATTAATGCACAGAGTTTGCAAAAAGTTTCTGAGTGGTGTGAGACCAACGCTATGGCACTTAATCCAGTCAAAACAAAAGACATGGTAATTGCTACACGCCAGAAGCATCAACTTCAACCGCTTTCTCTCAGCTTGTCTCTCAATGACAACGTGATAGTTGTCGCGCAGCATAAATTGCTGGGAGTAATTATAGACGATCAACTGAAGTGGCAGCCCCACATAAACACCGTCTGTAAACGTGTCTCTAATAATCTGCACATGCTGTCTATGCTTAAATTCATAACTGACGTTACCACTCGTACAATATTCTACAACGCTCATATCAAATCTCACATCGACTATGCATCAACAGTGTGGGATTTTTCAAGCGAAGAGCATTTGAATAGGCTAAACTCCCTACATCGGAGAGCTGCCAAATTAATACTTCCAGCTCCATATCTCTCAGCTGATCAAAAACTCGTGTCACTGGACATGCTCCCTCTGAAGCAACACTTTCTTTTCAACAAGGGTGTCTTCATGTTTAAGTTGCACAAACAGTCATGTCCAGCGTACCTTAACACTTTCTTTTCGGAACGTGTGTCTGACGTTTCTAGATTTGGCCCACAATATTGAGCTCCCCGCCCACGTATTGGCATCTTTAAATCAAGCCTGTCTTCTGCAGGAAGCTCATTATGGAATTCTTTGCCACTTAACATAAGATGTGAGCAAACGCTGTCGTCCTTCAAGATAGCCTCTTCAAGCACCTCAAGTCATGTTTATAAGACATCTCTAGCGCATCCACTGGATCAACGTTCCCAGCTTTGTGATCAGACATTGGACTGCATTTAACGCTGTACACTGCTCTAGGCGAGTGGTAAAATTCTGTTTGTACGTGTGTGCACGTGGTTGCGTGGTTGCGTGAGTGCGAGCGTATGTGAGTGCGTGTGAATCGTGCATCTGCTTTATTTTGTATGTGCTATACTTAGTCATTCGATCACATTAATGCTTACAATAGCTATGACTTCATGCAGTGACGTACATCATCTGTTGTCTCACTCGAGTGACCATTGTTGATCAGGGAAGTCGAGGGAGACAAACAGTTTGTGCAGGTACTAGTTATCGTGGGGAGGGGAAAGGAAGGGGGTAGAATGTGGGGACGTCGATAGAAAGTTTGCGTTAACATTTTTAAAAATTGATTTTTTTTTTATTGTTGTTGGTTTTTTTTGTTGCTGGTCTATAATGTGCATTTTGATTTCCCGCCTTTTGGATTTTGGGTATTTCGATGTTCTTTGCATGCATTTTATTTTCATTTACATAATTGTGTGTGTGTGTGTGTGTGTGTGTGTGTGTGTGTGTGTGTGTATGCATGTGTGTATGTATGTGCGTGTGTGTGTGTGTGGGTGCATGTGTATGTGTGAGTGCGCGCGTGAGTATACATGTTTGTGTTTGTGTGTGTGTGTGCATAGAGTCATATGTGTGTGGTATACATGTATATAGTTTCAAATGTCGTTAGGCTTGATTCTGTATTTCTTTCAATTTTCCTGTTTTGACAAGCATGTATATTTTTTAATATTTGTTATGTGCGATGTATGACTGTGAACTGTATTTCTTTTCCTATGGAAATTGCACCTCAGTGTTGCTCTAGGGGAGAGGGGGGGGGGGGGGTCGTGTGTGTGTATGCGTGTTGTGTAGTGTGTGTGTGCGTTGGTGTGTGTGTGTGTGTGTGTGTGTATGTGTGTTTGCGTGTGTTGCAGTATGTGCGTGTGTGTCTGTGTGTATGTGTGTGGTGTAGAATGTGTGTGTGTGTGTGTGTGTGTGTGTGTGTGTGTGTGTGTGTGTGTGTGTGTGTGTGTGTGTGATGTAGAGAGTGTTTGTGCCTGTGATAGCGTAGGTGTGTAGTAGTTGGCCTGTACACGTGTATTCGCTGCTGTGCGAGGGTTGGGTGGACGGCGTGCAGCCACGTGGCCGCCCTGTCTGAATGCCATCGGGTGGTACCTGCTTCACGTGTTTTACATCACGTGAGGTAGTGAGCAGTTTTTTGCCAACCTAACGGTATCAAAGTTACTAGTCAGTCGCAAAACACCAGCGAACGGAAGCAGTCGTTTTTTCAACGGAGTCTCTGAGGGGGGTTTGTGCGGGCGTGGTTTTCCATTTGCCACCGCCTCAAGTAGCTGTGGCGTCCCTACAATACGGCCCTGGTTCGAGCCCGGGAGTCGGTGTCCTGTGACGAGAAGAAGAGCTGCGACGACTTTACCCCTGGCTTGTCTTGTCTTGTTTGTCTTCGTCTTAGCCGGGGCGTCTTCACGGATGAAAGTAAGTGCACGCAACAGTTCTCTAGTGGCCATTTGCTTGGGGGGTTTGTTTGCTTGTTCTGTATTATGTTGGCTAGTGTGTATTGGGGGGGGGGGGGGGGCGGGGGGCAGGCGTAGAATAGCGGAGAGTAGGGTATAGAAGTGAATGTTAGTTATTGTACATTGTTTCTAGAGTAGTTAGCGGGGTTTAGATATTGGGATTTAACGCCGAGTAGGCGACTGAGTTAATCTCAGGAATTTAGCGTCGTAGGGGTGTAAATATCGGAAGTGAGTCAGGTGGTGACGTGTAAATATGTGTTTTGAGGTTGCATTTATTGCGGGAGAAAGGTGAAGGGGATATGTTGAGGCTATTGTTGCGGGAAGCGTGGTGCGATTGTGAATATGTATTTTGTGGAGGTTGAGTTTATTGTTGCGGGAAAAAGGTGAAGGGAATATAAAAGACGGCAGTTAAAGTTGCGGGAAGGGTGATCTGATTATTTTGTCTTCTTTTGTTAGTTATTCATATGAGTATTTTTGCACCTGTGTTTTAGTGCATCTTTAAAATCCAAAGAACTAACCAGCTAGTCTGCCACCATGCTGTGGTACTCTGCGTGGAAGCTGACGTTGTCACTCCGCCTTGTGAGGTACGACACCGGACCTGATTGCCTTCGCGAGTGTCGCGGCACGCCTCGTATGTAGTCAGGTCGGGTCGTCCCATATAGTTATTTCTAATTTGCTTACGTGAAGTTTTGTATAGTTATAATGTTATATTAAGCACGTTAGTATATTTCAACTCCTTGGAGCAGCTATATTGCGAGAGGAGTTTTGGTACAGTAACATTTGGAGTTATATTGTTTAAAATAGCCTGTGTTACGGAAGACCTTATCGCGGAAGCAAGAGCGTCGAGTTGAACTGCGCTCAACGGTTGTGCTTCCGGCGAGAAGGTCCCGTGACGTAAAATATATTATTTATTCAACTTTCAATTATATTAAGTTATGTGATTGTTTAGTCTCCACTTGTAGACGTGATATTGTTAGTCAGCATACTGTCAGTCATGTTGAGTTAAGGACATATGTTCCATTTGTACACGCAGTATTGTTTATTCTTATTAGTGCTAGTTAAAGAGCCTTGTGCTGTCAATGTATAATTTGTTAGTTTAATTCGAACTTGTTGTTCGTGGTCCCTTTGGGGAGATATAGTAGCGCACGAATTGTATTCGCTGTTCTCGATCTTTATTTGAGTTAGTAAGCGAGCGTACTTGGTTCATTTAGTTGATATTGTGCTAGATGAATTATCGTATTGCTTAAGGAGCCACGTGATGTGTTAGACTCTCCGCGGAAGCAAAGGCATTGGTACAACTGGCGCTAGCGCTTGACGCTTGTGCTTCCGGCGGGGTCTAGTGGCATATGATTTAAGTTCATCAATTTCTTTCCTTTTTAGTAGTACGGATAGTCGTTTTATTTATATATTGTTATTTTGTATTGTATTAGGATTATTTAGTTTATTTGTTGGTATTGTGTATTGTGTACTAAAGATATTTAGTTTGGGGAGTACGGACGTATGTGTGTGTGTATGTGTGTGTGAATGTGACGGGTGAGTGCGTGATTAGGATTGAGTGTGAATAGTTAGTTTTTGTTTGGGTATTTAATAAACGTCGTTGTGACTGTTCCTCTGGTGTTTGTGTTAGGTTTGTGTTAGTGTGGGTTGGGTGAGTCTCGAGCGGTAGCGCTCATAGTTCGCACCCCGGGAGCGGGGTCGTGACAGTCAATGTGTACAGAAGTTTTGGACAGCCATGATAAAGTGGTTACAGGATGATTTGCAAACTGTGCAACTCTTAGCTTTTGTAAGGAGTTGGTGCTTTATGGAACTACCCACAATTTCAAGTCAACATTGTTATAGACCTAATGATTCTGGTTGCCAAGTTTCATATTTATAAATGCACTTTACAGGAAACTCAGCCAAGAATTAAACACTTCATTAACTGTATGAAAGTCGCGTTAAAGTGGAAAATTACAGATATGGGATCCTAGGCCAAACTGAAAAATGTAATAGTCTATGGTTTCCATACAGAGCACTGGCTTTTCTGCCAATAGACACTACCCCACATTCACTTCCTTCTTGGTAATTCTTTACCTTTTCCAATCTCTCATAGTATGGCAATCTTCTCCTTTTTGCCATAATGTTGTGGTTTAGCCTGGCAGTGCGTCGGTGTTTACGTGTGTGTGTGTGTGTGTGTGTGTGTGTGTGTGTGTGTGTGTGTGTGTGTGTGTGTGTGTGTGTGTGTGTGTGTGTGTTTGTAAGGGGGGGGGGGGGGGCATTTACGCATGTAAGGTAAATTTTGTTGTTGTTTTGTACTCCTGTTTTGTTTTGTACTACTATGTTTTATATTGTTTTGCAGTGTACTTTATTGTAGTGTATTATGTGCTGTATCTTAGTCTGATGTATTGTGCATTGTAGTTTTTATGTATCTTGTGATATATGTATATAATGCAAAAACATGACTAAAATTTAAAAAAAAAACCAAAAAGAGTGACTGTGCGATAATTCTGGCATTGTTGTAAGTTGCCTTTGATCTGTGTGACAAGCGTCGAATTAAAGAAAAAGAAGTCACAGGTAGAAGGAGCCAAACAATGCAGGGAAATTAACTAGGATATTAAGAAAAACATGGAAAAGGTAAAGGAGAAGTGGATTGAAGACCAATGTAAACAGGTAGAAGAAAATCTGAACAAAGACAATAGCAAAAAAGGTATACCAGCTGGTGAAAGACCTGACCAGTGCAAAACAAAGACGCTCTTCTATCATTCAAGAATGCGAAAGGAACTGTCTTACGGAAGACCAAGACATTCTGAAGAGATGGACAGAGCACTGCTCAGATTTGTACAAACACCGAGCTACAGGGGACCTAGGAATACTTGTCACCCGACCAGTGACCAACAGTGACAACTATCCCGTCCTCCGACAAGAAGTAGAGGCTGCCGTGAAGTCGCTGAAAAAAGGGAAGGCAGCAGGAGCAGACAACATCCCTACAGAACTAGTCCAAGAAGGGTAAGAAGACATGATAAGCGCCTTGCTAACTATCTGCAATATACTAATGATCAAAACTTAAGGGCCATTTTTTTATTCAGACGCACCGACAACACCACACAAATAATGTAACAATACTTGGAGCCAGTACTTTGCTAATTTATTCAGTAACAATTTCATTTAAGTTTTGAGTAATTCAAGCAATTGTAACAACAGCAGTACGTTAGAATGTTCACCCATCCCTCATTTGAAAAATCACACACAACTGGTCCAGTCAGTAGCGAGTGTACCCACCGTTTGCAGCCAAGCATTCAACGCAGCGTTGACGCATGGAGTTCACCAGGGTTCGGAGAACATGTTGTGGGATCGCTTCCCACTCTTGATGCAGGAACTGAGTCAGCTGAGGGACGCTTTGAGGTGGGTGGGTGGTTGCTGACTACACGTTGCACCAGCACGTCCCAGAGGTGCTCGATGGGAGCCAGATCAGGTGAACGAGCTGGCCACTCCATCCTCATGATGCCCCGTTGCTCAAGGTACTCATCCACCACACGGGCGCGATGAGGTCGAGCGTTGGCGTCCTGCAGAACAGCATTGTCGCCTATGGCTTGGAGGGCTGGCTGGAAGAGGGGCTGCACAATCTCGTCCCGATAGTGCAGTCCAGTAAGGCTGCTTCGGATGACGGGGAGGGGGATCCTGCCTTCCCTGCTGAAGCCTGCCCAGACCACGACTGAGCCTCCTCCGTAGCGATCCACCTCTTGGACGCATCTATCCGTGAATCGCTCTCCCTGGTGTCTCCAGACTCTCACCCTGCCGTCGTTGAAGGACACAGAGAACCGTGACTCACCAGTAAACAGAACCTGAGTCCACTAGAATCTGTTCCACCTCACATGTTAACTGCACCAGGCAACCCAGGCTCTGCGATGAGCTGGAGTGAGGGGTATTCCCACTGCTGCTCTGCATGAAGCCAGGCAAATTTCGCGCAGACGTCGGCAGACTGTGCTTCTGCTGACGTTAACGTTTGCAGCTTGCATCGACGTTGCAGAGTGGTTGACGTGACAGTTCGGTCTCGCAGAGTCGCAACACAGTCCTCCCTTCTGCTGGTGCAGCGCGGGCGTCCTGAGAGGGTCGTCGTTTTGCCCTTCCAGTTTCTTGGTATCGTGCCAGCAGCCTCTGGATCACTGAATGAGACACCCCAAGACGTCATCCAACTTCTTGTCCGGAAATCCCATCTAGCAGCCATGCTAGCGCCCAGCCAGCCTTGATCTACTGGCGTTAGGCTTCGTCGTGGTGGCATGTTTAGGAAAGTAACAATTATGCAGTACTGTACCGGTATTTGTAGCGAAACAGAAGTGCTCAGTGTTCACGACTGACCCCTTTAGCACGTGCATCACGACTTTAACGAGTTTTTCCACCTGCCTGCCTTTGGTACGCTTGCGAATATCGCACAGCTTTTCACAAAACTGACGATGTTTCACGTGCATTTGACACGTTCGTGAAAATTGATAAATTGTCTATTGTTCCCTGTACAGTGGACTGTCTAAGGTCAACTTTTAACCCATTTGGATCGAAAGAACATTGTATTTTATTAGCGTACTTTCGACGTTAAACAATGACACAAAAGTTTGGTGGCCCTTAAGTTTTGACCATTAGTATAAGATCTGGCAGTCAGGGAAATGGCCACACCATGGACCCAATCACTTATATTATGCTCTTCAATAACAAAGACAAAACAGTTTATAAAATTTTCGCTAAGTGTTTAGTCTTTGTTATTCCAAAGCGTATTTCTTTTCTCTTTTTGCGGTTATTTAGTACAAACCTATGGCGTATCTATAATGCATAACTCCACATGCCAACTTAACAACAAAGCAATCAAGCAAAAAAACCAAACCTTGATTGTGATCAGAGGACATATTGGTAAAAACTAACCGCATACCAGCCTCAACATTTGCGTGTCATCAGCGGTTTTATTCACGATGATTTCTACAGGAATCATTTCGACTAAAACGGCTACCGACACGCAAAGGGTTAACTATGATATAATACAATTTCTCATTGTCCCTCATCGAACCTACAAACAAATAAACATGTCCCATTCTCTCACCCCCGCCGTTTTTTAGACAGAGGTACGGAAACCTCCACAAGTTGCTGACCCCCACTGCATAGCCAATCAAGGAAAGTACGAAGTCACAACTGTTGGTCCATTTCTGTCTCTCTTCCTCCTCCTCCTCCTCCCCTTCCGCCTTCTTGTCTCTGGCTCTCTCTGATGCGGGGTGCTCTTCCTGGTCGTCGGCATTTTCCAAGGGTTTCACGGCAACGCACACCTGCATACTAGCTTCGTCGTCGTTCTGAAGAAAAAAAATGGATGGATACAGTAGAAACGGGGCGTTACAGTAGAAACAGCTTTCAGCCAAAATGTATGTATGGGCCAGTGTTGTCCATCTTCAATTGCCCGAGCACCTGGCCGAGTATCGCACAGACAACACTGACTCCGAACATCTCCAAGCGGTATAGTTCCGAAGGGCTCATGAGGATCTATGCCTCTTGGAGATGTTTGGAGTGTTGTCTATGCATCTGGGAGATGTTTGGAGTGTAGTCTAAGCATCTGGGAGATGTTTGGAGTGTTGTCTATGCATCTGGGAGATGTTTGGAGTGTAGTCTAAGCATCTGGGAGATGTTTGGAGTGTTGTCTAAGCATCTGGGAGATGTTTGGAGTGTTGCCTATGCATCTGGGAGATGTTTGGAGTGTAGTCTAAGCATCTGGGAGATGTTTGGAGTGTTGCCTATGCATCTGGGAGATGTTTGGAGTGTTGCCTATGCATCTGGGAGATGTTTGGAGTGTTGTCTATGCATCTGGGAGATGTTTGGAGTGTTGTCTATGCATCTGGGAGATGTTTGGAGTGTTGTCTATGCATCTGGGAGATGTTTGGAGTGTTGTCTATGCATCTGGGAGATGTTTGGAGTGTTGTCTATGCATCTGGGAGATGTTTGGAGTGTTGCCTATGCATCTGGGAGATGTTTGGAGTGTTGTCTAAGCATCTGGGAGATGTTTGGAGTGTTGTCTATGCATCTGGGAGATGTTTGGAGTGTTGTCTATGCATCTGGGAGATGTTTGGAGTGTTGTCTATGCATCTGGGAGATGTTTGGAGTGTTGCCTATGCATCTGGGAGATGTTTGGAGTGTTGTCTATGCATCTGGGAGATGTTTGGAGGGTTGCCTATGCATCTGGGAGATGTTTGGAGTGTTGTCTATGCATCTGGGAGATGTTTGGAGTGTTGCCTATGCATCTGGGAGATGTTTGGAGTGTTGTCTATGCATCTGGGAGATGTTTGGAGTGTTGTCTATGCATCTGGGAGATGTTTGGAGTGTTGCCTATGCATCTGGGAGATGTTTGGAGTGTTGTCTATGCATCTGGGAGATGTTTGGAGTGTTGTCTATGCATCTGGGAGATGTTTGGAGTGTTGCCTATGCATCTGGGAGATGTTTGGAGTGTTGCCTATGCATCTGGGAGATGTTTGGAGTGTTGTCTATGCATCTGGGAGATGTTTGGAGTGTTGTCTATGCATCTGGGAGATGTTTGGAGTGTTGCCTATGCATCTGGGAGATGTTTGGAGTGTTGTCTATGCATCTGGGAGATGTTTGGAGTGTTGTCTATGCTGTCTATGCGACGTTCAAACTTTCTGATTGGGCCATTTAACGTCAGACAGGTGCTAATAGGCCAAACCATTTGAATTCCACTGGCCGAAAAATGGACCACCAAGCCGGGGGGGGGGGGGGGGGGTGAGTGGGGGAGGGGAGGGGTTGGGGTGCGGTGGGGAGCGGGGGGGTGGGGGGGTGGGGGGGGGGGCACCCGCCATACGGCTTAGGACCTTTCAGGTAAACGTTTAGAGGAAAGGTGTGTGTATGTGAGAGACGATGGGTGAAGAGGGGGATGTCTGTGGAGGGTGGGGGGGGGGGGGGATGTGGGAGTTGGTTGTGTGTGTGTGTGTGTGTGTGTATGTGGGGTGTGTGTGTGTGTGGGGGGGGGGGGGTGGTGGTGGGGAGTGGTGGTGGTGGGGGTGGTGGTGGTGCGGGGTACCTGCCATACGGATGAGGACCTTTCAGGTAAACCTTTAGAGGAAAGGTGTGTGTATGTGAGAGACGAAGGGTGAAGGTAGTGGGGTGTGGGGTGTGTGTGTGTGTGGTTATCACGCTCATGAGGACTGTTCAGGTAAATCGTTTAGAGAAGTAGTGGGAGAATTTCAACCTCCAATTTTTGTTTCTGATTGTGTATTTCCGGCGCGACTCTTAGTGTTAGACTAAGTGTTAGACTTAGTGTTAGACATAAGGACAAAATCACAGACCAGAACTCGGAACTGAGTTGGCTTCCAGTCCTCAAACGTTCTCGGTCATTCTGGTTTTTTACACGACGTTGAATAATGGATTCATTTCATACGAAGAGGTCGGAATATTTCTTCTTCTTCTTCTTTTATTATTATTATTATTATTATTATTGTTATTGTTATTGTTATTATTATTATTATTATTATTATTATTATTATTATTATTATTATTATTGTATATAACAACATTTGTGCCCAAACAGAAAAGACTGAAAACACAGACCATAACATTTAAAATAATAATAATAATATAATAAAATAATAATAATATAATAATAATAATAATCACAATAATAATAATAATTATAATAATAACAATATAATAATAATAATAATAATAACAATATAATAATAATAATAGGGGTGTAGGGGGCTCTGGATAGAGGTAGCACCTTTGCTGTTCGGCAGCTGCGTCCTACATAGGACGGACGGGCATCACTGGTCCTCATCCATCTCCTTAATCTCTCACGTGCTGGCTCCAAGCGCCACACCCTGGCAAACCACCTCAGCTGGTGGGCTAAACCACGTGAGGGGGTGGTGTTCACATTGCACCACTAGGCGGATGAGCTGTTTCTGACAGCCAACGGCTAGAGGGCGGAGGAGATCAGGTTGGATCCAACGGCCAAATGTGGGGGAGTAAACCCTTCAAATCAGGAGTGGAGCCCCGAAGGCAGACAGCTGCCTGTATTCACGCACTGTTCTGGCAGCTCCTGCAGCCAAACTGGTGCCAAACGTACTGCTTTGCATTCCTTTGGATACATCAGCGAGGCCGAGAGGGGGATCTTGACGACTGGGCACCCCAGGATCTCCATACACTTCGCCCAGGCTTGCGCCCTGGAGAGGTCACTACAGTGACTGACCCAGCAAGCGCATATACTCCATTGTCTTCCGAGACAGGATGCCAACACAACACATAATAATAATAATAATAATAATAATAATAATAATAATAATAATAAAATACTTTGGACTTTGCCATTAGGCCATAAACTGCGAACGCCACCCAGCTGCAAGAGACATAAACCCTCATGAGCCCCCACAGTCGCGGGCCGGAGGCTCATGAGGATTTATGTCTCTTGTTAGCCCCGTGTTCTTTATGTCTGTTTTGGTCCCAGTCACATAAGCATGTAGTGTTAGTCCCGTGTTCTTTATGTCTGTTTTGGTCCCAGTCACATAAGCATGTAGTGTTAGTCCCGTGTTCTTTATGTCTGTTTTGGTCCCAGTCACATAAGCATGTAGTGTTAGTCCCGTGTTCTTTGTCTGTTTTGGTCCCAGTCACATAAGCATGTAGTGTTAGTCCCGTGTTCTTTATGTCTGTTTTGGTCCCAGTCACATAAGCATGTAGTGTTAGTCCCGTGTTCTTTATGTCTGTTTTGGTCCCAGTCACATAAGCATGTAGTGTTAGTCCCGTGTTCTTTATGTCTGTTTTGGTCCCAGTCACATAAGCATGTAGTGTTAGTCCCGTGTTCTTTGTCTGTTTTGGTCCCAGTCACATAAGCATGTAGTG
This sequence comes from Semisulcospira habei, assembly GCA_036245525.1. NCBI lineage: Eukaryota > Metazoa > Mollusca > Gastropoda > Semisulcospiridae > Semisulcospira > Semisulcospira habei. The sequence continues at coordinate 2,171,816 of BTPG01000007.1, forward strand.
TTAGTCCCGTGTTCTTTATGTCTGTTTTGGTCCCAGTCACATAAGCATGTAGTGTTAGTCCCGTGTTCTTTTGTCTGTTTTGGTCCCAGTCACATAAGCATGTAGTGTTAGTCCCGTGTTCTTTATGTCTGTTTTGGTCCCAGTCACATAAGCATGTAGTGTTAGTCCCGTGTTCTTTGTCTGTTTTGGTCCCAGTCACATAAGCATGTAGTGTTAGTCCCGTGTTCTTTATGTCTGTTTTGGTCCCAGTCACATAAGCATGTAGTGTTAGTCCCGTGTTCTTTGTCTGTTTTGGTCCCAGTCACATAAGCATGTAGTGTTAGTCCCGTGTTCTTTATGTCTGTTTTGGTCCCAGTCACATAAGCATGTAGTGTTAGCCCCGTGTTCTTTATGTCTGTTTTGGTCCCAGTCACATAAGCATGTAGTGTTAGCCCCGTGTTCTTTATGTCTGTTTTGGTCCCAGTCACATAAGCATGTAGTGTTAGTCCCGTGTTCTTTATGTCTGTTTTGGTCCCAGTCACATAAGCATGTAGTGTTAGTCCCGTGTTCTTTATGTCTGTTTTGGTCCCAGTCACATAAGCATGTAGTGTTAGTCCCGTGTTCTTTATGTCTGTTTTGGTCCCAGTCACATAAGCATGTAGTGTTAGTCCCGTGTTCTTTGTCTGTTTTGGTCCCAGTCACATAAGCATGTAGTGTTAGTCCCGTGTTCTTTATGTCTGTTTTGGTCCCAGTCACATAAGCATGTAGTGTTAGTCCCGTGTTCTTTATGTCTGTTTTGGTCTCAGTCACATAAGCATGTAGTGTTAGTCCCGTGTTCTTTATGTCTGTTTTGGTCCCAGTCACATAAGCATGTAGTGTTAGTCCCGTGTTCTTTATGTCTGTTTTGGTCCCAGTCACATAAGCATGTAGTGTTAGTCCCGTGTTCTTTATGTCTGTTTTGGTCCCAGTCACATAAGCATGTAGTGTTAGTCCCGTGTTCTTTATGTCTGTTTTGGTCTCAGTCACATAAGCATGTAGTGTTAGTCCCGTGTTCTTTATGTCTGTTTTGGTCCCAGTCACATAAGCATGTAGTGTTAGTCCCGTGTTCTTTATGTCTGTTTTGGTCTCAGTCACATAAGCATGTAGTGTTAGTCCCGTGTTCTTTATGTCTGTTTTGGTCCCAGTCACATAAGCATGTAGTGTTAGTCCCGTGTTCTTTATGTCTGTTTTGGTCCCAGTCACATAAGCATGTAGTGTTAGTCCCGTGTTCTTTATGTCTGTTTTGGTCCCAGTCACATAAGCATGTAGTGTTAGTCCCGTGTTCTTTATGTCTGTTTTGGTCCCAGTCACATAAGCATGTAGTGTTAGTCCCGTGTTCTTTATGTCTGTTTTGGTCCCAGTCACATAAGCATGTAGTGTTAGTCCCGTGTTCTTTATGTCTGTTTTGGTCTCAGTCACATAAGCATGTAGTGTTAGTCCCGTGTTCTTTATGTCTGTTTTGGTCTCAGTCACATAAGCATGTAGTGTTAGTCCCGTGTTCTTTATGTCTGTTTTGGTCTCAGTCACATAAGCATGTAGTGTTAGCCCCGTGTTCTTTATGTCTGTTTTGGTCTCAGTCACATAAGCATGTAGTGGTTTCTGACGCGCAACTCGTGATCACTGGGAGCGAAGGGGCCTCTCCAGCTACCCATTACACGCGGAGTAATTTCGGGGTGCTAAGGACTGCACACGTGATGTTTTTAACAACTTTAACTCATTCAGCCCGACGGCAGTATTTCCCAAATTTTGGAGGCGTCATCTAATGACTATGCATTAGTTGCAGGAGATGGATCGGCCATGATAATTCAAGGGCAGTGCCAGATTAGCTTGGCACCGATAGGTGCCAAGCTAATCTGGCACTACCCTGTAATTATTATGATCGACCCATCTCCTGCAACTAGTGCGTCAGGGCTGAATGGGTTAACCTTAAGGAGCCCACAACAGCAACAAGTGAGTCGACCATGACAGTTCAAGGGTGGTGCCAGAAGAGATAAGCTAAGCTAAGCTATGCTAAGAAAAGAAAAGAAAAGTTCAATTAGTCAGGCATTCACATTCATTTCTACAAACACATCTATATCTAAAAACAAAATTAAAGTACCAATATGCGTAAATATGAAGACACATTTCAGCACCATCTGTGCTTATTATGCCTTGTCGACACACCTAAGGAACTTTAACAGCAGTCAGTGGGACACGCAGCAAAAGCACACGCCGGAACCGGATTGTCCTGTGTGTAAATGAACCATAATTAGTCCTGTGTGTAAATGAACCATAATTAGACCTGCGTGTAAATGAACCATAATTAGACCTGCGTGTAAATGAACCATAATTAGTCCTGTGTCTAAATGAACCATAATGAGTCATGTGACTAAATGAACCATAATGAGTATTGTGTCTAACTGAACCATAATTAGTCCTGTGTCTAAATGAACCATAATTAGTCCTGTGTCTAAATGAACCATAATTAGTCCTGTGTCTAAATGAACCATAATTAGTCCTGTGTCTAAATGAACCATAATTAGTCCTGTGTCTAAATGAACCATAATTAGTCCTGTGTCTAAATGAGCCATAATTAGTCCTGTGTCTAAATGAACCATAAATAGTCCTGTGTGTAGCGCTTCGAAACCATGCCGGTGTTACAGAAGTGCATCTCTGAACAGTTACGGCGGTAGTGGGCTTTTAAACCAAGATTGTGTTACTTAAAAACACGGCTGTGCATTTCTAAAATTTCCATTATCACATCAAGATGGCAGAAGCCGGAACAGGCAACAGACCATACACGTAACCTTTACAATCAGGAGACAGATCGACCATGATAGTTCATGGGAAGTGGCAGAATAGCTTAGCGCCTATAGGCGCCAAGCTATTTTGCGACCAAACTTGAACTATCATGGTTGAGCCATATGTAGCCGTGGTGTGTCGTGGGTGAACTATCATGGTTGAGCCATATGTAGCTGTGGTGTGTCGTGGGTGAACTATCATGGTCGAGCCATATGTAGCTGTGGTGTGTCGTGGGTGAACTATCATGGTCGAGCCATATGTAGCTGTGGTGTGTCGTGGGTGAACTATCATGGTCGAGCCATATGTAGCTGTGGTGTGTCGTGGGTGAACTATCATGGTCGAGCCATATGTAGTTGTGGTGTGTCGTGGGTGAACTATCATGGTCGAGCCATATGTAGCTGTGGTGTGTCGTGGGTGAACTATCATGGTCGAGCCATATGTAGCTGTGGTGTGTCGTGGGTGAACTATCATGGTCGAGCCATATGTAGCTGTGGTGTGTCGTGGGTGAACTATCATGGTCGAGCTATATGTAGCTGTGGTGTGTCATGGGTGAACTATCATGGTCGAGCCATATGTAGCTGTGGTGTGTCGTGGGAGAACTATCATGGTCGAGCCATATGTAGCTGTGGTGTGTCGTGGGTGAACTATCATGATCGAGCCATATGTAGCTGTGGTGTGTCGTGGGTGAACTATCATGGTCGAGCCATATGTAGCTGTGGTGTGTCGTGGGTGAACTATCATGGTCGAGCCATATGTAGCTGTGGTGTGTCGTGGGTGAACTATCATGGTCGAGCCATATGTAGCTGTGGTGTGTCGTGGGAGAACTATCATGGTCGAGCCATATGTAGCTGTGGTGTGTCGTGGGTGAACTATCATGGTCGAGCCATATGTAGCTGTGGTGTGTCGTGGGTGAACTATCATGGTCGAGCCATATGTAGCTGTGGTGTGTCGTGGGTGAACTATCATGGTCGAGCCATATGTAGCTGTGGTGTGTCGTGGGTGAACTATCATGGTCGAGCCATATGTAGCTGTGGTGTGTCGTGGGTGAACTATCATGGTCGAGCCATATGTAGCTGTGGTGTGTCGTGGGTGAACTATCATGGTCGAGCCATATGTAGCTGTGGTGTGTCGTGGGTGAACTATCATGGTCGAGCCATATGTAGCTGTGGTGTGTCGTGGGCGGAATGAGTTCAAAGGTTCGTTTTAAAATGAAACTATTATAACTACCATCGCCGATCTTAAATTAATACTGACGATGATGTCGTGATCTGAGCGGCCTGACAACGCACTACGCATGCACACACTTGGCCTGACTGACCGACCCAAGGATACTTGAATTATTCAGCTGACCCACAGGCACGGAACGCCTGTTGCGTCACTGGTCACCTCTAAACACGGTTAGGGGAGAGATGACCAGTGACGCAGCGATTATCCCGTGCCTGTAAGTTGATCGGCTTCCCAGTGCACAAATGAAGGACCGGGGCCCGACGATGGCCGCGCGTTTTCCGAGGCTTCCCTTTTACAAAGGGCGCTTTGGACTTAGTCATTTTTGTACAGGTCGTCTTTTACCAAAGGCCTCTCTGACTTAGCTACTTTTATAGACTTTCCTTTATGGAGGGCACTATGGACTTTGTCATTTTTGCAGAGGCTGCCTTCCGCCTACTAACCTCCGACTTAGTTCTTTTACTAGATTCTCCCTTACGACGGGTACTTGTTCGGACTTTGTCATTCTTTTTAGAGACACGGCTTAGATGTTAGTACTGTGTTGCGCTACTGTAGTAACACTTGAGTACATTGTGGCTAGCAGAGAATATATTTTTCTCAAACGTCCTCATGCCGGGGCATTTGTTGTGGCTTTACCATTATTAGCCTGTACTGCAATATAGTCTATACGAAATGTGATCTTCGTTTCACATGTTTTATTGTAGTTAGTATCGAGTGCGAGTGAATGTGCATGTGTGTGAACTTGGCATCCTGACACGAAGCAAACATTTACATGCACATTCACCGGTCACACAAACATTGCACACGGTCAGCGACGCTACAGAATTTGGTGTCGAAGGCTTGGGGTGAGGCGACACTACATTTACAAATTCAACATACCTCTGCTGTATTAAAATTTAGTTCATCCTCTTGTGTCATCACCATATGCATCTGACATGATGTGACATGTTGTACTACGTTACTGTACAGTTGTCTCATTTCTGTTAAAAACACACCTGCTGCATTCTCGCCTCTGTAGATAGCAGGTCTGTATGCACACCGTCTGACCTAACAAGAATGTATCCGAAAGAACACACCACTTGGTCACTCAATTTTACAGTCTTTGGTAATGATTCTGGAACAGGACCCTCATATGGTACAACCAGTGATTTAAAATCAGCATACTCTACAAACGGCAGCTTTTGCTGATTCCCATAGTTCTTAAAATATACCTGACTACCAGGATCTGGGTACTTAAGTATTGTTTGAATGTCATCAGCTGACCTACAATGCTGAGCATGTTTATGTGCTACTTCAATAGAAGAAAACCTTTGTAAACATTTCTTACAAAATTCCTATTTCCCATTGTGTTTTGTTGTATGATCATGAATTAGACGTGACATACTCCTGATAATTGTGTAGTGAAAGTTATCTCCAGAGCTTATTAATAACATGTCAACATGCTTATCTTCCGACTCTCCATAGGTTGGGGCAAGTGGTGACACTCTAATTGGTTCTAACTTGTTAGGAGACTCATTATCCCATACATACACATTCACAGATATACCAGGATTTAGTTCTTCAAACACGTCTATATCCTCTACCTTAACAGGGAATTGTATACCACTGAAGTTATGTTTGTTTACAAATTTGGTGTAGTTAAGTACACGCTCAGGGTGCGTTTTTTTCAGGGTGCAGTTTAGCACGAACACACCACATGAATCAATAGTGATCATTGTTTTTAATATTGATGACAGCCCTTTTGTCTACAACCTCTGTTGGTAGTGGTAACCATGATTTGTCTAATATAGGATGATACCTTGACTGCCTCAGTTGTAGTTCATGTACACGACCTTCATGCCAACCAGACCCTTTCATGTTTACTTCGAGGAAGTCAGGCAACATTTTGTTTTTAAACACTTTCTCTAGCCCCGGTCCTCCTTTTAAATTAACAGTGTGTTGTCAATCGAGATATACGGTACATTCACTTCACCATCTACAATGCTGAATTATAGTTTAACAACAACCTCAATCTTTACACTACCTGAAAGAAGATTATCTTGTATGACAGAAAAAGAGTTTTCTTTTGATTCATAGGCATTGTAAGTGTTTGATATAGGCAAGTCTGTTGCGTAAAACACGTTTTGTAAGCTCTGTTAGCTTGAATGGTTTGGAGCGCTTTGGGCATTGACCATCAGTTTTATTTGTCCGACAAATAATAAATAGAAATAAATTACTCTATATGTAATACCACTTTATTAACTGTAACACCAACAATAAACAGATTCAGTTCACATAGTTGTCTGTATATTTGTTCACACACTGTCTCAAACCAGCCCTGGTGGTTATCATCAACTTCAGAGATATTTGTCTTAACTCATTGTACCCCATCACCGAAATCCCCAAATTTTGCCCTTGTTTTCTGAAGACTGCAGTGCAGTGCAGGACACTGATCGTCCATGATAGTTCAAGGGTGATGCCAGAATAGCTTGGCGCCCATAGGCGCCAAGCTATTCTGGCATTACCCTTGAATTAAATTGGTCGATCCTTTTCTTGCTGTGGTGTGTCTGGGGTAGAATGAGTTAAGATCAACAGGTATGTACTCTACAATTGGTGGCTCCTCAAATATTTCTAAAGTCGTATTATATGACACATGTATCATGGTTGTTGTTGATATTGGCGTTATGTCTGGTTGTCTGAAATCTGTTCTTAGCTGATCAAAGTGCTGGATATATCTGAAGCATTCTGTAACGTCAATCGCTTGCGCTTGCCTGTCCGTCATTTTTTATTGTCAGACAAAATAATAATAAAATACTACAGTATGTGTAATAACACTTTATTGTATGTAACAGCTACAAACCAAACATTGAGTATGTTTAATTGTTTGTGTTTGTCTCCACATACTGTCTTAAACCAGTTATCATCTACTTCTAAAGTTTGTGTTTGAAGAAAAATAATTCTGTGCTCTGTAAATGGTTTTCCATCAGCATATTCTAAAGTCACATTATATATCACGTATATCACTGCAGGTACCGCTTGCATATCACTGCAGGTACCGCTTGCATATCACTGCAGGTACCGCTTGCATATCACTGCAGGTACCGCTTGCATATCACTGCAGGTACCGCTTGCACTGCTATTTCAGGTTTTATGGCAAGTTCTTGTTTGGAAGACGTTCTTATGTCTTCGAAGTGCTGAACATCTCTGAAGCAGTCTGTGATATCAATGGTTTGTCCGTCCGTCATTTTTTATTGATCAAAACAAAAGCATAAATTAATTTACTAATCCATACCCATTAGGCTGATCTGTCTTTAAGATAAGCTTTAGATGCTTAGTTGATTCTTGTTTGTTTTTCACATCATCTCGTTTATGTTTGTTGAGCATGAAGCAGTTTTCAAAGCTGTCATGATCCTTACAGTAAAACAAACAGATAAAGTTTAGTTGCTCACGGAAATCTTTCAGTACAGCATTATATTTTTGAGTGGTTCGACTAAATAAATGTTATGATCTGTCCAAATAAATAAACGGTTGTGATAAGCTTTGTTGTGTTTGATAGTAGGACAAAATATCACAATGTTCTCAAAATGCTGGATGCATCTTGTTTGTAAGAGATGAAGAACAAATTTAGTTTTCCCACAGCCTGTGGCACCACAAAACAAACCACAGTATGGGTCAAGTGTCTGCAAGTTCATTTTCAAACAGAATATATATATATATATATATATATATATATATATATATATATATATATATATATATATATATATATATATATATATATATATATATATATATATATATATATATATATATATATATATATATATATATATAATATTCCATTGCTTATATCCAATTACCGTGAATTACCCTGAATAACCCTTATCACACACTTAAGTCGTAATTGGTTATATATATATATATATATATATATATATATATATATATATATATATATATATATATATATATATATATATATATATATATATATATAAATATATATATATATATTTTTCTTCTTTTTTTTTTCAAAAAATATTTAATTCTTACTCATTTCCTGTATCTCGTCACTAAGTGCGCTTGAGTAACGCGCGCTGCCGATCCCCTCAGTTCGCGTCTAGCTGCCGACCAGGTAGGACGTACCCTCATTACTTGCCGCCCGTGCCTAGTGACCGACTTTCTCTTGTGCCGCGTTTGTTGAGTGTCGTGTCTACGGTGTGTGTTGTACCTCAAGAAGTAATTTTCCCTGTGTGGATTATTGGTCTGTGTAGCTGTGGTTGCGGATTTAGAAGATATGATTTCGGGCGACAACGTCTTAGACGTGGATGAGGAGATTTCGTTTGGCGAGGTTGAGTTTCCAACTCCCCCGCCTGACCGAGTGTCACCGACACGTGAAGAGAGCGAAACGAAAAGTTTTACAGCTCTCTTTAAATCGGTGCAACTTCTCACGGAGAAGGTTAGCACTTTGGACAAAACCCAAAGGCCGCAGGACACCCAGTCCCCTGGTCCTTCAGCTAAACGCAGACGGTTTTCCGTCTCTAGTGCCAGCACCGCTGGTAGGGAGGCGGAACAGAGAAATGCAGAGGCAGAAAATATAGAAAGGGAACTGCTTGCCGAAGGGGGGCCTGAAACAGAGGAGACTATAGGAGATGATATTTTTACCGATATGGAGGCAGCCTTTGCCGTCTCAGAAGAGGCGGGACCACCGGTGCAAGAAAGGTTGGCAAACCTACTTAATTCCCGTTTTGGTTCCAAGCTGCCGCATAAAAATATCCAATAAAAGCGGGAAAATACAAAATTCCCGAAAACTGCACAGCTTTGAGTGTGCCATGCACAAATGAAGCGGTGTTTCGTGTGCTAAAACCCCACACGAGGCAGGCGGACATACGAATGTACAATACTCAAACTACCTTTTCTAAGGCAGCTGTCGCGGTGACCTTGTGCACCGATAAGCTTCTGACTGTAAAGGACAGCTTGACCGCACCGGGGATCGACCTGACCCAGGTCAGGGCCTCAATCTCCGATTGCATAACAAATCTTTCGGACGCGTTGGCTTTGACCGGACATGCCAGCAAGGACCTCTCACAGAAGCGCAGAGACTTGCAGCGACCGTGTTTGCCGCGCAAAATTACCGGCATTTGTGCTCCGCACGTGGCAATGACCTCTCTGTGGCTCTACCCTCATGGCACAAATTTTGGGAAATCCCTCCAAGAAGCCCGCGAAACAGACAAAATCGGTCAAGATATGCGTAGTCATGGCTGGCACCACAGCCAGCCACTAGCAGGCAGGACCAATGGTGATGACTCTTTATAGGCCGACACAGAAAGGGCTGGAAGCGGGGGCAGGGCGGAAAAGCCTACCCCCACGCGGGAAACTTTCCCCGAAAGTTCTAGACGAACACCGCCTGCCACTCCCCACTACAAAGGAGATCAGTACTTTTGAACTGTGCGTATTTGTCCTTCAAAGCAGGCCAGATTGGTACAAAATTGAAAATTTGGGAAACTCTTACTTCCGACAAGGAAGTGCTAGAAACGGTCATAGGTGTGAAACTTAGTTTCGATCAGACACCTGACACTAAGCTGTGTAAAGCACAGTTATATTTCAATGAAGCAGAAAACAAAACGGTGGATGCAGAAGTCGAAGACCTGCTACGAAAAGGGGTCATTAAAGAGTCTTGCAATGAAGCAGATCAATTTGTCTCTCCCATTTTTTCTCAGAGAAAAACGTGACCCTACCCACCGGGTCATAGTTAACCTTCGTTCTCTGAACAGAGACATTGAGTACCAGAAATTCAAAATGGAAACCATTCATACTGCTCTTAATCTTGTCACTAAGGACTGATATTTCTCATCCATTGATCTTTGAGATGCATACTACTCCATCCCTATTCACACTGAATACCAGAAGTACCTAAAATTTCGCTGGAGAGACAAATTGTATTGTTTCCGAGCAGCGCCAATGGGCCTTGGCCCGATACCCAGAAAGTTTACGAAACTCACAAAACCAATCCTGGCAAGGCTGCATGATTTGGGCCATTCAATCACGTGCTTCATTGACGACAGCCTCTTGGTGGGCAAGACAAAAGAAGACACAGTTCAAAATGTCATCGACACGACTAGACTGTTTGATGCAGTGGGGTTCACGGTCCACGGTGACAAATCTCAATTCTTACCCACGCAAGAGATTACATACTTGGGATTCGTGATTGATTCTACAGACATGTCGGTGAGACTGACAAACGAACGTAAGCAAAAACTGAGCGAAGCGTGTTCCGAAATAATGAGAAAACCAGTAGCCAAAATTAGAGCAGTAGCTTCTGTCATAGGGCTGATGGTAGAAAGTTATTTTGCGGTACCCCTAGGCCCTCTCTATTATAGGGCCCTCGAACAAGGCAAAACCCGGGCTCTCAAAGAAAACAAATGAAAATGGGAGAAAATCATGCCTATAACACAAGACGCGGTTCTTGAGCTGCAATGGTGGGTTGATAACATCAGACACCAAAATGCTACCCTACAAAGGGAAGACCCTACCGTTACGTTGAAAACATATAGCTCGCTTTCAGGCTGGGGGTGGGATGGGGAGGGGGGGTGTGGTTGATGGCACTACCTGAACAGCTAAGGGTCTTTGGAATGAAAATGACAAAAAGCAACACATAAACATTCTTGAGCTTAAAGCTATTCTCTTTGGGTTAAAATCGCGCCTACGAGAGATGAGAGACATACATATGCGTGTACTGACAGACAACACCACGGCTGTTGCTTGCGTAAACAAGATGGGCACAATAAAAGCGAGTTTGCTGAATGAAGTTACTCGGGATATCTGGCTCTGGTGTGACCAGATGAAGCTGTGGCTGAGTGCAGCACACATACCAGGTACCGAGAATGTAGAAGCAGACCGTCTGTCTAGACAGTTGCACAGTGACACAGAGTGTAGAATTGACCCTGAACTCCTTAAAAAGTCACTTCGGTTTTTAAATGTCAGACCGTCAGTTGATCTGTTTGCATCCAGAATCAATGCTCAGTTTTCCAAGTATGTATCGTTTCTCCCAGGCCCTGGGGCTTTCGTTGTGGACGCTTTCTCCATTGGTTGGGGTGATTATACTGTCTATGTTTTTCCCCCTTTCAGTCTGTTACCGGCGGTCATGGCAAAGATAAACAAGGACAAAGCCAGGGGAGTTGTAGTGGCACCAACGTGGCGAAACCGGATGTTTTGGCCGGTGCTGATGCAAATGCTGGTAGCAGAACCAGTACTGCTGTCAGCAAGAGAGACTTTGTTATATCAACCAAGCGACCTGACACAAAGACACCCTCTGCGCAAAAAAAACTAAAACTACTCATTTGCAAGGTGTCAGGGACAGATACAGAGGTGAGGGATTTTCTTCAGATGCAACCGACATCATCATGTTATCATGGCGACCGGCCACCCGTCGCTTGTACGAAGAATACATCACTCGCTGGAGACGGTACGCGAGTGAGAGATCGGTGGATCATGTTTCACCGCCGCTAGCCGAGGCAGTCAACTTTCTTGCGTCATTGGCACTCAATGAGTTGTCCTATAATACTACAGCTACAGCGCGGTCAGCGCTCAGCTGTTATTTGTGTACATACGATGGAGTACAGTTAGGATCTACCGACGTAGTTAAGAGAGTCATGAAGGGTGTGTTTGAGAGGAAACCAGTGTTTCCCAAATACCATAGCACATGGGATGTGAATGTAGTGTTGGACATGCTGAAGACGTGGGTGCCTCTTAACAAACTTACATTCAAAGAGCTCACATTAAAACTTGTAATGCTTATTGCTTTTGCTCTCTGGACAGAGGTGCCAAACGCTACGAGCGCTAGATGTTACTAACATGCACTTGTCAGAACGCAAGTGTATATTTTATGTATCTAAACTGTTAAAGCATTCTAGAAGGGGAAAACACCAGGAACCCATTGAACTTCATGCTTTCCCAACAGACAGTTCTTTGTGTGTGATTCAGACGTTAAAAGAATACTTGAAACGCAAAGAAAAACTGGAGCTGACGGACAAAACAAGCTTGTTTGTTGCTATGCTCGCTCCGCACAGCAGGCCAAGCTCAAATACTGTGGCTAAAATGGACTCTAGAGATGATGATGATGATGATGATGATGATGATGATGATGATGATGATGAAACGTTTTATTCAGGATAAAAAGTTTTAGGCATAGCAATGCCTATCTTCCAAACTGTCCTGATACTCCACACATATAAAATACATCAGACGATACAGCAAAAGATAAAATAAAAGTGAAATAAAGTATGAGCACTAGCATGTTCAAGGTTTTATTGGGATGCTAGCCAAACTGTAACTTGTGGAGTTGACTGAACTCTGGAAAGAAATTTTGCTTCAAAGTACTTCTTTTCAATAGAAGAGCAGACCTTCAAAGTAGTACACCAACTGCATCAGTACATCTTGGATAGAAATTGAACCCTACAATTTACATATAGACTGTGCCACATTGCTTGCAGAGGGCAATTTCCACCCACGACATAGTATGTCTTGAGGCTTAAAGAGGTCAGCAAAAACAGACAGGTTTAATAGAGACAAGACCTAAGATTCAGCACCGTGGACACTGTGCATTATTCTGCTCACTCCACCAGAATGGCCAGCACCTCAGCAGCAAAAGATATGGGTGCTTCCATAGATGTCATCATGAAAGCTGCAGGATGGACACATGCCATCACCTTCTCACGCTTTTACTGCCGGGTTCTGAGTAAGAAACCCACCTTAGGGCAGGTGGTGATGGACAGGTATTTGGCAAAGAAGTAGAGATAAGGCTGCTTGTCATTTCAGCATGACTTAGCCTTTACGCTCATTACCACTGTTGCTCTCAAATCTCAAGTGCACATAGTGACGGGATACAGGAAATTAGTAAGAATTGTTAGCAATACAGCGAGACTTACCTGTAAGATGAAGCTGATTGCAAATTCTTACGAATTTGTTGTAGACCGGAACTAGTGCACTTGCCCACCCCACATTGTGTTGAAGAGCATTGTGCTCTACCCGCCCTTTCACTTCAGTGAAAGGTGCACTGGTTCCGGGGTTTTGTCAGTGGTAATGAGCTGTCTTTCAATACTGAGGGGATAGGCAACGTGCGTTTCTCAAGTGCATTAGTTCCGGTCTACAACAAATTCGTAAGAATTTGCAATCAGCTTCACCTTACAGGTAAGTCTCCCTGTAATGTTAACAATTATCACTCACAAAGTTCTAGAGTACGATGCTGGTTAACGAACTCATTTAATATGTCCTTTTTATCTAGCTATTCGCAAAATATCTAGTAAAAATAAGAAACATTACGGACTCCAGTGTGGATCAACCGTTTTTTTTTTGTGTGTGAAACGGACATTTTCTCGCCAATGAGCATCGCAATCAAAACATCGAAAAAAAAAGGTCTCGAGATAATTCTTTTAGGGACAATATCCTAAAATTTCAAGCTTGTCGGTCCTCAAACGCGGGCTCTAGTCCCTGTTACATAGCCCCCCCCCCTCCTCTTACACACACACACACACACACACACACACACACACACACACACACACACACACACACACACACACACACACACACACACACACACACGCACACATATATATATACTCACATACGGTGCTTTTCGCCAAAAGACGTTCTCTAGCAAGGTTTGCGTAGCTAGACGTAAAGTCATTTTTATCTTGTTACTTCTTTGCCAGAATGTCTGCCCCGCACGCCAAAAACGTCATGTGCATGCTCCAGAATGCGCTCCTACCAGCCACATTTCAAAGTCTACCGTATTTTCAATACGGTAGACAAAAATGAGCTTTCAGACCCAAGGCCATTTCCTTGTGTATCTCAAGCAATGTACAACCAGCCAACCAACCTTGTGTATCTCAGGGCAGCCAAAAAGACAACACCCAGGCATCCGCATTGACCCTGTTGTCTGGTGACAGCAAGCAGGAAGAGGCCTGTAACCAGCTGCCACGCCTTATATGCTGCTTGCAATTTTTTGTCCGGTAAAAAGAGTCATGAAACAGCTGTGCAATTTAAACATTAAGTCTACTGAGCTATCCCACAGCCAAAAGACTACTCAAAAAAGCCAAAACTGTGCTATGCGGGGCACACCCCGTACCCAATCAAGTGTCTGGAGTGCTTATTTAGGAGCTGGCAGAGAAAAATGGTTATGTAGTTTCATTTTTATATAGAACACACTTGTCAGAGTCTCACAACACCTGAACTCATGGTGCAATTGCAACAACCATGAGTTGGGCCAAACATGTGAACACTCCTTGTTACGATTGTGGTTGTGTTTTCCTGTGAGAGCGTACATGTGTTATTCGTAGGTAACGATATGTTGTTTATTTGAGCTATCACGGTTATGATTTCGTACCTTTTTAGTAAGATTTTCTTTTGTTCGTGAGTAGAGCCGATTTCGTTTTGTTAAGTTTAGTCCGGAACGTTGTAGAAGGGTCGCACTGTCTAGTGGCCTCGTAAGTGTCACGTCGGTTGACATCGCAACATTTTTCGCTACTTTTTGTTTTCCTGTGCGCGTGTATCGAGCAGCTTTTATTTTGTTTTGGGAATGTTCTCGTACCTTTTTGAGCTATCATAGATAGGGATACCATACTTTTATGTGTCTTTATTACACGCTCGAATTTAGAGCTGAAGTGAGCAGCCGTGTTTTGTAGCCTGATATTTTGTTTCTGGAAAGTTTATGTTAATGAGCTTCGGCTGCGTGTTTCGTTCTGGTTGTTTGAGTTCATGATTTCCGTATAAGATTCTAGATTTTGATAGTGTATATAAGGAGGGCGCTGGGAAAGCCCGTGAGTACATTGTCTTGCTTTGTCAGTTGTAGAGATACGCAGTTTATTTTGAGAGACGCTCGTAGTGTGGACTGTGACAGCTGAAGAGACTTTGTATTCAGTAGTTTGTGCATTTGAAAGAGCATTATTGTGTGGATATCGCATCGCGGAATTAAATATTGTTGGAACTGTTACTCCAGTATTGTCTACATCCTTAAGCCACGGTTGACGGATTGCAGCTGAATGAGGTCTATTTAAAGAACTCTACGTGTGTGTGTGTGTGTGTCTGGTGTGTTTATCATACTTCGACTACAACTCCACCACGTAACACTCCTAAAATACAATACAATACAATACAATACAATACAATACAATAAGACTTTATTAATCCCTCATGGGGAAATTCACTGTCTGCCCATACAACACATGGCATCATCATTCACTCATTGAAATAATTAAATAACCCATAACTCTCAGTTAAAGAGATGAACTGTAACAGACGTATTGTTTACCTTTGTAACACTCTTGGCATCAGAAACACATTTTGTGGATTCCATCTGTGCTTCTGGTGTCAGCAATGTTGCAGTGAACTACTGAAAGGGCTAGAACTAAAGAACTAAAGAATGTTGATAGACACACATTATCTACTGATATTACTGTTGAAAGGCCCCGCCACACGAGCCGGTTGTGCCCCGATTTTGAAGCCGATTCCGATCCGTTTGCGATCGGATGACGTCAATTATCCGATCCGGTCCCAATTGGCTGGGAAACGGGGGACTAGAACCTGCTCTATTTTTCCGATCCGATTCGGTCCCGATCGTAAGCTTCAACCAATCAGAGCGCGTCTCGCAAAGCATGTCGTTTCAGCACGGTTTGCAAATGGCCGAACACGCCGTGATCAGTACCACCGCCGTTGCCGCTGATGTTTCGCACGCCTCTTCCCGAATATGATGCAAAACTGCTAATAATGCAAGCACATCATCATCACTGTCAAAACTAGCAGTCATTTTGCAGAACAGGTACGACTTTGATCTTCGGTTCAAACCGGTCGGCTAAACAAGTCAGTCGGGAAATGTCCGTGTGGCAGTACACACGTTTTTTAGTCCGGCCCGATGACCTACCGATTCGAAAACTGATCGGGAATCGGCCTCAAAACCGGGCTCGTGTAGCGGGGCCTGAAAAGAGTAACAGTCTGAGGGACAAAATGGTTGGCATAACGTGATGTACTACTTGTGGGTGGTACTCGAAGTCTGCCACTTCGTTCGATACATCTGCTGTCAAATTCATATATACCTAAGTGGATGTGTTTTGTCATAAAGAATATCAGCCAGTTTTTTCGTAATCCGTCTGTTGTACAGTGTGTCGAAAGTATCCTGTGCCATACCAATCACCCTGCCCCCTTTCCGGATTACTTTGCTTAGACGATCTTGATCTTTTTTACATAAATTTCTACCCCAGCACGTCAGTCCAAAAGTGAGAACGCTAACAATACTGGAGCAGTAAAACAGCTGTAAAGGCTGAGCGCTTACATGAAATGATCTGAGCTTTCTCAAACAGTAAAGACAGGTATGCGTTTTTCTTCACAATAACATCTGTGTTTTGTTTCCAGTTGAGCGCGTTGTCAAAAAGAACACCAAAATACTTGTAGGACTCTACACGCTCAACTTCTGTTCCCTTGATGACAACAGGATCGGGATGCCTGTACCAGTGGCCGCAGCTGCTGCTCCCTTAACAACGCACTCAAATGAGATTTACGCAGTGTAACAGTGCTTTGTTTGGTTTAGAATAGACACCAGAGACATCCCTCATGACAATTACAGCAGAATGACACCTCATAATATGCAGCCTATGTTGTATACAAATGTAATAATAATAATAATAATTACGGTATTTATAATGCGCTTATCTTATAATAATTATAACTCTAAGCGCGCACTCACAACTCGCGCACGCATGCGCACGCTTTAGACAACGACTCACGTACCACAAATAGTGAAATACATTACGACAGTCAACTTGTGGTGGGGAGTGTGGTGATATAGTGCTAGAACTGTTGAAAGAGGTGAGTTTTGAGGGCGGACAGGAAGGAGGAGAGAGAGTGTTTCTGACGGTGGGAGAGTGTTCCAGGTGGATGGACCGTATACTGAGAAGGAGCGGGGGCCGAAAGCGCTGAGTTTGGTGAGGGGGATGTGGAGGCGGAGAGGGTCGGAGGCGGAGCGGAGGAAGCGGGAAGGAGTGTAGGGGTGAAGTAAGGGGTGTAGCTGTATCATGCAAAATAACTTCTGCATGTCACACTCTTTGGCAGCTGATTTCACTCTGAGGTCAGCTGTCTGATGAAATGAACCTGCTGAAACTGTATCATGGTAGTTTTGATGGCTCAAATTTATAAATTCAGTGATTTCAAATTCACCTTTGTGCACTGGCAGTGGAGGGAAGTGGGGGGGGGGGGGGGAGGGGTGTAGCCGGGGGTGGAAGTGGGGGGGGGGGGAGGGGGTAAACCATCCCGCTCCACCTGCTGAACTTCTGCAGTAGTATGAGGTCAAGAGAATGTATGTCTCCCACTACCAAAGTTAAGTGCATTTACATGCTGGGTTTAGTAGTAATATTCTGCAAAGAATTTATCCGTTACCAAAAAGCTTGCCTCAGTCATCACAGAAATCGAACAACACTGTCAAGGGGCACGATCTAGTGCCTCTGACCTATTCTTAATCAGGTTAACCCTTAATATTGATGTGATCTCGTTGCACGTTGCAAAAAGTTCAACCGGAAGCGCCGATTGTTTGAACTGATTATTACAGCAGATTCTGTATTCATGAAAATGACTGCCGGTTCTGACTAACAATTGACCATGAAATGAGTGTGACATAACGATGTGACAATGATGGCGTCACAATATATCTGTTTCAGCGCGAGACAAACGTCGACTAATGTTTTTAACAAAAACATTATTGTCAGGTCAGGGTGGCGTACGTATGGCGTAATAATTTATCTTTTGCAGCGTGGGACAACGTCAGCTGCTGTGTCTGTCCAGGACACTATTGTAAAGTTATTTTCACGTAGTTTATGACGTAATATTGTATCTGTCGCAGCTTGGTACAACGTCAGCGGGTGTGTCTGGCCAGGACATTGGTGTGACGTCAGGATGACGTATTTATTACAAAATGTCTCTGTTTCAACGTGGGACTTCAGCGGGTGTTTCTGGCCAGGACACTGTTGTGACGTCATGATGACGTAGTTATGATTAATGATGTATCTTTTACGGCGTGCGAGTCAGCTGGTGTGTCTGGCCAGGACACTGTTGTGACGTTAGGATGACGTAGTTATGACGTAATCATGTTTGTTACAGCGTGGGCCGTCAGCTGGTGTGTCTGGCCAAGACACTGTTGTGACGTCATGATGGCATAGTTTTGACGTAACAATGTCTGTTACAGCGTGGGAAAATATCCGCTGGTGTGTCTGGCCAGGACACTTTTGCGGGAAACCAAAATCCTGGTTTTGGACGAGGCCACGGCGGCGGTGGACATGGAAACGGACGCCTTGATCCAGAACACCATTCGCTCCGCCTTCAACACGTGCACCGTCATCACCATCACCCACAGGATCAACACCATACTCGACTACGACAAGTAGGAATCGGTTGTCTCTTTCTTATACTATTTGTACTACTTTCAACAGCGTTTTTTACCAAATGATCCCCGCAGACAGTCAATACGCAGAAAATCCTCTCTATCTGCAGCAGCATATGTTCTCAGGAGCCCGCGCAGTCGCCAGGCTTCATGAGAATATACGCCGCTTGCCGTATATGAGTGGCCTTTGTTATAACCGAAGTTTTTAGGTTCTAGTGTAAGGTGTACTGCATAGATGATGTGTGAGGACACGTCGGATTGATGACAGCGAGCAAACTAGGGGTTAATCAAGTGTCAGTGTATTGTTTTAACAAAATATATATTTCCCGACTTCTTTCTTTTGTTTTGCCTGCACTTTATTTGTTTAGGTTTGATTAATCTCTTTGCCACCGGTGATCACATATTGCGCGTCTGAAACGACTGCACGCGTACCGACTTTCGCTTGATGTAAATCGGGCAAGCAATTGGCATAAAGAACACATGACCAACAATAAACATAAATCCTCATGACCAATAATAGAAATAAACCCCAATGAGCGCCCCACGCCCCCCCCCCCGCCCCCACTCCCCCCACCCCAACCCACCCCCGAAGAGGGGGTAGGGGGCGTGGGGCGCTCATTAGGGTTTACTTCTTTTTTAGGAGTGTACTAGCCTTGGGCAGTTTAAGGGATAGCGACGTGTTCAGAATAACGCTTATTGTCCACGTGTAGAATGTATTCTAAGAGGTCTGACACGTATGTCTGTACTAGCCTTGGGCAGTTTAAGGGATAACGATGTGTTCAGAATAACGCTTATTGTCCACGTGTAGATGTATTGTAAGAGGTCTGACACACGTCTGTCTGTACTAGCCTTGGGCAGTTTAAGGGATAGCGACGTGTTCAGAATAACGCTTATTGTCCACGTGTAGATGTATTGTAAGAGGTCTGACACACGTCTGCCTGTTGCAGGATTCTAGTGATGGACGCCGGGACAGTGAGAGAGTTTGCATCACCTCAGGAACTGATGTCCGACCAGACGTCTGCGTTTTATGCCATGGCCAAGGATGCCAGAGTTTTACCAACCATGATAGTTTAACGGTAGTCCTTTCTTCAACACTACACTTCAAGTGTTGTCGTCTATTCTTCATTTATATTTATATGGAATGGACAAAAAATAACGTCCATATGTGAAAGTGATTTTATCCATTTCATTTAGCCCGTTGTATCCCAAGTCTGAACTTTTTCTGTATATATCGAAACACCACAACCAAAACTTTTTTGATATAACATTAAAGCACCCCCCCCCCCCCACCTCACCCCCACCCCACTTCTCGGACCATGTTGTGGACTGGCAGTGAATGATTTTTTTTTAAGCCGAGGGGAGGGGGGGGGTGCTGTAGTACCAAAGCCCCCACCCCCTCCGGATCCGGCCCTGGCTGTGTTCTAAGACCGTTTCTTAACCCGTTGTGTGTCACGTGACGCAGATTGTTTCTGCAATCTTCGTTAATTCGACACCAAAACATCCTCTACGTCCCCGGGATTCAAAGTGGTGTCAGCAAGAGGCCGCAACTGCGGGGGCTCGTGAGGACCTATACCTCTTGCAGATGGGAGGTGACGGATTAGTCCAGGTGACATAAGCTCTGCAGGCGATAACGGAAGACTCCATCAAATCCTCGGGAACATTGTATCCTTTCGTTAGTTATCCCTTACGTATCCCTTGCGCGTGTGGTGATCGGGGACACGTTCTGGACTGGGTACATTATACACCTCGACACGATTGAGCGAGGCGCAACACCTCGGGCGTTTCCACTCGGTATATGGCGAAATATATCTACTTATCGGAATTGCCACCCAAATGGTGATGGTATTCTTTTTGCGTTTCGGCTTAAAATTGCCGTAATAATTCGTTCTGGATTATGATCTAGTGTACATTGTTGTATATTTCCGCATGTAACATGTAAAACCGTTACTGGAGATGTGCTTTTTTTCACATAGTTTGTTGTAAATGTTTTAACGTGTTTCTCTTTAAACTGCCTGGGGGGATTGTGAAAACGATTTTCGTATGAATAAAGAAACCCTTTCTTTGAAAAGCTTTGTAAAACATCATACGCCATATTAGCAACACAACCGCCACCAACAACAGCTGTTTCAAGGAAACTAGTTGCGTTCTATCGAACGATAGTCATTTAGTTGTGGGAGTTTAAGAGTTAAACACACCTTGTACAATTTGTTTGACATGGACTGTGCACAGTTTCATAGTCACTGCAGTAAGGTCTAGATAACCTAGGAAAGCAGTCGCTATATCTTTACGAGATAACAGGGAACTTAATACCGACACAAGTAAGGTATAGTTCCCTAATGCCTGCATTTAACAACGCACACACACACACACACACACACACACACACACACACACACACACACACACACACACACACACACACACACACACACACACACACACACACCCCAAGAAAGAAAAAAAAAAGGACGTACCACGGACGTTACCAGTGTGGATCATACATGTACAACAACACAGCGGTTGGTCGCTTAGTTTGGGGTTTAATGTTCAAGGCGTGAACAGTCCTAAGAGATGGTCCTAATGGACGGGTCATGGAGGACGGAGATGTCTATTGCATATGGAGTACGACCTGAACACTGATCAATGCAGGCGCACTGCAACTATGCCACTTTGATTTAGCAGGAGCTTTTAAAGGACATTGCTAAATATAGAACAATGCCGTCTCTTTGCCTGAGTTTACAATACTCACAAGCTTACAAGACGAGGGAGGTAGACTGACTAATTAACTTTATATGATTGTGTCCGATTAGCATTCCAGTGCGTCAAAGGTCCTCGGGCAGATGTCAGTCGCCGTTAGGGCGGGCCAACGCGACTGACGCCAGCCCAAGGACCTTTTGTCTACAGTGTGAAACTGGGTTGACCAATTCTTCCATACTGGTGTTCGGTCGTACACAGACGCCCCATACAACGCTGGCGCCCAACACTTTAAAGGCGCCCCGCGTCAATAGCTGCGAAAGTGTCATATAGCGTTGCCACAGGCAACGCTATACGACACTTTCGCAGCTATTGACGCGGGGCGCCTTGAATGAGTTAAGAAGGCGTCACACAAAATCATTCACTACACCTGAGCTATCATCTTTGATAAATTTGGTCACAGTTACCGATGTGTTGCGGTAAGAAGATTCACCAGAAAAATTAAAAGGCGCTGTGGAGAGGTGTTGCTGTGTGTTCCTGTGAATCCGTTTCAGACTCAGACCAGGAAATTTCAATAATCACGAATGAATTGTGCCTTCTAATGACGTCCGTGCCTACGATCATGTGGGAAGGCTATATCTCTAAGAGGTTATGTTTGATTAAAAACGTACACATTCCATTAATTGTATATAACCTAATGGTCAAAACGTAAGGGCCATTTGTTTGTGTCATTGTTCATCTTCGCAAGTACGCTAATAAAATACAATGTTCTCTCGATCCAAATGGGTTAAAAGTTGACCTTAGACAGTCCACTGTACAGGGAACAATAGACAACAATTCATCTTTCCACGAACGTGTCAAATGCACGCGAAACATCGTCAGTTTTGTGTAAAGCTGTGCGATATTGGCAAGCGTACTAAAGGCGGGCGGGTGGGAAAACTCGGTAAAGTCGTGATGCACGTGCTGAAGGGGTCTCTCGTGAACACTGAGCACTTCTGTTTCGCTACAAATACCGGGACATTAGGGGCATAATTGTCACTTTCCTAACCATGCCACCACGACGGTCTAACGCCAGTAGATCAAGGCCGGGCGTTAGCATGGCTGCAAAATGGTATTTCCGGACGAGACGTTGGGAGACGTCATGGTGTGTCCCATTCAGTGATCCAGAGGCTGATGGCACGATTCTAAGAAACTGGAAGGGCAGAACGACGATCCTGCCGATAAAGCCTGTTAGTATAGTTATGGTTGCAGACCGTGCCAAATGGACCTCATTGAGCACGCGCCACAAACGCCACGCCCCCTAGCAATTGTTGCTGGGTGCCACAAGCTTTCCTGTCCCTTGGGCGATATGGCGGACGGTAGCGCGCGTGATTCGACTGAATGCGTTGCAAATTCTACAAGTCTACATTTATGCCAGGATACAAATATATGTCAAAACGGCTCTATATCGAGGCAAAGCAAGTTTGCGTCAAGTTTCATTGATGCTGTTCGCATTTATCACACTGGCAGTGATTCCGTTCAAGTTGCATCCGTGTTGACCGGTCGCAGATCTACAAGAACGCGGCGCCGATCCACACAAACTGTAAGTGGAAAATGAGTATCAGCAAGCACAGGTCACAGAAGCTGTCAGTGCCTGCAGAGACGGGTAGGTGTTTTTGTTATTGGTGTTGCTTTAAAAAAAAATAGCACACTTATCCGAGCCATTTTAGTCCATCTTGTCGCATCGTAGCAGGATGGCAGTGCTGCTCAGAGCTCTCTATTGCTGGCTGTGTTCAGTGTCAGGCTGAGCTGATTACTTTCACTCACAAATAGAATCGATGTGTGTGTGTGTGTGTGTGTGTGTGTGTGTGTGTGTGTGTGTGTGTGTGTGTGTGTGTGTGTGTGTGTGTGTGTGTGTGTGTGTGTGTGAAAGAGAGAGGAGAGAGGGGGAGAGAGATTATTAATAAATAACCATGCATGTATGATATGTATTTCAGGTTCAATGGTCACTGTTCTCATGTCATTGGGCTTCAGAAATCTCTTCAGTATTTCAAGGCAGCTAAACTGTTTGACCCATGTGCCTAATCGACTGAGCTGCAGGGGCATGCCACAAGCCTGGTGAGCAGCAATATCAAAAGGGAACCAAGATCGCATCTGTCCCAATAATAAAACCATGGTGTGCTAGCCAGGCCATCGGAGAAGCGGACGAAAATGCCCATAACATGCCACATCAACACAAGCAAGAAGTAAGCATTACCTAAAATAAAATCAAAACTATTATTAACTGGTAAATTATATCTTATTCTGGAATATGAGTGGTTCACATGCCAAAACACAACACAGAGAAATAATGGTTCAGGTCATAAATGGCTGATTCACAGTGACACTTACAATTTGATAGCATAGGAATACTAGATTCAAAACTCATTTTCATTTTATTATGAAGTCTCCAAAATTTCTCAATCAGCAAAGAGTGAGAAACAGTCTATCGTGTGGCTGATGGTGTAGGGGGGGCTCTGGATAGAGGTAGCACCTTTGCTGTTCGGCAGCTGCGTCCTACATAGGACGGACGGGCATCACTGGTCCTCATCTATCTCCTTAATCTCTCTCGTGTTGGCTCCAAGCGCCACACCCTGGCAAACCACCTCAGCTGGTGGGCTAAACCACGTGAGGGGGTGGTGTTCACATTGCACCACTAGGCGGATGAGCTGTTTCTGACAGCCAACGGCTAGAGGACGGAGGAGATCAGGTTGGATCCAACGGCCAAATGTGGGGGAGTAAACCCTTCAAATCAGGAGTGGAGCCCCGAAGGCAGACAGTTGCCTGTATTCACGCACTGTTCTGGCAGCTCCTGCAGCCAAACTGGTGCCAAACGTACTGCTTTGCATTCCTTTGGATACATCAGCGAGGCCGAGAGGGGGATCTTGACGACTGGGCACCCCATGATCTCCATACACTTTGCCCAGGCTTGCGCCCTGGAGAGGTCACTCCAGTGACTGACCCAGCAAGCGCATATACTCCATTGTCTTCCGAGACAGGATGCCAAACGACTGCAGCTGCATTAACATATGTTTGGTTTTTGGCTGTTTTGTCATTTGTGTTACCAAATGATCAATCTTTTAAGCACAAGTATAGTGAAAAAGGGCAGACTTTCAGCACTTACAGTGTAGGTGCTGAAATTCTGCCCTTTTTCACTATACTTGTGCTTAAAAGATTGACCATTTAGCAACAAAAATGACAAAAAAAAGCCCAAATCCAAACGTATGTTAATGCAGTGTAGAACTGGAACAGGTTGTTTAGTTGTCTCTCTTATTTTCTCACAAAGTCCACTCCAAATACTTCTTCTTCTGCTGGTTGCGTCTGCACACCTTTAGTTGTTTGCAGCCTTGAGATGCATTCAGATTTTCAAATTCTTGATCTGATCTCCTCCTTCAGCAGGTCTATCTTTATCTTCTAGCTTGCTATTTCAGAATTTGCACTCTGCAGCGATGGCCAAGTAGTCTAATTGTGAAATCCCTAAACGAGAAAGTAAAAAAAATTATAAACAGTATATGTTTATGATTAACTTAAAACGTCAATCGTATTTCTAAAGCTGCACTCAATATTTGTCCACAGATCAGGAGACTGAAAAGAGAGCCAATGCCAGCTGGGTCGCTGACATGTGTGTCACAACGAGGTCCCCAGTTGATCTCCTACAAGAACTGGATCGCCTTTGCTTGACCAGTTAGTGTACAAATCCTGAGAAACGTGAGGAAAGAACAGAGAACTGACCAGTTCTAATCACTGGGTAGAGGGGAAAAAACAAACAAACCCCCCCCCCCCCCCCCCCAAGAAACTAGCAACATGAAACTTCCACATAGATCCAAATAGAAAAGCAAACGTTTCTGACAAATGTCTTGACAGAATCTTTTCACACACTTTTTTTCTCAGCTGCAGCCACATTTTATGTAACGGATATGAGGACACTGCCAAGAGTAAATATTTAGAAGTACTTCCTGACAGACACCTGCACAAGCGCAGCATTGTGGTTAATCCACAGTTTCTATTTCTAGGAGCAACTCAAAGTGTACGACAGTGGCCAGACAGGCATAATCAAGGTCAAATGCCCACGCGCATCCAGAAATTACATCATACTCGAAGCATGTCAGTTACCAGGATTTTGTGTGAAATTAGCTGACAACACCAGCGTGGGACTGAAGAAACCATGTTCCAACCACACGCAGGTGCAAGGCCACCTAAATATCACAGGTTATTGTTTTTACCCAAAGGGATGTAAATGTTTCGCAAATCCCACCAGACATTCCATTCATGGCATCACTGTTTCACACTGTCAGCTTTCTACAAAGAACAATGAAAGTCTGACTTGGAAAGTGAAATGTCATCACAGAGTGTAAGCAAAATGTTAGGTATGCACCTCTGCTGTTATTGTCAGCATATATACACAAAGATATACTTGCATCATTGTTCCGCTGCCCCACTTGCCAGCTACAGTGTCAGGTGTATGTTGCAAGACTTGATCTTCCTGCGAAGATTTTACAGCCGGAATCTGTACTGCCCTCTTTTGTGAGCAGTCTGGATTTGTAGGCAGGTGACTCGTCTGCTGGAATGGGTAGGGGTGCAACTCACTGGGTTCGCCAACCCACAAATGCTGAGAAGGAAAACGTTGCATGAATATATGCTCATCATAAATAGATCAGATGAAATGTGTTACTGTAGAAGTGATGTGTCGATTTGTGCTTGTCGTGATTTGTTACAGTGAGTGAGAGAGTGCAAACTGAAGAAACGTACGGGCATACACCTTAGGTTATGGTGTTTTTGGAGAGTTAATTACATATTTAAAATCACACACACACACACATTCATCCCAAGTGTGCAGATCAGAGTAGCGGTACTGCCTGATAGCGAGTGCTTGCACATTATTGTAGGCTTACAGTACGCTCCGGCCGTGATAACTGAACAAGATCGCTGAATTATATACCAATTCCGCAAGTGAATTGTAACCATTTTCATAACAATCTAGAAAAATGACACTTACCGCATACAAACAGCTCTGCGTTTGCTCTTGTCCTCTAGGGGAGTAGTATCAGGATGTTGAGATGATCAGTATGCTGTCTACAGCAAGTTCAGTTTTATTCAGCCCATTGCGTTGGTTTCGGGAGGGAAAAAAGCCAGAAGCTTTTGTTTGATGGTTACAGGGTAGCTTTCGTCCCGATTGCAGGTCGGTACCATTTCAGTGAAATGTATACGCACAAACAGTATCGCGCTTCGCCAAGTCCTTGCTTAGTTACGGGAAAGCTCGTGGCACCCAGCAACAGAACCGCGCTGCAGCAATTTTTTTTTATATTTTCTGATTGGCTGAAAATGCGCGCACCGGTGAGGTCCATGGCGTGTTATCTAGCTCGTACTGAAATGCTTCCCTGTCAAAATGTTTCAACGACCAGTATCTAATACACGTAGTAGGGTATTGGTGCTGTCGGCCTTCTGTGCCCAATTCACGGGGTTAATGATCACTAATCGGCTAGTTCCGGTTTAACGTCCACGGCACTGAAGTGATAATAGACGGCCATAACAGGCGGGCTATGATGGACCAGGACAGCTATTGCACATGGAGTACGAACAGAACACTGATCAATTCGGCCGCACTGCAACAGTGCCTCTTGATTTATAAGGACTTTGAACTCCTTCGAGACGAACTTCATCCGGATACGCGGCTTATGCCTGCTCCATGTGTACATCCGGCGTAAGCCTGCTCCATGTGTACACCCGGCTAATGCCTGCTCCATGTGTACACCCGGCTTATGCCTGCTCCATGTGTACACCCGGCTTATGCCTGCTCCATGTGTACTCCCGGCTTATGTCTGCTCCATGTGTACTCCCGGCTTATGCCTGCTCCATGTGTACACCCGGCTTAAGCCTGCTCCATGTGTACACCCGGCTTATGCCTGCTCCATGTGTACACCCGGCTTATGCCTGCTCCATGTGTACTCCCGGCTTAAGCCTGCTCCATGTGTACACCCGGCTTATGCCTGCTCCATGTGTACACCCGGCTTATGCCTGCTCCATGTGTACACCCGGCTTATGCCTGCTCCATGTGTACACCCGGCTTATGCCTGATCCATGTGTACTCCCGGCTTATGCCTGCTCCATGTGTACACCCGGCTTATGCCTGCTCCATGTGTACACCCGGCTTATGCCTGCTCCATGTGTACTCCCGGCCTTTGCCTGCTCCATGTGTACTCCCGGCTTATGCCTGCTCCATGTGTACTCCCGGCTTAAGCCTGCTCCATGTGTACACCCGGCTTATGCCTGCTCCATGTGTACTCCCGGCTTAAGCCTGCTCCATGTGTACACCCGGCTTATGCCTGCTCCATGTGTACTCCCGGCTTATGCCTGCTCCATGTGTACACCCGGCTTATGCCTGCTCCATGTGTACTCCCGGCTTATGCCTGCTCCATGTGTACACCCGGCTTATGTCTGCTCCATGTGTACTCCCGGCTTATGCCTGCTCCATGTGTACTCCCGGCTAATGCCTGCTCCATGTGTACACCCGGCTTATGCCTGCTCCATGTGTACTCCCGGCTAATGCCTGCTCCATGTGTACACCCGGCTTATGCCTGCTCCATGTGTACACCCGGCTTATGCCTGCTCCATGTGTACTCCCGCCTTATGCCTGCTCCATGTGTACACCCGGCTTATGCCTGCTCCATGTGTACGCCCGGCTTATGCCTGCTCCATGTGTACTCCCGGCTTATGCCTGCTCCATGTGTACACCCGGCTTATGCCTGCTCCATGTGTACACCCGGCTTATGCCTGCTCCATGTGTACTCCCGGCTTATGCCTGCTCCATGTGTACTCCCGGCTTATGCCTGCTCCATGTGTACACCCGGCTTATGCCTACTCCATGTGTACATCCGGCTTATGCCTGCTCCATGTGTACACACACATGTTGTGATAGGTCAGTCAACGCCAACCCTACACAATATGTGTCTTGTTTCTGGTGAGACACACATGTTGTGATAGGTCAGTCAACGCCAACCCTACACAATATGTGTCTTGTTTCTGGTGAGACACACATGTTGTGATAGGTCAGTCAACGCCAACCCTACACAATATGTGTCTTGTTTCTGGTGAGACACACATGTTGTGATAGGTCAGTTAACGCCAACCGTACACAATATGTGTCTTGTTTCTGGTGAGACACACATGTTGTGATAGGTCAGTTAACGCCAACCCTACACAATATGTGTCTTGTTTCTAGTGAGACACACATGTTGTGATAGGTCAGTTAACGCCAACCCTACACAATATGTGTTTTGTTTCTGGTGAGACACACATGTTGTGATAGGTCAGTCAACGCCAACCGTACACAATATGTGTCTTGTTTCTGGTGAGACACACATGTTGTGATAGGTCAGTTAACGCCAACCGTACACAATATGTGTCTTGTTTCTGGTGAGACACACATGTTGTGATAGGTCAGTTAACGCCAACCGTACACAATATGTGTCTTGTTTCTGATGAGACACACATGTTGTGATAGGTCAGTTAACGCCAACCCTACACAATATCTACGCTTGAACTCATTCGAGACGAACGACATCCGAATGCGCGGTTTAATCCTCCTCCATATGTACACCGGCTTAAGCCTGCTCCACATGTACACCCGGCTTAAGCCGCGTATCCGGATGCCGTTCGTCTCGAATGAGTTAACAGCAGCATAGTGTCAGTTTTTGCGTGTGTGTTACCGGTAATGTTTACAGTACGGGGACTGAATGCACAAAGGGAAAAGAAGGCTGGTGGAGGGGGGCTTGTGGTGGGGGTGGGGTGGGGTGGGGAGGGTTGTGGAATGTGAGAGTAGGCGGGAGGGTAAGGGGTAGGGCAGACAGAATCACAAGCCTATGAGAAGCCTGCACAGACAGCATGAACAGGTTGTAGCTTAAATTCCACATGAATACTTGACATACAGGTGTCATTTAAATGTCAAATGAAAATATGTCATTACCGTTACAAAAGCCTCACCTTACTGATCATCAAGCAAAACAGAAGAAAAAGAGTTTGTAACAATAAACGATTTTAGTAGCATGCTGAAGGTCCACAACCGCCGTAACTGGTCTGTAACAGATGGTTACGAAACACTACACACAAGTCTAATACTCGTTCTTTTAGACACGGGAGGACCCAGTTCAGGACAGGTCGTCTTCATATTAAGTAAGCTGACAATGACTCCACTCCGTCCTATGAATGCACGCTATCAGTGCGATAAACAGTTCCAAACATGTAAACGCTAACGGCGGCGCAACATAACTGAGTGCGATTACGCGTGTGTGTTCAGTGAATGCGTGTCCAAACTGCCGTTAAAGTGCATTAGCTGCGTCGACAATGCATAATGAACACAAGTGGTGCTGAAATGTGTTAAAGTTCATTCGCTGTGTCGACAAGGCATAATGAACACAAGTGGTGCTGAAATGTGTTAAAGTTCATTCGCTGTGTCGACAAGGCATAATGAACACAAGTGGTGCTGAAATGGGTCTTCAGATTTACACGTAATGGTACTTTGGGTACAGTGTGAGGATTCTGGATACTCAATCTATTTCAATATAGTGTGAGGATTCTGGATACTCAATCTATTTCAATATAGTGTGAGGATTCTGGATACTCAATCTATTTCAATATAGTGTGAGGATTCTGGATACTCAATCTCTATTTCAATATAGTGTGAGGATTCTGGATACTCAATCTCTATTTCAATATAGTGTGAGGATTCTGGATACTCAATCTATTTCAATAGAGTGTGAGGATTCTGGATACTCAATCTATTTCAATAGAGTGTGAGGATTCTGGATACTCAATCTATTTCAATAGAGTGTGAGGATTCTGGATACTCAATCTATTTCAATAGAGTGTGAGGATTCTGGATACTCAATCTATTTCAATAGAGTGTGAGGATTCTGGATACTCAATCTATTTCAATAGAATGTGAGGATTCTGGATACTCAATCTATTTCAATAGAGTGTGAGGATTCTGGATACTCAATCTATCTCAATAGAGTGTGAGGATTCTGGATACTCAATCTATTTCAATAGAGTGTGAGGATTCTGGATACTCAATCTATTTCAATAGAGTGTGAGGATTCTGGATACTCAATCTATTTCAGTATAGCGTGAGGATTCTGGATACTCAATCTATTTCAGTATAGTGTGAGGATTCTGGATACTCAATCTATTTCAATTGTTGCTCAACTTTGTCCGGAGTTTCCTATGCAGGGTCATCACATGTGTGTTGGTGTGTAGCGGAACGGTAATTACGTGCCAGCGACTACAAATTATACGTGAAACCATTATAAATGCACTGCCGGGGAACACAGACGTCCAAGGGTTATAGATCTTCATGAGACCCTGCAAGTGCGGGGGCTGATGACGATCTATGCCTCTTGTAGACGTTTGAGGCTAACCCCTTTGCTGCCAGTGAATGCAGATTGTGTTTTTGAAATCATTGTAGACTTGAACGTCAACGTTCCTCAGCCTCCAAAGAATCATGGATACAAATGGGTCCAGCAAGAGGCATAGACCCACACGAATCCCCGCAGTTCCGGGGACGTGAGGATCTATGCCTCTTGCATTTGGATAGTGTTCTGTTTTTTTGCTCGGCTTAGAGGGGTTCATTGTCGAAACTCGCATACAAGCAACTGCTTACTCACCCAATTTACAGCGAGCCTACATCGTGTGTTTAGTGTACGCTGAAACAACGCTCCTGATATATCTGCGACAATCCCCCCCCCCCCTTTCTCTCCTCACCTTCCATGTCAGAAGCCGGACATGACGTGACCTTCTCAAATTCACTTCTTCCAAATGTCGTCTGCCTGTGGCACATGATCACGAAAGAGGCCAGCAAGAGGGAAAGAACCTCATAAGCCCCTGCAGATGCACTAACATACCGCAGATGTTCTTTGCCTCTTGCAGCTGTTTGGCGTCCGCGTCTTGCTGGAGGTGAACTGGGCAACAGCAGGATTTCAACAAGAGCCGTCAAAACACAACGCTAATGGAGACAACCCCGTTCACACCAGTCCGGCATCCTTGGTCATGGCATAAAACGCAGACGTCTGGTCGGACAGCAGTGCCTGGGATGATGCAAACTCTTTCACTGTTCCGGCGTACATCACTAGAATTCTGCAATTATCCATACACAAAGATCTTCTTTTTTTAAATGAGAAGGAGACCCCAGATCTCGACACCAACGTCCATCAACGCCGAAGTAATCATCATTATCATCATCACCCCAGTACGCAAAGGTCCTCAGGTCCACGACGGCCGCAGTGAACTCGAATACCTTTTGTTACTGTGGATCATTGTCAAAAATGAGTGACGACATGCCACAAAGAACGAAACACGAGTGAATCGCTAGACTAAATCCTCCTACTTGTCGTAGTCGAGTATGGTATTGATCCTGTGGGTGATGGTGATGACGGTGCATGTGTTGAAGGCGGAGCGGATGGTGTTCTGGATCAAGGCGTCCGTTTCCATGTCCACCGCCGCCTTGGCCTCGTCCAGAACCAGGATCTTGGTTCTCCTCAACAGTGTCGTGGCCAGACACACCAGCTGACGTTGTCCCACGCTGTAACAGACATTGTTACGTCATATGTACGTCATCCTGACGTCACAATAGTGTCCTGACCAGACACATCAACTGACGTCCCACGCTGTAACAGAGCCATTATTACGTCATAATTACGTTATCATGACGTCACAATTGTGTCCTGGCCAGACACATCAGCTGACGTCCCACGCTGTAACATATATTAGTACGTCATAACTACATCATCATTACTTCGTAAAAGTGTCCTGGCCGGACACATCAGCTGACGTTGTCCCAAGCTGTAACATACATATTATTACGTCACAGTTACGTCATCCTGACGTCGCAACAGCTTCCTGGCCAGACATACCAGCTGAAGTTTTCCTAACGTCATAACTATGTCATTCTGACGTCACAAAATAGCGCTAATCAGACATACAAGCTCACGCCACACCCTAAAACATGCATCATGACGTCTCCCTCATGTCACAACAAACGCCCTGCCAATACACACCAGCCAAAATTGTCTGATGCTGTCAAAGATACATAATTACGTCATCTTTATCATGACGTCTCCCTCATGTCACAACAAAAGCCCTGCCAATACACACCAGCCAAAATTGTCTGATGCTGTCAAAGATACATAATTACGTCATCTTTATCACGACGTCTTCCTCATGTCACAACAAACGCCCTGCCAATACACACCAGCCAAAATTGTCTGATGCTGTCAAAGATACATAATTACGTCATATTTATCATGACGTCTTCCTCATGTCGCAACAAACGCCCTGCCAATACACGCCAGCCAAAATTGTCTGATGCTGTCAAAGATACATAATTACGTCATCTTTAAGTCCGCGTGACATAACAACAATGTTCTGTCACACAAGCTGACGTCATGCACTATAGACCAGTGGCATCCGTCACGTCACCATAATGTTTAGCTTTATAGCGAGGATTCCGACTATGCCTTCACCATAATGTACTGCTACTTCAACTATTCTCAAAACAGGAAAGTACCTGGCGCGGTTAAAGAAAAGCTGGCATTCGTCCTACGACAGCCATGTATGTACAACTATATTACATGGGAAGGGCCGTAACTGTGTATGGACACTGACACTGACCCACACTGGAGATGTGCTGGAAGCTGGGTGAAGGTGAATGAATGAATCAATGAAACTTTATTTTACAACGGTTAAGGCATTGACATCGTCATTGACAAAGCCAATTTACAAACCTGCCGTTGCTAGCAACTACAAGACTATCTACACATGCACATACATATATAAAAAAAAAAAAAAACTTGCAGACAATTGACAACACTGTTTACATCGGCAGACATACTCAGACTCTCAGACACACACACCCTCCAGCCCCCCCACCCCTTCCCCCTCCCCCCACACCCCTTCCCCCTCCACGCACACACACACACACACACACACACACACACACACACACACACACACACACACACACACACACACACACACAGAGAGCTAAGTAGTTAAAGAGTTAAAGTGATAAATGAAAATGATTTGGCTCAATTGGGAATAAATTGGACCCAGCATAGAAAGAGACATATAATACATGTAGTTAAGGCATCCCTAGGCCCTACGAGTGATCCACGAAATACTTGGACCCAGCATAGAAAGAGACATATAATACATGTAGTTAAGGCATCCCTAGGCCCTACGAGTGATCCACGAAATACTTGGACCCAGCATAGAAAGAGACATATAATACATGTAGTTAAGGCATCCCTAGGCCCTACGAGTGATCCACGAAATACTTGGACCCAGCATAGAAAGAGACATATAATACATGTAGTTAAGGCATCCCTAGGCCCTACGAGTGATCCACGAAATACTTGCAGAGACCCTTTTTAAAACAGGCTAGCGAGGAGGCGGATTTTACATTGTTGTCCCTGAGAAGGATAAGCTGGTTTTATATAGATCGATCCTTGGTTTTGGGACTATAAAAAGCTTTCTGATGTTTCCAAGCTTGGACTCGGACTTACGGAACAAAGTGGAGATGTACTCAGGTTTTTTTGTTCTTCCACACTTTGAACATAAAGATTGCTTTGTTATATTTGAAATGATCTTGAAGAGGCAGGAGACCTGCTTTTGTGAGCTTTTCTTCTGTGCTTATGTGTGGATCAGGGCAGATTATTTGGGCCGCCCGTCTGTGTAGGGAATTGTCTCTTAAAAGGGTCCTCACTACACCAATGACGGTGAACACTAAGGGCCGTAACTTTGTATAAACACTGACCTGAAGTTAGCTCCTCTGACCTGAAGTTAGCCCTCTCTACACTGGAAGTGGAGCTGTGCTGGAAGCTGGGTGACGGTGTAACACTAAGGGCCGTAACTGAGTATGGACACTGACCTGAAGTTAGCTCCCCCCCTCCCTACACTGGAAGTGGAGCTGTGCCGGAAGCTGGGTGACGGCCGACTTGAGGCGGGCCCTGTCCAGGGCTGTCCACAGCTGCTGATCGCTGTACTCGTCAGACCGGTCCAGGTTCATCCGCAGGCTGGCAGAGAACAGCACGGGGTCCTGGAGAGAAATCGTGTTTAAAGGTCCGGGTTCAGCAATTAGTCAGTAGAGGACATCGAAAAAAAAATATTCAAAGTCCGGCCCTACCTGACACAGAAAGTGCAACCCTGACAGGGCCCCGTCTAATGGGATCCCCGAACACGCACGTTACTATAGCTGCTGTAGAGTGTCAGACGTCCTTGACGGCTGTCACAGTTCACGCAAACAGGTATACACCATCCAGCTGCCTAAGGTCACTTCCAGTTGCATCTGTCCGTGCGCGGTAACATCCAATAACCGTGCAGCTACGAAGAATATCCAACTTTCACTTTGCCGCACTGGGCTGAAGCCTGCGGCACCGAGCCGCGACGTCCAGAGCCTCCAAAAAAGGTCCAGCGAATGGTGGCGGTAAGTCCAACATGATATGGTGTGGTCTTTTCACTTTTTGTGGTATAAATATTACTTTTGTTGGTAAGTATATTTCCAACAACAACAAACACCTATGCGCGTGTAGTTGACATCGTGTTTACAAAGGGAAGGTACTCGTAAATATGTATTATCAGGGGACACCACTCTAATGCCCACTTCCTTGTCGACAACAAGAAGCCCTAGCGATCGTAATGTTATGTGCGTTCTGTTGTACAGGACAATAATTTCGGGGGAAATGATGACTGAAAAAATAACTGCAGACGACAGTGGTGAGAAGTAGGTAGAATACATCGATGAACAAGACGAAGAATAGATTGGAAATCTTAGCCTCACTGTTCGTCTCTTCTGTAGTTACTATAGGTCACTATAGTAACAGCCTGAAACTTTGTTTTTAAAATTTCTCTCTTTTATAAATAAGTGTAATAGTTTCTGGGAAATTTGCTATTACACATATTTGTGTTATATACATAATGAAATATGCGATATATTCTGAGCTCTGGTTTGATGTACATTTAGAAGTTTCCGCTTTTAGTTGCGATTTCTTTTGGGGGTTGGTGGTGGTTGTTTTTGTGTAAATATCTTCAGAACGCCACGGCGTTTTCTAGTACAAGACCCGTGTGTGTATTACATAACTATACAAATACCAGTCATTTGATTCTTTTTCAGTGCCACACCAAATGAGCTCACAGAGCAGCAAGCAGCTAATGTGTTATTTCTGTGGATACATTTGTGAAGCTAGTACAAAGTGAAGGTGCATCAGTAATGGAACAACGCCCAATCTCATCACAAGACATAACATATAATCGCATTGGCAAGGTAAGTTGTGAACCTAAAATGTGTGTGTGTGTGTGTGTGTGTGTGTGTGTGTGTGTGTGTGTGTGCGTGTGTGTGTGTGTGTGTGTGTGTGTGTGTGTGTGTGTGTGTGTGTGTATGTATGCTTGGGATAAAATGTACAGCTGGCTTATATTTAGAACAAAATATACAGCTGTCTGAATAGAATTAAATATACAGCTGTCTGAATAAAAAACAAAATATACCTGCAGTTGTCTGAACACAGACAAAATGTTCAGATGTCTCAATGAAAACAAATGTACAGCTGCTCGCTGCATGAAAACAACATCAGCAATTGTCTGGATGAAAATATAATCAACAGGCCTAGGTAAGGATACAATATACCACCATAATCAACCTAAAATATATTTGTTCACAAAATAACAGCACATTTCAGTGTGATGAAATAGAGCAATACATGTATGTGCATAATTCATTATGAAACTCGCAATCAGGTATATAAGTGGGCTATTGTAAGTTGGCTTGCCACTGATACATGTATTTCTCATATTTTCCTGAAACCACAGGCTTATGAACAGGAGAAATATGAGTGACAATAACTTATAATATCATTCTTGTATACACAAATATTTTATTGCGAGGTTTTTTTTTTTTGTGAATCATGTAAGTTATACATGTATGTATATATATATATATTGCTCCATATCATAACACTCAAATGTGCTGCTATTTTGTGACTAAGCCATTTTTAGAAAGCCACACGCACATGCGTATGTGCATACATGCCTATTTTCTGTATTTATTTCTTTTTCAACAGGTTTTGTCCATCCATGACTGTGTTTATGGTTTGTTTCTAGACAGCAGGGCTGCCACAAGGTCAGGTGACTTGAAACTGGTGAATGCACAGACTGGCATCGAGTTTCTGAATAAAGCAAGACCTGTCCGATAAGTTGTCACCGACAGAGTTCTACTGTAATCTCCTGCTACTTTCAGGTAATTATCAGTTTGGTGGCATTTGATTTTGAAGTATGGTACACCCGTGCGATTTCACAAAATCATTTTTGTTTGTAAAAGTGTTATCACAGCACACATAAAGTAGCTTATAGTGTCCTGGAAATATTGCTGTCACAACACTGTAAGTTATGATTTACATATATATATATGACTGCTTCCTCCACACTGTAAGTATATTTACAAGTTGACAGTAAACATAATTATCATGGTGCCATGGTGGTTTTTCTCCCAAGTCTTCATAACAGCTAGTGCTAGCTACCTGTCAGTTTGCCACTCTGTAATGCATGTATCTTTTTTTCCAGTATGAAATAGATTTGTATATTATTACTGACTTGATCGCAGCTACTGAACATCTGAATCATTACCTTGATGTGTGGCACAAAGGCAAGCGAATTGCATGAAGGTTTGAGTTGAGCTGTGTGTTTACATGGAGGATTATATCCTTGAGTGTATGCAGAACAAAAACACACGACACTGTCCTGTCATCGACATAAACTACTCAGTATAAACTGCTGCTGGTGCATTTTCACTTTTGTGCTTTTTTTCACTTTCAGGTTTTGCTTTATCTATATATATTTGCCATCTGTTTTCAGTTTCTTTGCTGCTGCCAAAGGCTAAACACCACTTGAAACAAGGGATAAAGCCTGTTATCAACCATCACCACACATTACGAGTGTCCTTGCCAGGCATGATCAAGGTATCATGTCTTATTTATGCATTTATTTTGACTTAGAGTTTAGATATGTTTCAGTCTCATCATTGTTTTGAGTGTTAGTCAAGAGGATGTATCTATGTGGCTGAAAATGAAATGGCAAAAAAAAAAACTTCCATTGGCTACAAAGGCTACACAATGCGCAACAGGCTTACCATCCTTGACTTCAACCAGCAAGTATGCAAGCAGTATACCAAGACTAGCAACAGGCACTCTGTGGCATATACCAGGTAGCACAGCAGAAATATGCATAGTATGTTACACACTTGTGCAATTTCTGGTACAAGTGCAGTATTGTACATGCCATTTTCAGTATCATTACAGTACATGTATTTGTATAAATATACTATTTAGGATTGTGACACTGACCATGAAAACTAATTCTTTCTTATGGCAAGTCAGGTGCAGAATTCCTGTTCGTGTGCACTGTTTACAGTATGTAGTTATAACAAGGATGGAAAATGAAAGCAGACATGTATGCAATTTATGAAGAAGAATGTCCAAATGTATTGAAAACAAAAAATGTCCAACATTTTGCTTTTACATTCAACTTTAATACTTTCTTGTATAGAGAGTACAAAGTGCACAATATGGAGTATCATATTACATGCATGTGTCCATTTATTCATGTCCCAACTACTTGTACAAACAGATGTAAACAATCTCCATGACAGAAAGTAAATTTTAAAAGTAAATGAAAATGTTCTTTTCATTCTGTTTTTTCTCATCAAGGAATGCTCCGTGGCCTTGTATCCCCAATGCCTCACTGATGGAAAGCTCTCCAGTTTGTTACATTACCTACGCAGTACAGATGACAGATTGAGCGACGAGTGGATGTGGTTTTTCAGCAGAAGCAAAGACTTGGAGGTTGGTTGCACACACATACACAACCAGATAGTGCCCTCAGGTAGTTTAGATTGGGGCTTAGAAACTGCCATCTGATTATGGCCACCTGACAAGAGCGAGAGTGTTTGCTGTTGCCAGGCCCCATGTGGCTCTCATGCCACAACTGAAAAAAATCTGTATGCAGAGTGTTGGTAATGTTTGATTGCTATTATAATGTGGGAATTTTATTTGCAAATGTGCTGCTATAATTTTTGACGCTGCAAAATTTGACTTCGGTCTGCTTTTTACAAATATCTAAAAAAGTTGGTTCTTCTGTTAACTCGATCAGCTGGATCAAATTCAGTAGAGCTTGTTGCCCATTATACAATTCCCACACAAACAGTAGGCAGGATTGTCTTCATTGGTGATGCCCTGATAAGGTGTCGCCTCTACTCCTACATTCGATATGGTCATCAGGGGCTGCTCATCGGTTGAGTGCCTCTTTAGTCTCCCCCAGCGAAAAGTTGGCTATGTTGGCCTGAAAAACATATTCATATAATATAATGTTACCAAGCAGCATTGCAAACTACAATGTCTTTTATTATTAGAACAAAACTTTATAAATCTTTTGACCATCACCGAGACAAAGAAATTGTTTGTAAAACTTATTTTGCAAATCTGTCTTGTATGGAGTTTATTGATTACACTGGCTTATTGATTCATTACGGTTGGTTTCATGTTGAGTAGATTATACTGGCAGATACCCGGTAGCCAAGAAAACTCCTCTAGAACAGTGTTTGCAGTACATCTTCACGTGTACTAACTGACCTTTGCTTTTTGTATTGCAGCTGCCTGCTGAGAGCAAATTGGGGCACACTGCACTGCATCAGGCTGTTTGCTGTTCCAAAGTTTTTGTGTGACATTGCTGCTAACGCCCCTGCAGTTTGGTGACATGTTTGACACTGGCCAGTCTGTTGTCTCTTCACTGGTTGGACCTGTCCATGAAGGCTGTCTGTGTGCTGTGGAGTCATGGCAATATTAGCATTTTGGTGGATAGCAAAATTTAGCATATGATAATAGAACTTTATTGCCATATGTAACAATACATTAGGAAATCGTTGCGGTATATATATGCCTGCATGTGTACCCATGCGGGTGATAAGTGACACTGTCAGTGTGCATACAGTGAAAATCTTGCTTTTCACACACCACGGACGCACTGGTGTTTGTCAGCTGAAACTCTGGCAGCAGTGCCAACATGTAAAGTGAGCAGTCACCATGATACATACTGTTTCTCAACTCCCTAATCACCCCCCTCCCTCACTTACCAAAACACAGAGACCAAGTTTGAATGACAGCATCATAAGCAAAATATACCATGCATATAATTCAATGACATCACTGAAATTGTTTCTTTATAATTAAAATGGTTGTCTCTGGTCTGTTTGTGTTTTTGCCTCATGTATTATGACAGTTATATATGGTGCTGGAAGTAAAAGTGCAAATGTATGTTGTTCTGTAGAGAAGAACCCTATGAGGAAAGAACGTCGCTTAGAAATGACAGTTACAACACAATTTATTGCTAGATAATATGAATAAAATTGTGTTGTAGCTGTCTTTTCTAAGCGTCTTTTTTTTTGTTGAGTTCGTCTCTGCATTTCACACGCTTCGCAGTCACGATTTTGGTCTGGACTATGTGGTTCTGTAGGG
Source organism: Semisulcospira habei (assembly GCA_036245525.1). NCBI lineage: Eukaryota > Metazoa > Mollusca > Gastropoda > Semisulcospiridae > Semisulcospira > Semisulcospira habei. Next base: position 2,211,503 of record BTPG01000007.1, read on the forward strand.
TACGCCTCCCACTGAGACACCAGCAACACGTCACCCTTCTCCGTGTGTACTCCCCAACCCTCCTGACAGAGCCTGCTGTAAAGGACAAGTTTTACACTGACCTGCGCAGCCTCATACAGAGCACCCCTGCAGACGACAAAGGTCATCATCCTTGGCGACTTCAACGCCAGAGTGGGCCAGGACTCTGAAGCCTGGAAAGGAGTCCTCGGCAAGCATGGCGTCGAAAACTGCAATGACAATGGCCGCCTACTGTTGGAGTTCTGTGCAGAGCAGCAACTGGTCATCACCAACACTACTTTTCAGCAAAAGGACAGTCGAAAGACCACCTGGATGCATCCTCGCTCCAAACACTGGTACCTTATCGACTATGTCCTAGTGCGTCACAGGGACCGCAGTGATGTCCTCCTCACCAGAGTGATGCCCAGCGCAGAGTGCCACACTGACCACCGCTTTGTCCACTGCAAACTCAGGCTCCACGTCAAGCCAAAACCCAAGAAATGGGGGCCCCCCAAGAAAAAGCTTGATGTTGCCAGCCTTCAGCGCGACGACGTGAAAGCTGCCTTTCAGACAAATTTACAGCGCAGGCTCAAAGACACAGCGGACCCAGCAGACTACTCCCCTGAAACACTCTGGGAACAACTGAAAACTGCTATTGCAAAATCCTCTGCAGAAGTCTTGGGATTCGCTAGAAAGAAGAACAAAGACTGGTTTGACGAAAACGATGTTGAGATCCAGGAACACCTAGCAAAAAAAAAAAGAGCCGCCCATCAGGCCTACCTAGCCCAGCCTTCCTGCCCTGTGAAGAAGTCTGCCTTCCGCCTCGTCTGCAGCAGTCTCCAGCGCAAGCTCAGAGATCTCCAGAATGAGTGGTGGACCAGACTTGCACAGAGGACCCAGCTTTGCGCTGACAATGGTGACTACAGGGGCTTCTACGAAGCACTGAAAGCAGTGTATGGCCCCAGGCACCTGGTACAAAGTCCCCTGCGAAGCGCGAATGGCCAGGCACTCCTCACAGATAATACCTCCATCTTGAACCGCTGGTCGGAGTACTTTCAGAGCCTCTTCAGCGCTGAGCGCACTGTTCAAGAAGCAGTCGTCCTACAAATCCCACAACTCCCAGTAAAGGTTGAATTAGACGAACCGCCCACCGCTGAAGAGACCCTCACAGCCATCCACCAGCTCAGGAGTGGCAAAGCAGCAGGCATTGATGGAATACCGCCAGAGATCTGGAAACATGGAGGTACAGCACTGCACAACAAGCTCCATGACCTCTTTCTCTGCTGCTGGGAGGAAGGAACACTACCAAAGGATCTCCGGGATGCTGTCGTTATCACCCTGTACAAGAACAAAGGCGAGAAGTCTGACTGTTCCAACTATCGGGGAATTACCCTGCTGTCCATTGCTGGGAAAATTCTTGCAAGGCTGCTCCTGAACCGGCTGGTACCTGCCATCGCTGAAGACCACCTCCCAGAGGGCCAGTGTGGCTTCAGAGCAAACAGGAGCACCACCGATATGGTCTTTGTGCTGAGACAGCTTCAGGAGAAGTGCCGCGAGCAGAACAAAGGGCTGTACGTAACGTTTGTCGACCTAACAAAAGCGTTCGACACTGTGAGCAGGCAAGGCATGTAGCAGATCCTGGAGCAACTTGGCTGTCCCCCAAAGTTCCTCAGCATGATTGTCCAGCTACACGAGGACCAGCAAGGCCAGGTCAGACTCAACAATGACCTCTCAGAACCATTCCCTATTGTCAACGGCGTAAAGCAGGGCTGCGTGCTGGCACCGACCCTCTTCACCATCTTTTTTAGCATGATGTTGAAGCAGGCCACAGTGGACTTCGATGATGACGATGCAGTGTACATCAGGTATCGTCTCGATGGCAGCCTGTTCAACCTCAGACGACTGCAGGCCCACACGAAAACCCTAGACTAACTGATTCGTAAGCTGCTTTTTGCTGATGACGCTGCCCTCGTTGCACACAGAGAGAGAGCCCTGCAGCGCATCACATCTTGCTTCGCAGACGCTGCCCAGCTCTTTGGACTCGAGGTCAGTCTGAAAAAGACAGAGGTCCTCCATCAGCCGGCACCCAAGACAGTGTATCGCCCTCCTCACATCACCATTGGCGAGTCTGAACTAAAGTCAGTGCACCAGTTTACTTACCTTGGCTGCATTATCACGTCGGACGCCAAGCTGGACAAGGAGCTTGACAGCAGGCTGGCAAAAGCGAACAGCGCTTTCGGGCGACTTTTCAAGCGGGTGTGGCACAATCAACAGCTGAAAACAGGCACCAAGATCAGCGTGTACAGAGCTGTGGTCCTCACCACCCTGCTGTATGGTTCCGAGTCCTGGGCCCTCTACCGCAGCCAACTACGACTCCTCAAATGCTTCCACCAGCGCTGCCTGCGCACCATCCTGGGCATTCACTGGAGTGACTATGTCACCAACGTCGAGGTCCTTGAACAGGCTGAAACTGTGAGCATCGAGGCTTTGCTGCTGCGGACACAGCTCCGCTGGGCGGGGCATGTCTCCAGGATGGAGGATCATCGCCTACCAAAGATCACCCTGTTCGGCGAGCTTGCTACTGGACACCGTGACAGAGGGGCACCAAAGAAGAGATACAAAGACTGTCTCAAAAAGTCACTTAGTGCCTGCCAAATCGACCACCATCAGTGGTCTTCGCTTGCTGTGGACCGTGACACCTGGCGCTCCACCATTTACAAGGCAGCTGTCTCCTTTGAGGACTCTCGCAGAGCTAGCCTTAAGGACAAGCGGCTCAGGAGAAAAAACAGAGATACCGCAACTCAGAACCCTGGCCATACCTCCCCCTGCAGCCACTGCGGTCGAACCTGCCTGTCCCGGATTGGCCTCCGCAGCCACGAACAAGCCTGCAGACATCGTGGGCAACTCCTATAAAATCTTCGTTCGCGAAGTCAAGCCAAAGAGAGAAGAGAGGGTACATAGACTACTTGGTCTTGTTGAGGATAGACGTACTCATTTCATAAAAAAATCAACTGTATTTTTAGGAATTGTGACAATCATGGTCATTGTGTTTTATTTATGTATACACTTATTGATGTACTTGATGATTTTGGTAAACTCATAAGAGAAGCCTCACAATGAAAGGCATTTTTGACAGTTTCACTCAGTACAAATATAAACAAATAAACCATATGTTGAAGTGTATTTGAAAACAATGCTTTTGTCACAAAATGAAGATCAAGTGAGATATACCTCTTGCTGTTGTGAACTGATATATTTCCTTGATATTTATTTTTGCAGGTTGAGTCATTTCAGTTTTCTGAAAGAGAACATTGCTATATGAAGTGATCAGAAATAAATCCCACATGGTTTGCTGTCAGTGCAAACATAGATAAACTATGAATGAAATATATATATATATATATATATATATATATATATATATATATATATATATATATATATATATATATATATATATATATATATATATATATATATATTATATATATATATATATATATATATATATATATATATATATATATATATATATATATATATATTTCCTAACATTTATTTCATGTCTCATAACCATAGCACGAGGTGAAAGAAACCTAATGCTCCAGCTGAAGGGGTGCATGCCTGCATGATGCCAGCTTGCTTTCATCTGCTTCCTAAAGTCAATTGGGCAGGAGGGGGGGGGGGGGAGAATTCGCTCAACCCCCCAAAATGGGAAAATTAGTAAGTAATTTGGGTCGAGGGCATAAAAAGAAATAATTATATGGTCTTGTCCAAAAAAATGTATACATTATTGGTATGGCGAAGGCCGGAACCATCTGCTGTGGCCCTGTATCTAATTATTTTGAAACTTGCCTCTCGTTTGTTCGTGCACCCTTTAGCTTGTGGTTGGTGTATCGGTGTTTGCTGTCAGGCACCTGCATGAGGTATGCATTGGGCAGGGTGAATTGCGTGTGCATAGACAGCAGTTGGTCTGGGGAGAAAATATTATCACTGAACTCATCAAGTTTGCAGACAGTAATTATCTTTTGTGATACAAAAAAAAAAAACCAAAAAAAAAAAAAACAAACAAGATGAGAAGTAATCGACAAAACAAAATATTACCTAGTGCTTAGATTCTTATAATGAAATCAAATTTTATGTCCGTGTAACACACACGAACAGGCACAATCACATCCATGGGTGACAGTCTTCACTCCTAAAAGCATGATTCAGCTTTTCAAAATCCCAAAAAGCTGAATTTCAGCTGTTTGGTTAAGACAGAACAGGCCTTCAGCCAGCCTGTTCCAAATGCAAAAGTCATACATTCTCATGAGCCCCTGCATCCGCAGTGGCTCATGGGAATATATTTCGCTTGCTGGCCATGGATTTATGGGGCATATTTATGGCCTGTTTACATTCATTTCATATTCTCGCAATGACATTGTTGCATGATGACCTGTAAATTATCTCCCAGGCTTTTGTGAAAAATAAAATCGTTTTGAGGTGGGCATTTTCGCGTTGCGCGTTGCTTAGCACGGGAGTGCTGTCCCCTACACAAACGTTATCTAGTAGCTTCCCTTCGTAAAAATGGCGACTACCATGAAGACTTGTTGTTTGCAAACGCTTTCGAGGAAACCCTGTTTTTGGATAAATGCGAGGACATAAGAAATGAGACGACCACGCTATAGCATGTTCGACGTACCGTCACCATTCCCTGGGCCATTTTTGGACGCTGTGGACGTCGCTCAGTGCTTCCCAGTACCCAGAAGTGAAAGTTGGATACTCATTTTTCGTCATTGGTGCACGAGAATTGTGGGTGTTACCGTGTACAGACAGATGCAACTGGAAGTGACCTTTGGCTGCTGAGTGGCGTATACCTGTTTGTGTGAACTGTGACAGCCGTCAAGGACGTCTGACACTCTACAGCAGCTATAGTAACGTGCGTGTTTGGGGATCCCATATGACGAGACCCTGTCAGGGTTGCACTTTCTGTGTCAGGTAGGGACTTCAAAATTTTTTTCGCTGTCCTCTACTGACTAATTGCTGAACCCGGACCTTTAAACTTTACACCAATGTCAAGCTGGCGAGTAGATAACCAAAGGCTATACTGCAAGGTTGCAGGAAGACATATCTATAGAGTTCGATTTTCAGGTTACCTTTGATTGTAGTTTCCACGGCCCTGGAGGATAATAAAGTGAGTTGGCCAAGAAATACAGCGGGGCAGACAGCAGTGGACCAACTTGACACCACAACTACCACCACCACCAACAACCACCAACACCCAGCTGGGTGGCTCGGTGGTAGAGTGTTCGTCTCTCGACCGAAAGAGGTTCCGGGTTCAAATCCAGCTTGGGTCAAAATTTGTTCAGACAATATTTCGGTGCCCCATCTTTAAAATCACCTTCGTGGTAGACAAAAGACATTAAGCCCTAAACGTTTATCAACGTTTACCAACGCCAGGACCACCACAACTAACAACAACAACAATCAGCACTAGCACACAACAGCAGCAGCAATGGTAACAAAGAACAACAACAACAACTTCAGCACTAGCACACAACAGCAGCAGCAATGGTAACAAAGAACAACAACAACAACAATCAGCACTAGCACACAACAGCAGCAGCAATGGTAACAAAGAACAACAACAACAACAATCAGCACTAGCACACAACAGCAGCAGCAATGGTAACAAACAACAACAACAACAACAACAACAATCAGCACTAGCACACAACAGCAGCAGCAATGGTAACAAACAACAACAACAACAACAACAATCAGCACTAGCACACAACAGCAGCAGCAATGGTAACAAACAACAACAACAACAACAACAACAATCAGCACTAGCACACAACAGCAGCAGCAATGGTAACAAACAACAACAACAACAACAATCAGCACTAGCACACAACAGCAGCAGCAATGGTAACAAACAACAACAACAACAACAATCAGCACTAGCACACAACAGCAGCAGCAATGGTAACAAACAACAACAACAACAACAATCAGCACT